>JALIZH010027891.1:0-26862 GCA_030522465.1 Rhipicephalus appendiculatus
AGGAGCCTCTTTAACGCGGGTAATCATGTCCAGGAATTAGGGACATCGCCGAACAGCGCCTCTAGCGGTCGCCCTTGGAAACATGCGCGTTTTCTATTGGAGAGCGTGGTTTTTCGCGAGTAACTAATGGTCGAAGCCATCTTTCACTAAATTCCCGAGGAAATAGGTTCTACGTAGCCATCCCAACATGTCATGGAAGCAGCAACATTATTTACGTCCAAAAACCCGTTCCAAATTGCGGGCGAAGTTTTAAGCATGGGAGCCTATGGAAACGGCCAAATTTAGGAGGGTTTTCTGGCCACAAAAAATGCGATTTGCGACGAAACAGTAGCATCGATTGGTAAGTTCCCGGGGATTTATCAACTTCAATGACTCAGCTATCACTTTGTTGCAGCAGCCACTCTTCAAATGGCGAAAAAGTTGTTCCAAAACCGCAGTTTTCATAAGGTCGTGGAATTCATTGTGGTAGATATATAAACTGGGTTTTCGTCCGCAGAAACGCGTTGAAGCGATAGCCGAGCGCGCTGAACGACGAGAGATCGAAATCGCTGATAACGCAACCGCGAGCTCGCTGGTTCGATCGCGGCTGCGGTGTCCTTTTTTTCTCGCTTAGTCTGGAAGCCTTTTGCCAGATGGCATACGACGAAATGTAGGTCATTTAGTTTCGGTTCTTGTTTTTGTTTCTTTCTATCCGCACCAAAGTTATCCTGCAAAAAATAACTGGTTTCATGGTATCGTACAATACTTAAATGCTTCTAAGCGCCTTTCTCGTTTAGATATAAAGTATCAAGTCAATAAACAGTAAAACGCAGATAACAGGTTTTTAAAGTTGGTTTCTTAAGCTAAGTGTTTATGGAGATATTATGAATATTTTTGCCTCTGCAGCTAGGCATAGGAAAGGTGTATTTTTGCGACTCTTGTGCTGCCTGAAACGTATGAAACAAAAGTTTAGCGTCGATTGTGTGGAATGAAAAAGACACAAAAGTATACAAGTTTTCAGCAATCGCATTTGTAGTATTCGTACAATGGAATACAGCTGAAGCTATTTGACGGAGTCTATTTGCGTTATATCAAAGTGGAATTTCTTGCGTAAACCATCACGGTCAGCGATTCTGAAATACGTTGCAATAACGAATTCGTATTGTTTGTTAGTTGATGATGTCGCGGCATTTTTACAGGAGGAAGCAAGTCATGTTAAGTTTCTTGCAGACCCCGTGGATAAGAAGTTTTCTGTTAACATATTTGTCTAAGAAGATGGCTGGGCATTTTATGAACTTTACACGTTCTAGCGCTGGTTTGATTAGCGCAAGAGAACGGAATTCTCCTCTACAGCTTTATGCGGTGAATAAAAAACAATATATTTGATTTTTAGAGCGTAAACTCTCTGACGCTATATGTTTCAAGATCATTCGTCGCGTCTTATTGACCTTGAGCCGCCGGAGCGCTAGCGTGGCAGGCGCGACGTCACACCACGTGGTCCGCTGGCCAGAGGCCTCGCAGCTGCGCTGTGGTGGCTAGCCATAATAGCCACCATATGGTGGTTATTATGGTGGCTAGCCATTATGGTGGCTAGCCATAATAGCCACCATATGGGGGAGACTTAACCACCATATGGTGGCTAGCCCCCATAGCGGCGCTGGCTCGGAGCCTCACTGCTGCGGTACCACATGACCAGGCGAATGCTCAAAGCTGCTTCGCCAGCGCTTAGTCCTGCAATGTATGGCACGTGGGCTGGGATCGTCCGTGCATGCGCTTGAGCGGAAGCGACAGGCTGAAACCACTCATCCATTACACATAGCTATGAGGCAGGCTGTGAAATCTTAAGCAAAGTCGAAGTTGCCAGCTCAAAAGCATCGCAGCCAAGAGAGGCCAAAGTAGCACGTTACGGAGACGCTTAGCAAGCGCGGACGCGCACCGAGGTCAAAGCTACTGCAGCCCCCGCCGTGGTTAATCAACACGAACAATAACAAGCCGAAGAAGAAGCCTAACTTTAACGAAACACTGCGTCTATAATCTTTGGGAAACAAAGCCAAACCCACGTTTCGCTCGCGATAAATATATTTTACAAGAGTTAACCGCACCCATTTTTCTTTGTGTATTTGGCGCTAGCTTTTTTGAACAGAACGACTTGTGGATGTCCTTGCACTCATTATTCGCACAAATTAGGATTTGAACCGGAAAGTGCATTTCAGAGTTCTGTCTTCAGCATACATAAATACTCGAACTTTTAAGTGTGGTGCACTTCAGGGTGGCAGGCTGTCGTATGCTGTCGTTGTCGCTTGGCGTAACTCAGGCAGAACCACATATAGCATAGCCAGCTGGCGCATACTGAGCGCGCGCTTCGCGCCAAAGAGAAGTTTGCTTCCTCTTGTTCTTCGAGCGTCATGATGATTATTTTAACGCGTCTTCTTCCTCTTGTTCCTTGAGCGCCTTGATGATTATACGCGTATAAACGCAGGCAAAACCACATATAACATAGCCAGCTGCCGTATACTGAGCATGCGCTTGCGCAAGGGAGTGTCTTCTTTCTCTTGTTCTTCGAGCGCCTAAAGTGCGGACATTACTAATATGGCTGGGGAAATACGACAACGCAAGCCAATATAAAAATTGAAAGAGGAAGCAAGCGAGAAATATACAGTGAGAGAAAGGGAAAAAATTGGATGAAAAATATAAAGAGAAAAAACACAGAAAAAAGCTGGAAAAATGAACAAGAAAGAAAGAGAGGAGCAAGGAAACAGAAAACGGGAGAGAAGCAAAGAAGGCTGCCCAACTCCGCAGTTCACACTCCCTTCAGGCCTGGCACCAATAGGGCGAAGCCGCCTTAATTTTTTTAACACGAAAGCGTTTTATGCCGGGGTCCACCAACATTTCAGTGACGTGTTTGCGTCACGGAAATGACGCTGAAAAATGTACACGATCAGATGTTAAAGAAAAAAGTTCTGTCAACGGGAGCCGAACACGTGACCTCTCGGTTCGCAACAACTGATGCCGGGCACGATATCAACTGTGCCACGGTAATTTTTTATTTTTTGTATTGCACCGCGCCACGGTCACACACTCCAGAGTCTTTACAAACGGGCCTTTTATATTTCTCACTTTCCTTTCACAGTGCTTATGGTCGGCGGGGTTGTGGTGCTTTCTGGTAGTGGTAAATAGAAGTAGTGCATCATGACTATGGCCTCCGCGATCAGATCCTGCAATGCGTCGTTGGTGCGCGTCCATCGCAATTTTTTCAACGTCTGAACACACCACGAGGTGGTGACCTTAGCCCAAGCGTCGGCGTCGCTCATAGCATCTATCTATACTAAAAATCCATACCAAAAGTATCCATCCGTACCAAAAGTTCTGCGACGCGCGCCTGCCTCGCCTCGCTGTAATACCGCGCTCCCACTTACGCTCCACGAGAGAGACACAAAAATTTTTATTAAAAGAATCAGTCAGCCACGTCAGGCATTGCCCGACGTCCCTAGCCGTCTGCAGGAATCCCTTGAGACACGGCAGCATCAAGGGCTTGACCGATGAGTGTTGGTGGACGTTGGGGTCTTGGCTACGGGAGCAGAGCCTCCCAGGGTTCTAAAGTGTGTGAACCATCGTATTGGCTCGGACATGTCCGCACCATGTGGGCCAAATTTGCTGCTTAACTGCAACATTTGCACAGTGGCCGCAAAACTTCTGGGTGCCACTTGCTTTAGAGTGCGGGGTTTGGAAAGATCCCCTGTCTGGAGAAAAATTGTGGCCGGGCTACCGGAGACACACGACGTGCGTTACGTTTGCCTTTAGTGCATCCGTAGCGTTCAATAACTCTTTAACGTGCAGCGGCATTTCGACCTTATCCTGCGTTCATTCAGCGACGTTCTTGGGGCTGTCACACAGCTTTTTCTGTTTACACTCTCACCGTTAGCTACTACAGCTACCACCAGGGTTTGTTTAAACATTGATCATGAACGTTAGTCGAAGGGATAAAGATGTACCACCAAGCGTCAACGCGGATGCATCCACGTTAAACGGTGCTATAGCTGCGAAAGAGCACTACACATTGTGCAAGCTCTTTTACATCAATGTACAGTAAGCATTAAACTACTTCTGGAAGGACACGTTTTACTTTCCTGTTATACCGAATCCTATGATTGAGGGGTCAGCCATGTTTATTTTTTCTTTACTGAACGGAAAAAGTTGTTAGTATTTAATGGGAACGATATTGGTCCAAGAGCTGAGCCTTGGGGTACAGCTGTAGTTATTTCGTAAAACTCAATCTGGGTATAGGCTATTTCCACTGTCTGTTCCCCTTGTAATGGGTAACTTTTGAAGAAATGGACGCACGTCCCACGAAAGCCGTAACGTTATAATTCATTCAATAATATGCTATGGACACCAGTATCAAACGGATTTTTACATAGAGAAATATACGTGTAACAATTTTATGGTTCATAAAGCAATAATGGATAACCTAAGTACAAAACAGCTCTGTCAATTGGCCGAAACGTTTTCTAATCTCATATTGGCAGGGCATTATACATGAGCGTATGTACTAAGGGTGCGATACCCAGTGTTTTCCTTCAACACAGCAATCACGTAAATATATCATGAAACTTTGAGCTACACATATCCTACATTTGTGCTGCGAAGATTGTCGTCCCTGTCTTCCGAATACGCACTGTGGGCTGTCTCTGGTGCGAACTGCGTATACGCTACGCTTTCGCGCCTTGCACTACAGCATTTCAAAGGAGGTTAGCGCTGAACAGGGTTTCGTGACGTTTGAGCATTCTGTCCCAATTTCATCGTGTTGTACCTGACTTGACGTTTACAACACTGGCGACGAAAATTATGGGTGGGAGCCTATAAACATTTTATGGACTGATCGAATGATCTTCCTGTACTTCGTTTGCGGCGACGCTATTCAAATTGAATAGCATCGCCCCTGTTATATATTCCAGTGAGTCGATGAGTCTGTAGAAGTATTGAGTGTTTTTGTTAAGCAGAGCAGGGATAGCTAAAGTAGGTTCTTGCTTTTGTCGCCTATTAGCATGCTTCGCCTTGCTTATCATGTGGTAGCTTCCGGCGATAGTGGCAGCTTGCAACAGGGTGACGAAAGAAAGCAGTCGACTCGAACACTGTGGGAAGCCCAGCCTCCAAGCTTGCCCCGCTACTCGAACGCTCCTGGAAGATGGTCATGGTCCACAGGTATTCTGACCTAAGAAAACTGCCCCCACCTGCGAAGGTTGTCACCTGTTCCGAATAATGTTTATTTCCCTCTGTCCATCATTCTCGGCAAAAGAAGTATTCACAGAGAGTTGTCCACGTGGACGAATGGTACATAATTACACTACAACTGAATGTATTTATTATACGCATATCAATCCATCTCGTCAGTATATGGTGTACTGGAATGGGGTAGTGTGCCGTCTGGCGCCTGAGACGTGGCTCTTTTTTGCGATGACGGCCTAGTCAACAGAGCACACCGTTCTACGGTGGCGCCACCACTCGCTGGAGCTTGGAGTCATTGTATGACAGCGGATAATATACGGCCTCCGAGATGGGCTCGGCTTTCACGGAGGCCTTGTTTAAACAAACACTAATTGGTGTACGAGTGCTTCGCCTATCTTCGCTGGCACTTCGTTTCTGCGGCGTTCTCTTGTGTTGTTGGCAATGGTGAATCTTCTAGACTATTTGACAGAAAGAGGCGGTAGCCAGGGGACCACCGTTGAGAATCTTGCGGACATCAGTTACACATTAGCAGACGATCGAAAAACACCCGAATCTTTCAGCAATGGTCTTTCGCTCTTCTTACCATCTGAAGAGTTCATTTATTAATTTCAGCTAGTAAATGTTTCCTTTTATCGCATTATGCAAACACAAGGCTTACATGAGCAAAAAACGAAATATTTTACCGTCTGCATTATGTGCAGACGACGCTCAATACAAGCATTGAAAGCAGACGATTAGAAATGTAGTGCCGCGCACGTACGTTATGATTGTTTCTTTTCCTGACGTTACCCAGCGTCTGAAGAACTTTGAAGCCGTTATGTTACCCCGCATTTTGAGCTCTTCTTTCACATACGAAGCGACAAAATGTGGCCTTCATGTGGACTTAATTAAGCGGCCTCAAGTAAGTGTACTTGTTCACTTCCACAATAGCACTCTGTGTGGCGGCACGTTTAAGACTTTTCATATTTGTCGGCGGTTAGTCACATAATGGCATGAAACCTAGAAACAAACAAAACTGTGCGAAAGGATGATGTTTATCTGCCTTAACCAGCACTAGGACCCGCATGACAAATTCAAAATTCGCGCCATAGACACACCATTCGATCGCAGCGCCCTGCTGGTGGCGTCATCGCAAAAGCGACCACCACTCTCCCATTGGTTTGCTCTGAAGACGGCACATTGTCCCGTTCTAGTACACCATAGTCAGTAGCCGCTGGTAAATTGACCGGCACGCTGCCATCATGAATACTGCTCAGAATTATCAAGGACCATGGAATTATTCACCGTTCGGCTATCAGCGGCAAGTTTTCGCAGATTTGGGATGTCGCGTGAGAAGCAGGCGATCATAGAGCACATTACGAATTTTTACCGATTGCGAAATACCGATGGAAAAAAATCAGCAGTATTGAAATTAATTTATGCGCTAACGTTATACGTAGTCATGCATAAGTCGCTATTACACGATGGGTCATTTTCGCTGCATTTGTTGCTTCGCGTTACGAGCAGGTGCTGTGGGCATGACCCACAAAAATAAGCAGCTAGCAACCGATGCGGAAGCGAAGCGGGGTAGGTTAGTGTTATAATCGCCCACATATATCGAAATAAAATTTAAACTTACACCATTTGCATAGGGTTATTTACTTGGAAGGACAGGAGAGGGAGCATCAAGGAGACATTTGCCCACTCTTCCCCTTTCCCCTATGTCAAAAGTAGGAGGGCAAAAAACGACCCTAGCATGTATATTCGTAGTCATCCATATTCTTATACAGCGCGCTCAATGTGGTTTCCATTAAAATGACTCGAATGAACTTGCCCCTCTTCCCCACCAAGGCCTTAAATTTGATAACTTTTACAGTAAAAAAAAAAAAAGCAGTCGTTTTATTCTTAGGGCTTCTCACAAGTACTTTGCCTTGTACACCACATGTTTTCTTTAAAATATGAGAACTGGACATATTAGAGGTATAGTACAAGCTTCGTTCGCTTTTAATTTACAACGCCGAACTCGGACTATAATGTTTGCCGATGGAATGCCCAGATTTAAAACAGGTTAAATGTGGTGAGCACTGGGTAAGCATATTGGAATTTTTTTGCGGAGCTGTTATACGCTGGCTTCAGGCCAAATAGTGCGTGCGTTTAGAGAGTGTGTACAAAAAGGTCTCTTCGACAAAACTGAATCTGGGTACAAGGGGAGAGTGCTGGGTGAGGTGCGAAGGGCGCTGTCGAGAGAGGGGCCAGGTGCCCCGTAGGCCTGCCATGCAACTGGACGTGTGTTTGTCGCGTATCTCTACTGTCGCAGTGAATCACACGTGCGTCTGCGAGGGTCATTCTCACGCCGACATTTTCACCTTCATTTAGCGGCAGTGGTAGGCCCGAGGAACAAGGAGCTTACGAGGAAAGACGCCGACAGCAGCGAGAAAGAACGCGCCTGAGACGCCGAGTGCAATCGACGACGGCGACAACGCTGCCGATCGTTTCGCCGGGGACAAAGCGAGGTTTCGGCGAGTCTTTCTTAGGTATAAGGGACGGAGGGGGGACTTAAAACGATGGCGCGATGCTTCTTGTCCGTGATGGTGATGGCATCCCGTGCAGCGATATCGCCATGCCGTACCACACAGCTACGTTGGTCGCACAACTTCACAGAGTAGAATGGCTCTGAATATTATGTTTATAATGTTCACTGACAAGATCGCAAGCAGTGATAAGAAGGCTAAATTTACATCCATGCACATAACACCAGGTTATGCTTTCGTGGGAATCATAATAGGGATATTCTAAGAAGAGCTAATGAGACCCTAATTTCTGCAATTTGTCTTCATCCAAACAACTTAAAATTACCATACCGAAACTCAATAAAGAAGTGGAAATTAAAGGGGCTCGATTTTCTTTGTTAAACACAATATTAATCAGAACATACAGACATTGATGCCATGGAAAGTACAGAAGATGCTAATAGTAGTAATTTTAATGTAAATATGAAGAAAGAGAAGAGGACGAACAGATAACTTGCCGCTGGCAGGGGACCGAACCTGCGACCTTCGATAACGCGTCCGATGCTCTACCAACTGAGCTACAGCGACGGTCATCCCCCCGTACATTTTATGGGATATATATAGATTTTAGTCATTTTGGAGATAGGTATACACACGTTCAGAAACGACCTGTATATCAGATATTGAAACGTTTTCTTTTTTTTTTTTTTTTTTCAAATGGCAACGCTTGCTGACAACTTGCCACCGCTGTACCATCTTCTCTGCCCCGGCCCTTGCGGGGCTAAATTGCGTGAATGCGGCCCGCTGATGGAAGTGAGTTTGAGACCCCTGCTTTAAAGACTCACCGATAAGCGCGTCATAAAAGTAATAATTGGGTCCTAGCGAGGGACCTTTTAAGAAACATTACTATGTAAAAGCTAATTACGCGCAAAGAAACAATGATGCAAGTAGCAGCAAGGAAAACAGACGAGCGCTAACTTCAATCTCGCTTGTACGCGTTCCTGGTTCTAAATGAAACTGGCCGAAATAGCCGGGTCTCAAACCAAGACCTGCTGCAGTTGTGCAGACCGCATAGACAGGGCAACAAACAGGCGGGTTTTACGGTCGTGTACATCCAAGTATTATCGGGGGCTTTACATCACAAAACCACGATATGATTATGAGGGACGCCATTGTGGAGGACTCCGGAAATTACGATCATCTGGTGTTCTTTAGCGTGCACTGTCATCGCACATATAGCATTTCGCCTCCATCGAAATGCGAACGCCGCCGCTGGGATCAAACACGCAACTTTCAGGTTGGAACCCGAGCACTGTAACCGCCACAACACCGCGGCGGATGGTCGTATATATGAATATAATAGGTTTTATTGCGCTTTCACGAACAGTTAGCCAAGAGGCGAAGACGAGCTGTATACCATGTACATAATGAAAATATTATTTCGGTCTCATTTTATTATGTGCGCTAGAAACGTAAAAAGCGTTGTTTAAATTAAAACGTCTTATTCAAAATTCCTAATTCCAGAAGGTAATTCAGCAATGTCGCGCTTGTCATCAATTTCGGCCTTTATTTCTGCTCCTCCTCGAGCTCTAAAAAAATATTGTCACTGGCAGTGAATACGGCACGGCCTGTTGCCTTCACGCTATAGCGCAAAATAATTCATTTGTAAAGTGACGCCAACTAATATCAGAGACGTCATGTTTGTTTCTGCATATTGTCAAACCATCGTCATCTCGTAGGCTGATATTTCCTTGAAATTAGCGTTTTTAGACGAAGAAAACGGCAGCGACGAAAGGACGTCTTTACTTTCTCCAAGATACCGGCGGGGGCCGACGACCGCAAAGTCGGACGAAATATATTGAAAAGGACGAGAGGAAGGGCCGCACGCCCTTTCGATATTAAGTGTTTTTCAAGCACAGCCAAGTGAGTTGTGTACACGCATTCGTTGAAAAAGAACTGCTGATTCACTTTCGAGCATCTAGCCGACCGCCTGCCGTACGCCTAGCTCTTATCAGTCAGCGATCACGATTCGCTCTCGGTGGCGATAGTCGACATTTTTTTTTATGTATGTATTGTCGTTTTGTCTGCCGCGCGGCCTGCGTCACGGCGCCAGTTTTGAAAGTTGAAGGTCTGTATGCCGGTGTGAAAAACGATGAACTAAAAGCGATGTCCCGAATTCCTGGGTATGATGATGGGGCAAAAGCACCGAATCACACCGGGCGCAAGAATATGAGTGGCAGAACGAGTGCGTGCTTTAAGGCTCACCCAATACAAAGCGCTCAGGGATAATTACTTATCGTTTTCAGCAATCAACTAAATGTGCAGCTGGGCAGGCGCGCGTGACATTTTACGAACACATAGTGGGTACCTCGCCAGTTAACAAAAGAAAAATTATGGCGAAGCGGGCACTTCACAATTCTACTTGAAGTAGTTATTTTATGATTGTTTTAAACAGCCAATGTTACGCGCAGAGACATTCGTTTCCTTGCGGCAATGTTGACGAGTCTACCGAGAAGCGAAGCCAGCATATCGATTGAGAAGGCTACGCGCACGGAACCCGATTACACTATCGCGTTATACTGTTGAACGTGAACCTGAAGCGTCCTCTAAGTTTTAAAGTAAAGGCTAATTGACAAAAGGTTTTTTTTTTCACTCCTTACGTAAGAAGCCACCATATAACAGAAGGCCATTTTAAAAGCATTAAATAAAAGCCGGCAGATCCCACGCACTGTGGGAATCGATGTAATGCGAAGCAGCCAGGAAGGAGCAAATTATGCTTTACATAATTTGCATGTCATGTTTTACATGTCACGACGTGTCATTTGTGTTCGTCATACAGTCACGTCGCGATATACCAATTTTGGTGTATGTAAAGTTAGTGAACTGGATGCAAGCGCACCATGAGCGTGGCATGCAAGTCATGTCGCACATGACAAGTCATGATATCCATATTACCACTTGTCATTTATGTTCGTCATACAATCATTTCACTCAATACCAAATTTGATGTATATCAAGCTAACGAAACGGCCGCGAGCGCGCCACGAGCGTGGCATGCAAGTCATGTCGCACATGACAAGTCATGATTTCCATATTACCACTTGTCATTTATGTTCGTCATACAATCATTTCACTCAATACCAAATTTGGTGTATATCAAGCTAACCAAACGGCTGCGAGCGCGCCATGAGCGTGGCATGCAAGTCATGTCGCACATGACAAGTCATGATTTCCATATTACGACTTGTCATTTATGTTCGTCATAGTCATGTCACTCAATACCAAATTTGGTGTATATCAAGCTAACGAAACGGCCGCGAGCGCGCTATGAGCGTGGAATGCAAGTCATGTCGCTCATGAAGTCATGATTTTCATATTACCACTTGTCATTTATGTTCGTCATACAGTAATGCCACTCAATACCAAATTTGGGGCATATCAAGCTAACGAAACGGCCGCGAGCGCGCCATGAACGTGGCATGTAAATCATTCTTTTCATGACAAGTTAGTCATGATTTTCATGATATGACCAGCTATTTATGTTCGTCATACAGTCATGTTATGTCATAAAAAATTTGGTATAAATCCCATTAACGATACGGCCAGGAGAGCACAAGGTCGTAGGCGGCTAGATAGATAGATAGATAGATAGCTAGATAGATACGCTCAAACTCGCCGAAGTTCGCTAAGAAATGCTTCGCATTTAAAATATGAGCACCTACTGACTCGCTGAGTTATAGCGCAAACTGACTTCGCCGTTCGTGTCAAATGTTTGCAACACCTTGAAACCTCTTGACATTCGCAAAACTGGCAGCAGCCCCCCCCCCTCCATTTTTTTAGCAACATACATAATAGCTACGCCTCGCAAAATACCACACATAAGCCCGTTGCACAGAACCAAACTTTTCCGGTATGCAGAGCGAATCAAATAAAGTGTTCGTGTGTCCACATGGAGCACATCAAATAAGGGGCGGGGCATACTGACTGCTCTATGATAAAGTTACATTGATGGTTGAGAAGACAGTTTAATATTAAACGATCTCAGAAAAAAAGCGACTTCACTTAGAATAACCCCACTTCCTCTGCGCTTTGATAAGTGTGATGGAAGTGCAATCGTTATTCTCCTGCACCTCTTTCGCTACACCCAAGCACATATATGCAAATAGACCGACCTGTTTCTTCTTGTTTCTCATTACCATTTAGCCGCTGTTTATAAGAGAGCGGGAAAGGACAGGGGCCCATACAGAAGCAATATTTCTCGGCGTCACAACGCTTTGTTCTTTTTAACTAGGTGACATTCCTAGGTCAAAAAAAAAAGATACAATTACGGTGTTAGGTCGGTTTGTAAGGAGTAAAACGAACTCATTCTCAAATGACGCTTCCACTTACTCACATCGAACACTCGGAAGGACAAGCGTAAGTTGGCGTTCGAGTATCAAGTGCCTAAGTTGCAAATAAGTGCAGAGTAAGTGCATGATGAAATGACGCCCATTTCCAAGGTCCATCATGCGCTTTCATGCATACTCCAAATCGTCGGCTATGCTCATGCGTCATTCCGGCACTGTTGGAAAAAAAATATTGCTGTGAATCTATGGTGTTTCGCTTGCCATAAAGGTGAGGCAGTTTGATTAAAATAAGAAAGCCCGGTTTTTCTTCTATGTGCAATCCAACGACAAGAATAAGCTATTTTTCAAACTAGAAAACTTCTGGCGTGCCTCTCAAAGTCAACGTTCACAACGCAAAGTTTTGTGTGTTACAAGTTATGTGTTTTACAAAAAAAAAATAGAGATTTGTTGTTCTTGCTTGAATATGTAACAAAAGTGTAAATTTACTTGGCAATCCAGCGGAAGATTACCAGGACAAAATAAATGTACCTATATTCAGCTGCCCTAAGTAGATGATTGCTTGTGCCAGGAAAAAAAATGTGGATGTTCTAGAGGTTTCTGAATACCAGAAAAAAAACTGCTTCAATATTTAGGAAGTTATCTTATTTGCGAGGCAGGCTTTAGACGGTCACACCGTTGTCAACGCTTTTAATATTGCGTTGTGTGTCGATGCCTTCTTGAGCCTTCTACTGCTTTTATGACGAAGTGAACAAGCTTCAGAATCTCGAGAGTACTACAGAAAACGTTAAAAGTATCAAGAAATGTAGGGTAAGCGTAATCAACAAATTTCGATGGATGGGACTACGAAAATAACGCACGCGGCATTTTCAGGCCGTCGTTTCGTTTGGCTCTGATGCTAATATTCAGTGTCTGTCATTTTTTCACTCACACGTACTTGATCCGAGATTAGGTGATGATTTCTCCTTTAATGATAAAATTTTCAAACACGGGATGATAATTTTCTGCGACGCTGCGCCTGCGTACTCCCCTTGTTCGTCTTTTACTTTGGTTCCTACGCTAAAACCACCCGGGACTTCCTTACTCAGTTTTTTTTTAATTAAGTGTCTTAAGTTCAGCTCGAAAGTAATACTTCGGTGTAAACACCGATAAATGATTAACTGGTCGTGATCGGCTATGAATTCTAGTCGATCGCGCACGATGTCCCGATGGAGCGCCTGAAGAGCACTTACTGGCAGAGATCTATGTCCACGCTTTAATTTGAATAGCGATATTGAACTTACATATTATATGAAACTTTTCTGGGGGCTTGGTGGAAATTTTTGATAAAGCCATTGATAGAACGGCGGCTGAGAATGAAGAATAACGCTTCCATTGTATTCAATAAGGTAAAAAAAATAAATGCCGTGAGGATATATTTTTTAATATGGTCCCGACGCCTAAATTAAACGTATCAGGTTTCCTTATTATGTTTAATTAATAAATTATTGGACGTTCGCTTCGGAAGTGATACTTGAGTATATATACCAAGACATAATTAACTGGCCGCGAGCTGTTCACGTACATCGATCAAGGACGATCTCCCAGTAGAGCACCTGAAGAATATCTAACATGCACAGAGCCACGACGATGGTTTAATTGGAATAGCGAGATTCGTGTTACACATTATATGAAGCTTTTCGGTGTGCTCGGCGGAAGTGATTAATTAAGCAATTAATAGAACCGCGGATGAAATTGAAAATAATAACGCTTGCGGTGTATTCGAGAAGGCGAAAAAAATTAATAATTACCACGAGGATATTGAGGAGCTTCAGGAATTATTGCTTGCGCGGCAGACTTCTTCCGAAAGCAAGTTCGCTGCCTTAATATAAAATGATATTAGCCTAGTACTCAAACCAAACAAAATGTTTTGTCGGTTTTATATTTCTCATTATTGATGTTTGGCCTCCAGCATCTACTATTGCAGATATGCAAATGAGATTGGTGATTTTGATTCCTCCTGAATGATTAATTTTGTGGCATCGTTGAATTGTTGGTGGGACAAAAGAAAGAATTGAGGCTGCAGATTCGATCTAGGGGCATCACTCAAGGGAAAGCGAACAGATGAGCGGGCGTAAAAGGAATGGATGCAAACGAAGTCCTAATATAAATGATGGCCTCGCAGATTTTTACCACACTCTTTAGAATAACGAAATGTTCAGTACTGCGGTGACAATGCGCCGCAGGGGATTTTTTTTCTAATTTCGTTCTGCGTCTCGTCAGGTGAGGAGACCGAGTTGCCTGAATGTGACAGCGCGGTTTTCCTACATACAGTCGACTGCAGACACGTTTGAAAATATGGCTTCGATTTTTTTTTTAGGCGCACGCTTTGCATCCCTCGAAGCTACTGTTAATAAGACATATGATCTGAGTAATTTTCTTCCTTTTAAATTCTTTTCCAAACCAGATGTTTTCTTTTCTACCTAAGACTCCTCGTGGCTCGTCTGCTATCCACTTTGTGCTCGATCTTTCACAAAACCCTATTTTCTCGACAAAATGTTGAGAAGGAGCATACCCCTGTTCAGGGCAACCAAACGGTGATTTACCATGTGAATATAGTTCATATTCTTTTTCACGGCAATATTTGCGTGGAGCCCTTTTTTATGAAATACCTTATGAACATCGTAGACTTGAGGAAGTTTGATAGTATGCATAACGTATTACGTTTCATGCATCTGCAAGAAGTACATACAAGCCGTGCGCACAGCAGTAATGAACGGACTGTGTATCAGCATTCACTGTGGTATTTCGTATTCACCTCATCTTACCCTCGCCTTTTCGCTGCCTCATCCTTACTCAGTAGTGAAGTAGCAGGCAGGTGACGAGCACTTCAAGCCGACCGCTCCACCTTTTCTCTTTTCGATCATTAAATATTGATCCATCTCTGTGTTTCAGTGCAGCAACAATAAAGTTGCTGTCACGTTTGCAACTTTGTCGAAAGCTTTGCTAACAGCCCCCGGAGAGTTGACGCGTGATGTCTGCGCTGAATAAGAATTTTTCGCAAAATGCCTTCGCTTGAGACAAGCGCCTTCTGAAAACCAAAGTAAATGGCTGAGGCCTCGAAACATCAACAATGTGGATAAGCGTTCGCACTTCGCGCACTGTAGCCGCCAGCCCAGGATCGAGTCTCCTGTGGGATTGCGCTTTACTGAAAGACAACAGACTCTGGTGCGTGGAGCCTCGTATCACGTTGCGACAGACAGGATCTTCCCTAGGGACGAGGCCTTCTGATGGTATCTTGTGCGTTATTATGGGGCCGACTATCTATGCCTGCGGTTTCATTGTTATTTTTTATTTCAGCGTGGATGTATCTGTATTATTGCTGACATTGCTACCTCCTCAACGTATTTGTCTGACTACACTTTATATAGCGAATATCATTAAGCCGTTTCTCACTAATACCCTTCTTCCACAGGCACGCCAACTTAAGTTACGGCGAACCAGTTAACGACGAACATGTGCTAATAACAAAGACAGAAGAAGAAGAAAAGACAAAACACACGCGCTTATTCACGACGTAACCTTCGCCCTGTGTGCGAACATGCAGATGCCCCGACTGGCCCAACTAGTCACTATACTTCAATTTTATTCCCGCAGAAGCTTCATGGCGGTGGTAAAAAAGCACGAAGTGCTTATCCTAAAGCTACAGACATAATGCACCTTCAGAAGTCTGGGAGCTTTTTACATGAAAATAACCAGGAAAACTGGTCCATCAGCGAAAATATTAAGAATATCAGTATGTCCAAACATAGGAAAACAATGCCTCGGCAATTGTACTACTGATATGTGAAGGATTGTGTGCGGTTATTCTTTCCAACGAATGCACCTAATGGTCAAAAACGGCGTATTCACTTTATGGGCGCTATGGAGGATGGCCCTAGCTTGGCGAAACTGGAAATCGTTCCGGGCTCTGGCGAGACATTCTTGTGAACGAGCTTCACAGCAAACGTCAAATCTATCCCTCAACGCGCACTGCGTTCCATTGGTTACGCAGGAACGCGGCGTCGCGTCAAGGGCAGTCGACAAATTTAAGTGGTTTCTTCAAAATAGAGGCATCATCTTTCATATGTTTGTCGTTCCACTGAGCGAAGAAGTGCACCCATGCAAGAACAGTGTACGAAACCTCTACTATGGACATTTTTTAGCGGCCCGGTCTGCCTAAATTTATTTTCAAGCTTTAATGACTGCACTAAGGAATCTTTAGAATAATCAGCACCATCGTCTCTGAGATTAGTTTCGGCCGTTCGCCTTAAAACATCGCGGCCGTACCTAATCGCCGAGGCCATCTGTATAATCTTCATGGTCGGCCTATACATTCTAGCGGGTTGCTCGGCCGGCGCGCGCCCTCTACGTCGCCTTTATGAAGTGCTATCTCCCTGAGCACGTGCGGCCGCCTGATTAGCTAATTGGCTATATGGTATACCTAGCTAATTAAGACAGGACGTGCTATCACCAAGCTAATTAAGCCAAGTGATGCTAACACCGAGCGAATCAATCCACAACCTAACTGTGTAAAATTAAGACCACAATAATTATGTGCTAATTATCAGGATGCTAATTAGAACCAAGCTGATTAGGACTTCATTTACTCAGATCATTTTATTGGTATCATGCGAATTAGGATTATGTTCACAAGTTCGATACTAATCATGACCTCCATAATTACACTCTAGAAAATTATTGACGTGTTAATTAAAACCTTACCAGTCAAGACATACCAGTTCAGTATCATGTTAATTATCCCCTAGCTAATAAGAAACATCAAAATTAAGATCGAACTGACGTGGTCTTCAGTCCGTAGCAGACCGATAGACTGAGGAGACGAGCCACGTAAAAAGCTGTAAGAAACAGCGTCATTACAACCTCCTCTTGTGGCTTCAGCAAGAAGTGCAAGTTGACCAAATTATTTTACATGCAGATAAGCTGCTGCTTAGCGTTCACCGCATGAAGCGCTTGACAGTCGCACCGGAACCATGACGACAAGAGTTGAACTGGGGCCTTCTCAGAATCAACGAGTATGTACACGAGTTCGCCTGTCAATCTGTTTGAATGACAGACGCCCGCGGCAAAGATCAGGTCCGCCCACCATGTTTGTTCTTGCGGAGGAGTAGCGCTCACAACGCCACGCCAGTGAGCGGCACCATTAGAGTCTGTGCTGAACAGCACAGACTCAGAACACACGCACAAAGAACTAAAGGTTACATATTCACGTGGCTACAATTTATCGCATTCAAATTCACCGTGCTTACGACGTACCACTCACAGTCGTGAAGCAAAGACCCCTTCTGGCAATTTCGGCGAGATGCGTGACTATTTCTTGTTTGTGGAGACATTGTTTCTACCGCTTGGTCACTACTGAAAAATAATCAGACTTGTAAGGTAAGTAGTAGTAACACCTCCATTTACCTGTGATTTTCCAAAGCAGTGACATGAGCTGCAAGAGAGTGCTGCGTGCGCGCCCTTGTTACCCTCGAGAGTGAAAATTTCCATGCTGCAAGTAAAACGAAAGAACTTGCTCGAAAGACACCAAGCGCGTCTGTGCTAGGCGCGATGTTGAGTGCACAAAAAGATAGCGCGACAATCACGCTGACCTCGCTGCACTGTTGAAGCGTTGACTGAGTGGCGGCGCTGACGCGTTCGCACTAGGTGTTCCTTTGAAAACCACCGCGAATGCCACCCGTGCGTTTGCGATGCCATGCTCGTTATTGTTTTATTGCAATAGCAATTATATGGAAAGTCTCGACGGGTTTTTCCAGTCGCCGTTACCGTTGCCGTCGCCGCCACCTTCATGTCTCGTATGAAGTCCAAATTGATAAGAGCCCCCTGCGCATCGTACGTTCTACCTGCGGGTAATAGCGCGCGAGCGGGATCTATGAACGCGGCTGAAGCGGAGATCAAACGAGCCGGCCCAGCTCCGTCTCTCCGAGGCGCATGCGATAAGATCCCCCCAACTGTTCGACCGACCGGCCCCGCCCGTCGTTCGCGAGCGTGAAAGGACGCGAGGGGGGGGTGGGGTTCCCTCGAGCGACCTTCGAATTTTACGAGCGCGGTCGTCGCTGGCGCGCGCGTTAACTCCCCTATCTCGGCAGCCGACAGCGGGCAGCTGGTATATACCCTTCTACGAGCTGCGCTCTCAACGCGAAAAGAATGTGGTGTGAAGCGTGTCCTGGAGCGGCCGTATTCTCTTAAACCAGCGTTTTCTAGAGTTGCGTGAGATCGGATCCAAAAGATTTAGCTGCCAGCCTCACTTTGTATAACATTACAATTTGTTGCTATCGTATTCATTGCTTGTTTGTGTAGGTAGGCAAACTCCTTAAAAAAAATGACAATAAATGGTTTGTAAATACACTTATCTGCCAGCCTACCAATGAATATAGCTTAAAAAATTTCGCGTGTTAGCTGACCTCTGCTGGTACCCCCAGCGTCGGCCGCGCTCATAGCATCCATGCATACCAAAAATAGCTCTGGGACAATCGACCGCTTCGCGTGGCCAGCGTTGCCAGAATCCCGCGTTCCCAACTTCCGCTCGCCCCACGAAGAATCGCAGCCGACCAACGGGGAAGACACGACGCGCGTTGCGTTTCCCTTATGGTCGGGCAGTGGTGTTCAATAACGTACATGCCGCAAGTAGGCAACCTTAGCCCAAGTTCGGCGTCTAATCAGTGACGCTCTTCTGGCTGTCACACCGCTTTCACTGATACTGCTACGGGAAGCATGTATGACCGCAAGGGTTTGTTTAATAATTGACCATGGACGTTAGCCGCCGGGATACATATGTACCACCAAGCGTCCACGTAGATGTATCCACGTTAAACGGTGCTTTAACTGTCAAACACCAATAGACATTGTACAAGCTCTTATATCAATGTAGAGTAAACATTCAACAACTTCTGTAAGGACACGTTTCACTTTCGTGTTATACCTATTCCCATGACAGAGTGATCATCGATGTTTTAGATGCGAAGCATCTTATGCTCGGGGCTATGTCTGTCCCGCGTCCCGCGTCCGGCCACTTTCATGAAGTAGGGAAGCACCGACTATGCGAACTAGAACACCGTAGTACAGAATAAGGCGGTGAACCACCGCTACAGTCACCAGAGTCATTGCCGAGAGCAGAGAGAGGCTGCTTAGCAATGACTAGGCAGGTGGTGTGTGTCGCCCAGGTTGACTCCATTCCTTGATCTTGCTTGCATGTGTTTGGGGGGGGAGGGGCTTAGTACGTCGCTCCTTCCCGCGTCCCACACCACAACAGCGCATGCGCGTCCCCTCCCCCCTCTCTCTCTCTTCTCCTACGCTCACCCCCTTTCTCTCCTCTAGTAATACTCTACTCTACGGAGCGGCGCCCGCGTCCTACACCCCCCAAAGCGCGTCCCCTCCCCCTATCCTCTCCTACACTCACCCCCTTTCTCTCCTCTAGCAATCATCGACTTTCTTGACTTTGTAAGCCGCTCCGTAAAGTAGAGGAATCCTCTACTCTACGGAGAGGCTTCCGCGTACCACACCCCGACAGCGCATGCACGTTTCCTCCCCCCTCTCTCCTCTCCTACGGTCCCCCCCCTGTCCTCTCCTTTAGGAATCCTCTACGGAGCGGCGCGCCCGACAGGTGCTTCGACAGCTGCATACCTCGCTGGGGGCGCCACGGTAGTTCCTCGGTATGAAAATGACGGAGCGCGCGTGCCTCATTCTCTCTCCTGTGCAGCGCCCGGACGACTGCCGTGAAATGAGAGCGGCGACATTCCTCCCGCTCCAGGTAATTATCTCCCCGCTGCTTCGCATCCACACATAGTTCCCTTTAGCGGGAGATGGCGAAGTTTTTAAATGCGAATGCATTTCATAGTCGAGCTATGTCAGGCATCCGGCGTTAGCGTTGTGCGGCGTTGGCGTTGTCCGCGGAGGAGGAGGACAGGTTGAGGAGGTGTGCGCGCCGGCAGGTGCTAGATGTGAAGCATCTTATGGCGAAGCTTAATCCGGTGGTGGTGGTGTACGGCGTGACCGCCCTTACTGCGCATGCGCAAACCCTTAAAAAAATAAAAATAAAAAACCTCCTCTCTCCCTCTCTCTCCCCTAGGCGTCCCTCCCCGCGGCAACCACATCCTCACTGCGCATGCGCCTCCCCTCCTCTCTCCCCCTGCTGCGCTCCCCCCTCTCTCCTCTAGGCATCCCTGCCCGCGCCGTCCACACTCCCACTGCGCATGCGCGTCCCACCTCTCTTCTCCTCTCCTACGCTCCCCCCCTCTCTTCTCTAGGCATCTCTGCCCGCAGCGTCCACCTCCCACTGCGCATGCGCGCCCCCCCTCTCTCTCTCCTACGCTCCCCCCCTTCTCCCTCTCTCGCCTCGCGACGCCGACACAGGCAGCGTCTGCTAGCGAGTTTCTTGGTTGAAAAAACCGACTGCTCGCGCTGCACAACCGTTCACTGGCCACCCCGTATATATGGCAATGAATCTTGACCTCCAAGGTGGTGCCGGTGGGAGATTTCTCCTGTGCGTTGTTGAACAATAAAAATTCGCAGCGTGCGCGTTAACTAAAAGCGGTCTGCGGCGGAGCTCGGCGGAGCTATATATGAAAAAAAATTTAAAAAAATAAATAAAAAAATTAAAAAACAAGAAAAAGCAAAAAAAAGGCGCTGCGCCGTGCTCCCGACCGGGCTGCAGAAATTAGGCGCCGTTTCCTTCTTCGAACCACAACCACCATATATAAATGGAGTGAAGCGCGCGAAATGCATTCGCATTTCCTCACGATTCCCTTCGGGGAGAGGTGGGGGGCATTTTTTTTTGCTTTGTTTCTTTCTGTGGCACAATATGACTTACTCATGAATGCATATCATTGCAACGAGCTGACTTTATCAGTCACAACAAAGGCTCGAGTAGTTCGACTGTGGGACAATAAAGGCCACGTGCACTCTGTGTACCTCGCGATTTACGTTCCCCATCTGTCACCATCTTTGAAGCCGATAAAGAAAATGTTTACAGTTAGTCGGAAACTGCGGTTAGAACTATCGTATCAAATATTTCATGGTAAATTGAAATTAAAAAGGAAATGTACCTATGCAGTCTTCATTACGTCTTTTTGTGCAATAATCATTGTTTTCAGATTTTAGAATACTGCACCAGATCTAATCTGTATGGCAATTCATTATTTGTTCGTTCGATCAGCTAATGATATCACTCATCGAGTCGTCATGTGGGCTGTAGCAACCAATACCTATTTTTCTCGACAATGTAAGCCCTTGCTGCAGCGGCTTCGGACAAAGTGGGGTTAACAATAAAAAAATCCCATCAGAACACTTAAACATATATGCACACCGGATTTCCAACATTAATCACTTCAATATTCTTGTGACGAAATCATAGTGGCCATATTCTGTTTTCAGAAAGGAATCGGTTCAAACTTCAGTCTAATAAATACTCACCGTCGTTATATTATGCATCGCCTCAAACAGCGATCGCGTATGTTCTAGACATTTTTATGTAAAGAAACCCGTAGTAACAGACGCACGGACACGACTGAAAGTAACGAAACGAATCTGCACAGTAAAGAAGTTTCTTTCTTTGCGTTTAGTCCAAGCTAAGCGTGCGTGTTCAACCACTATTGAATATTGAATGATTCTAACCAATGAGGATGTGCTATAATAAATACATATTTTTTATTACCCTGTATTCCAAACTTTTGCTCGCGGCTGTACGCATTGCAACCAACGACATGGCTGGAATATTTTAGCGTTGGCTTGTCCTCTTGTGATTGATTTCAGTAAATGGTCACCACCAATACTCTCATAACGGAATTCTGTGAGACTTCCGGAAAGTGAATTTAAGTTTCTCAAAATCTTTTAGGGGCGAAGCTCCTTCGGGTGTTTGTCTGTCCCTCCTCTGTAGTATGTAGTAGTAGTAGGTAGCCACGTATAGTGGAATGTACCAACTACATGTGATAAAGATGATGATGACGCCTGATGGCCATGAAGAATAAGCGCGTTCCAGACCACACATTCTCTTTCTGCCATGGATGAAAACGATACTGTAACCGCTCTCCCTCCATTTCACCGACCATAAAGCCGTTATAATGAAGGGGGAACGGAAGCTACGGCTTATGTAAACGGTAACCAAGACCAACGAATAAACGAAAACAAAACGGAAAATCACGGCTCACGAACAAAATATAAATTTCTTGTATATATACACACAGTGTTTGTGACGTCTTTGATGATGTACTGGGCGGATTTCACGGAAGATTCACGGTTTACCAGATTACCTCCGCAGCTTCGCCCACTCATCATCATTCACTTCGTGGATATGGCGTGATTTTTTTCTTTAAAACAGTAATGTTTAGAGTAAGATGAACTCATTCATGCGTTTAGTTAATCACAAAAGGTGCAGTGTTTCTCCGCGAGATTAAGCATTTCGATATAAGGCAGTGTAGTAGGAAAGCTTCTGACAGTGTTTGATTTTTTTGATCTCGTGTGCAATTATGGTGCCGGGAACTGTCGCACTTCATTCTCGCTAAACATATCACTTCTGACGCGGAGCTAAAAACATGTATAAGGTCAGAGGGAAAGAGACACAGGAGAAGTTGGGCGCTCCTCTGTCCTTCACCTGTGACCTTTTTTCATGTTTTTAGCTTTGCGCCATAATTAGTACATTTTGCGAACCCAGGAACAAGTTCTTCTTGAGCGTACTTCTTTTTTTCTCTGTCTATGTATTATGGGATGAGAGACGAGATCCATTGGTGCTATTCGCAGATGTAGGAGTGCCCTTTATTGGTGCGTGCTCTTTTCACGTTACTATCTAAATAACTACTACAAAGCTAAAAAAAATTTTTCCGTACAAAGACAGTATAAAAGGTCCAAGTGCAGATTGCACTTGGGCCTTTTTAGTGCCCGGATCATCGTATATGTTCGATGGTGAAAGCTGTGCGATAAAGCGGGGCAATAAAACGTGGTTTACGACCTTCCCTCATAAACAGTGATGCAATGGCTCTACTACCTCAAGGTGTAGAGGCACGGCCTTCTAATTCCTTGCAGTGTCATTTGTCCATACTTGCTAACCACGTGAAACTTCTCAGAGATGACCAGATCCAGGTAACCCTGCAGAGTGCCATATAGAGGTGTTTTAGTTGGACGGCGCACACGTGCCAGCAGGCACAAACGGTGCTTGAGGTTAGGTTTATCGGGGCAAAATGCAGTGACGTCAAACCTCTGCCGGGAAAAGTCTTGCTGGTCTGGGCGGTGTGAATCTCGGTATGGGCCCTGACGAGAGGAAGTAATGGTCTATTCCATCTTGTCGTTGGCCCTGAAAACTGTCATTAACGCCTCATCTACCTATTAGGTAACCTGTCGTTTCTTTTCGCTAGTGTACTATCTGAACCATTGTCATGGATCATTTGAGCCTAGTAGTAAAGCTGCATTGCGTAAGATATTAAACATTAATAACCTTAATAAAGATGACTACCCTTGCTAAACCTCATTAGCGAGATGAACGATATGGCAGGTATTTTCCCAAGACATGGATGCTACGCTTTGTCTTTTGTTCTTATTCCTAGCGTATGTGTTCATCATTCAAACGCACGGACAAAGTGTAAAGGATCAGGCACTGATTTCGTTCATTGCTGACTTTCCAGGCAGACGTAGAAATTAAAACTTTCTCTCTTGAATGCTATGTCGTATTCCACATGGTTGTTGCCGTTCTGGCTATTAGAGCCGTATGCACATTTACTTCGGACAAGTTTACCGCTTGCAGTAGAAGTGACTGATATTCCACGCAATGACCGCGAAATGGTATGAAAAACGTATGAATTTAACGTAGTCTGTGCTTGTGGCAGCCAAATGCAGTAGGGATTGGTATATCCCTCTATTGCATGGCGTCCCATATTTGGCACATACCGATTAACATTTTTTATAGCGGGCGCAAGAGGACCAGTGGAGAATGTGATACAGTTAGAGTAATCCTTATAGTTTCGTGCACTAAATATAAAAAAAAGCGCTGCCATCTCTAGAGCAGTATGAAATCTAGACATGAAATAGATTTTACGGTGCACGTGCAAGCTCGGATCATGAACAACAGTGACTGCTATATTTTTCTTGCAACCATTTTCTCGTTCCAGAAGCAAGAAAAAATGATTTTGGCATATCTCGTGGCTTTGAAAATTCATGCTCATTAAGGCTCTTCTCAATTCCGTTTTCAACTACGTTATGTAGTCGGAAATCGGTATGTGCCATATTTGGCACAGTATGCATGTGAGTGATGAAATGTGCAATATGATGCCATTTATGTTTTGTTGCACAGTGCAAATACAAACAAAAAGAAATCCTCTGAGATCATGCAGCACAGCTCTTTTTTTGCCAGATTTCAGTTGTGGTGGTAGGTTTTGAGATGCTTCACGAAAATATCGAGTGTCAGCAGCAGTACCTGGCAATTTTTTGTTACATTATTGGCGTGGGTGCACGAAAAGATTATGTGAAGTCTAACCAGTGCACGGCGATATTTAGCTTTTACGATTTGTCGGCAACTGACGCTCACAACCACAAGTCAGCGGTTGGAAATTCGGGCAGGAAAGTACAGCAAGGCGGCACCATGCGAAGAGCCAAACGTGTAAGCGGCCATCTTGCACGTAGATGTCGGCAGTCAGATGCACTAACCAAAATGTTCAATTATGCCTGAACACAGGAAGCAATTGCTTTGCTTTATTCCACAAATCAAGCTAAAAAGACCGCAATCAGTGAGATTTTTTGTTTTTCAGTCATGACAGCAATTTTGCTCGCCCACTTCCATAGTGTGCCATATTTGGCACAAACCTCTATCTTCATTAATACAGTCACAATAAATCTGAAAATTTTTGTACATGTTATTCTTCATGCAGTTAATGATAAAAAATGATCAAATAATTTTTCAATTGATTTTCTCATAATTCCTGCAATAGAGGAATATGTATGCAGTTTATCATCCGCTTTGTTTAATTTGAAAGAGACCCTCTCGCTAATAGCAAGCAATAGCCGCTATGGGGTGACTTGCACCTTTGGCTTCTTGTCACAGACAGAAGCTCACTCCATTTTAAGCAACTTCCTGTTCGTGTCATCTATAACAAATTTCTTGTTACTTTTCTTTGGATGGCGAATAAGACTAAAGCTGCAACAGCCACATGATAGAATCAAACACTAATCAACAAGGTAAAATGAGAATTTTTTACGTCAGAAATCCCACGGTGACAGCTCGACAGAGCACGCCCTAAGGGCACATCATTCTCAGAAAGGCGGCTGCGAATTAGCTACACAGTGAAGTAATAAAATGCAAGGGCCACCTATTACGGTGTAGAAAACTGGGTGTACTTTCTTCAAAGAGAAGCTTGCTTCCCAAATATCCACAAGGCATGGTTTGAAAGATATGTTACACACATTGTTTGCTTGCCTGCATCTGCCCGGCAAGTAAATTCAGTGCAACGAAGCTTGACAAAAGTCCACCGGGCTTTTACTTGATGAAAAAGGCGTCACTTAATTGTTAACGCCCAGGAAGAAATGGTCAGCACAAAGCCGTGTGTAATTTTGCGCCCTCTAATACCACATGACGATACTGTAACTAGACGTGAGCCGTGCAAGCAAAATGACGACAAGTTTTGGTGAAATCTTCTGTTTTGAACTAATTTACTCCAAGCATAACCATGTAGCTGTGACGATCATCATGATCATGACGATGACGTGACTCCTCTGTCACTTCGACAGTATGGTGCATAGGTCACGAGCCCGGCAGTACTGCTGTAGAAATAATATTTGGAGGAATAATCATATGGAAGTTAGTAAGGACGGAAAACTATAAAACAATATCATGTGGTTGATGCAACATGTACGGAAATACGTGGTAACATTTCGCCAGCCTTCCATCGACAGCATTTAATAGAAATCCTTGTGGTCACCACTACGGGGAGCAAGCAATTGCACATCGTTTTGCAATGACAAAGGGTTTCGGTCACACCAAATTTGAATAATCTGAAGTGCCAATTTTGGAACTAATAGACGCCTTTACAATGCTTAAAAGAGAATTGTAAGCTATTGCAAAAATGATAACAACGCGATAAAAATGCTCACTTTATTCTCCAGAACTTGCTCAAGTTGCTTTCTATGTGACATAATGCAAGCTGCATTCGAACTACTCCTACCAACAAACATATCAGTTATGCTTCAGATTCTAAGGCTGTATATTATTCATATCAATCTTTTTTGGCAGACACGCCTATTTGTGTTTTTATTGTGTGTTCACGTTTTACCGAGGGGATGCAGCATTATGCTTACCCTAACAACTTTGTAGTACATATCATATTTTTGGGGCAGAGCATTGTGGATGCCATCTTGAAGTTGAGTTTTCAATAGCGGTCATTTTTATAGCATCTGCTACAGCGTATCTGTGCTACGCTTAAAACCTCTGTCGTCATAGTATAGCACATCTCATTTGTGCTGCCGGCGTTCGTTCGCGCAGTTAGAGTGGAAGACATTGCTCCTTTGTCAAATAACAAGAAGAATTTCTGTGCAGCGTAGGTAATGTTGTCCTCGTCCACCTAAGTATTTCTCTTTATGGCTTTTGAACCGCCCCTGAGGACGCCACTACCCCGAGCGTCTACGTGATGCACAGCGCCTCCAGCAATTTGTTGGGTGCTGCTGCTTCACAGCAGCTCAGTGATTTGAAAACTCAACTATACTAAAAGGAATCTGGATCTTGCTGTTCGGTCTATTCGTGGTTAAGACGGCTGTTCAAAAAGTGTTGATTTTCTGCAGAGACCACTGTGGGTTACGAAGTTGGAGAACGT
>JALIZH010027892.1:0-20599 GCA_030522465.1 Rhipicephalus appendiculatus
TTCCGAGATCGAATACGCGCACCTCTGTAGCGAGCAGCATCATAATTTTGTAGCTGGCACTTAATGCTTTCAATCTCATTAATGTATGCGCCCTGGCTTTTCGCATTCAATCTCGTAGAGGTTAAGAGGCTTTTAAACAATCTCTTTTCCTCATTCTTTCGATAGTACGATTTTACAGGTCCGATCTCTATGGCTAGTGCACGAACCTCTTGCTTAAAAAGCTCCCAAGCGGCGAATACATGCAATCCTTTAGAAAAAGAATTTCTCACTGCCTCTTTAACTCTATTATTGAATTCCTGATCGCTTAGGGAGGTCTGAGTCCATCTTCCAAAGTGCCCACTGTGGTCAGATGGGAGTTCGGCGGCTTGGACCAATTTTTGCGATAACAATGCAGTGATCCGGAAAATGAAACTGGCTCAGTGCTGCACGAAAGTTCTCGAGGTAGGAGTGATAAAGATACGTAAATTCGATCAAGGAGAGCAGATGAGCTTCCCTGAAGTCGCGTATACGCAGTTACTTGACCGAATGCACCGATGTCAATTAGCCCTGCATTATCTACGATACCACTTAAAACTTCACTACTCCTGTCTCGGTGACTATTAGGATTGCTGCGATCACTAGGATTGTATACACAGTTAAAGTCGCCCATTAGTTCAGTGAAATAATCACAGTTGATTAGATTGGACGTATCTTCAAATAATTGAACCCGTTTTGAAATCTCATTAAATGCATACAAGTTGATCATTCGCCACGGCACTCCATACAAAACAAAATCGCAGCATATGTACTTGCCTTCGCTAAAAGCTCCCAAAGGGTGCTTTAGCTAAACCATTTCAACTTTTACGCCAATCAAAAAGCTATTTGTGGAAGCAAAACGGCCTTACACCTCCATTTTTGCAAATTCTTGTTAGGCAAAACTGTATTTTTCTTGCTTGAAATTGCTTTAATGGGAACAATGCATCGTGCCGTTCCAGGGATTTCGATAAAAGTTATATCCCACCCAATGCGGTGCTGAAGCACATTACATGGTAGCATTCACATACGCTGTGCCCAAACGAATACATGTTTATATGATCGGGCGCCATCGGGAACCTCAATGGTCGCCTTTCTTGTCCCGTCTTGATCGGTCGTCAGCTTCAACACTGCACACGTCAACACATATATGAGTTTCCCATGACGGGGTGTAAGATAACAAAAAAGTCTTGCGTCTTGAACCAATGGCCAGTATGCGTAATGGTTCGCTGTTGTCGTCGTTGTTGTTCTAGACTAAAGCAATTATATGCAACCCTTAATTATGGCGCTTCTCTCTTCTTCTTCAAGAAGTACGTATGTAAATGCGATGAAGTGGGCAACGATTCCTAAATTGCCATGAACGCGGCATTGCCCGCAAGAATAAGCGCCTATGCGTCGGCATTAGCCTTACCAACTCTCTGCTCTGAAGAGTATTAAAACATGCTAGCGCATGATGTCAAAAAGTGTCACTTGAGCTGTACGTGAGCATATACCTTTTATTCCCTTAGCATAACAGTCAGAATGCGACTGCTGTGAGTCCTTACGTCATTCCCTGTACGATGCATATTGCGGCGCATTTTCGTCGGCACATTCGCGCTTTCTGTAAGACACGCTCGACCTTCATGAAGCAGAACACTCAGTTTCAGTCGGAGCTTCGGAAGAAGCTGGAGATCGCTGACCAGAGTGTCGATGTGAGCAACCAGCGAGACGATGGCGTCAGTGATGACCACAAAGCCCGTGCAGCAAAGAGCACTATTACCAGTGATGCCAATTTAGTGGATTTTCCGCTAAATCTGGCGGATTTTATTTGATTCTGACGGGAGAAAAATTTGTCTGGCGGCTAGCGGATTTTTTGACGGGCCATTTTCATAGATAGCGGATTTCTGGCGGATGCCTCACGCAGTGCACTGATTCAAAATCGTCGGAAGCATTGCCAAGAAACTTAGAATACCTAATCAGCGAAACGTACTACTGGTTGGCAAGATACCCTGCCCGGTAAATTGCATACAAGAAGTTCCGCGGTCTGTTGAATTGCGGCGATGAACCACTGAAAATTTTTCAAGAGTGCAGGACGCGGTGGATATCCCTCGTCGAAATAGCTATTTCAAGGATCGTAGACCAGTGGGCCGAATTGGAGATGCATTTGGAGATGGCTAGGCGCACTGAAAAGTGCTACGAGGCAGAAGTGTTGTACAGTATGTACGATAATCAGATCAATCCGGGGTACTTTCTATTTTTGAGACCGATTCCGTCAGATGTTCAGAGGTTAACAAAAGGCATTCGAGGCGATAGATGTGGATCAAACAAAGCTGCCGAAAGACCTCATGACTTTGCTTTGAAGCTTGCGTAATAAAATCGTGATTCCGATAGAGAAGGTGGACGTTCAGATGTCCAAACGTGAGGACCACTTTAACCCCAAGCCATATCTGGGCTACTTCTTTGAGACGTGCATTGACAGCATGAAGGCTAAGAAGACCGACGGGTTCTCTCTCGCAGATGAAGCTGTGATGCGAGAAAGATGCATAAGGTTTATTACCACGTTGGTTGATCAAATCAGGCAGCGACTTCTCTTCATCACAGTTCTCCAGAAGACATCACTTTTGTCGGTCGAAAACACTTTTTTGCGTCATGAAGGAGCCATTGATTCATCTGCTGGAAGCAATGCCACTGCCCCCGGAATCAATCGCAACGTTGAAAACCAGTGGAGAAAAATTGCCCTGCTGCGCTGTGAAACATTAGAATTATGCTGCATCAACTAGCCCAACGCCCACTTAGTGAACATTTGTAACTTTTAGCCTCATCTATGATGAGGTTGACGAAAACCGTAGCACTGAAGCCTCTAGCATTCTAGTTACACGCTTTAGAAGACTCTTTTATATATTAGTTCAGCTCTCATAGTTTTGGGGAGCTTCAAACCAGAAAGCGACGAAGGCGCTGCTGAGGTTTCTGCGGTCAACCGGACTTGCCAAACGACTATGACACTACCGTGCTTGAGTGTGTGCGCGTTTTCTTTCCTTTTTTTTTTTCATCACTTCCTCTTTTCTTTTTCCCTCCTTACCTTTCTATCCCCCCCTTACCCCTTCCCCAGTGCAGGGTAGCAAACCGGAAATGTTCTCCTGGTTAACCTCCGTGCCCTTCACTAAACTTTACTCTCTCTCTCTCTTAAGAATGATAAAAGTTTTTATCATACGAAATTTCACTGTTTCTTTTTAATAAAATAAGTCTTAGCGGGAAATTTAGCGGATATTTTTTTAGAATCTAGCGGAATCTGGCGGATTTCTTATTGCTTTCTAGCGGATTTCTCACGCCCATCGATGGCAACACTGACTATAACTGCTGTCACATCTAGCCCCTTAAACTAAGAAGAGCGCAGACGAAAGCCTATGCTCTCACGGTTCATTCAATTACTTTGCCGCCCTGAATTGATTGCGTTACACCCCCCCCCCCCCCCTAGTTTTTTGCACCTCACATTGTGTTGCACTACTTCCAGGATCGGCACACCTTTGATCAAGAGACGAAGCCATGTAAGAATATCATCCTACTACGTCACAACCTGACATCATTAATGAGGTCTTTTGGTTCCGTTGGTATTCTCAACCCCGAATGGCGGACTTTTCGGCTCATGAGACATAACGCTTTCGCCTTTAAGAAGCTGAGTTAACTTCATATCACTTCTTCACGGAGTCCATTTTATGTGTTCATTTCCCTTTTCAGTGTATGATCACTCTTTTCTGCGCTTCTTGAGCTGAATTTCAAAATTTCGCGTCACACTCGATATAAATGAACGATAAATGAGAATGCGTACGTATGTATACCTAACAGTGTGCACAGCACGGCGAAGACTCTCATCGTCGTCGTTTAGGGGTGGTACCTGAAAGAAAAGGACGAAGAATCAGTCACATGAAACCTTCAGTGCAAGAAATCTACCATTGCGTGCATTGCACATTGCATGCCTTGTCTCAAATTGTACCTGTGTTGCTACCGTTTAGGTAAAAGCAAAACCAAAGTGATCTGATCACAAGGGCATCACTTTGGACATCGAATCACCCAGAGTCGTTTCATGCTGCTGCTGGTGCTGCTGCTGTTTCTGTTGTCGTTGTATTTGTGGTTAAATTGACAGCACTGGTATGCTCGAATGTTCCACGCGTCACATGGTGAACGTATCTTCTAACGGACTATATAATCGGTTACAAAGGGCCGTAAGAGCTGCTTGAGATCTTCGTCGAATGCGAAGGGCTATTCTAATTGAGAAAGAATGGGGGAGGGGGGTTGTGTGATGCATAACAAAGTTTCGAATAGTTAGAGTCAAGCGTTGAAATTCGTACAAGCCCACGACATCATCACTATCGTATCGCTAACCTATATCGGGGACAACGTCGGGGCACTGTACAAGCTCCGGCTACAGATCGACAAAACTTTACAACGCAAAGCACACGAAACAAAAGAAGTTTAGAAGTGGAACAAGCACCAACTAAGCTCTAAAAAGTTCTTTTCCGCCTTATTTTATTAAAATTGTTTCTCTGCTCTCTTTTTTCTCCCACTTGCAAAGCCACGCGGCATCTGCCATCTGAAGAAGGCTTCCTTTCACCGTGACGTCGCCGAAGTGAAATATTGTGAGTAGTTGACTCACTAACCAAATTAACTTCCGGTTAAACAGTCACACGGGCCAACAGAAACATGGGTATTACCAACACCAGAAGCGGTAAGCTTATATGTAGCACTTCTGCTTGCGATGATGGTAGCCCTGGATAGTGCTTGGTTGACCAACTACAGTGGATGGCGCTTAAGTATACAATTCACGTTAACTCGACATCACGCCTGCCTCATAGGAGTACATATGTAATGTTTATAAAATTAGATAACCTGCACTGCAACCACAATTGACGTTTCACCAACATTAAGCTTGTATAGGGTCTTTTTCCAGAGCAGTTCCGAGACATGGCGTGCCTCTGTGGTAGAATACTTGATTGCCACGCAGATTACTTGGGTTCGATTCCTGCTGGGACCCTGATATTTATTATTTGCATTCGTCGGGTCAACGCTGCTTAAGTCAGTTTTTCTTAACGCTCTCGCTTTTAAATTACTAATGTCTGTCCTCGCCGTTCCTGGGTAAAACACCTGTGGTGCATACCCGCATACCGTGGCCCGTGGTGTACGGATATGTGCCACACGTGCCTGCAGGAAAGGGTTTGAAGACGTATGCGACAGGATTTTCATGTTATTCATGTCATGACCAGCCAGACATTATCGTCAATACCTCTTACCCTCCCATCCAAATTGTGGTCTACACCGAGTTAAGGAGGCGATCACGAGAGCCACCAGACGTAAACGTCTACATAGATAGATAGATAGATAGATAGATAGATAGATAGATAGATAGATAGATAGATAGATAGATAGATAGATAGATAGATAGATAGATAGATAGATAGATAGATAGATAGATAGATAGATAGATAGATAGATAGATAGATAGATAGATAGATAGATAGATAGATAGATAGATAGATAGATAGATAGATAGATAGATAGATAGATAGAAACGCAAAAATAATAGCGATGTTAGAGTGCATCAAAGAAGCGTCCTATATATAGGACACTGGGCGTATATGTTAACAAAAAAAAATGACAACACGTGAAAGTGACCAACTGAAGACGCAATACATAATTATCTCAGCTGACAAAGCTGATCAACAAAAAGCCAGTGACGTAAGAAATTACAACATCTAAGAGGTAGACGCCGCTACAAAAAAAACTCGATAGCTGCCTTGCTCTACACCTATAAAAGCAATAGGATTGCAATAGAGGAAGAGGTCAGGCAATGAGATGCGATCTCTCCGATGTTGTTCACTGCATGCTTAAAAGAAGTATCCAGTCGTCTGGATTGGATAGAATATAGGAATAAAGAATAAAAGAGAATATCTCAGCTACCCACGACTTGCAGATGATGTGCTCTTCAGCAATGTTGGCCACTAAACGTGCAAAAAATATATATTGAAGATAATGCCTGACAAAAGAAATAATTCATGACTGACAACAAACCTCTGGAGTCTGTAGAAGAGTATACAGGGTGTGTGTGTTTTTTTTTTTTTTTTTTTTTTAAGCAATACAGGTTTTTTTTTTTTCTTAAAAACTATAATAGTTAGGCACTTGTCTTCGCAGCCAGTTTCCAGGCCGAGGCGGAAAGATTTTTCCACTAGTTATTTTACTCAGAAATGGCTAATCAACAAAAAAAATTAATTAACTTTTTATTATCAATGTTAGGGCGGTTGTTAATATGGCGAAGTTGTTCTACGTCGCAATTTATGGCTAGCCTAATTTTTAAAAATCGAAAATATCCTGTGTAGTTTGAGAGATCCATCGCCGAATTTCCAGACCGCGATGCCAGAGATTACTGAAACTGAACGCACCGGGTGCGCCGGAAGGGGTGGTCCGTGTGCTGCGTTACGCCGGTGCTTCAACGTAGCCTATGTCTACGTTGAAGTCTGTTATAAAACCTTTTCTTGAGTTATAAAACCTTTTTTTTTTTTTCGACTATAGCAACGGTTCTATACCGTGACCACAACGGATGACAAGGCTAGGTACTAAGGAGCTTCGCCTCTGAAATTATGATGCGACGTCAGACACGACAACTTCAGTAGCGTTAGGTTTGCCGTCTGACTTACTTAGAAATGGCAGTCTTGAGATAATTTCGGAAAAAAGCACTATATGAGCAGCAACACACTATTACTATCAACCAGCTAACATTCCTCATCTCTAAAGAACCCGTTCCTTACTTCAATTTTACATTGGTACATGCTCAGCACACCGCTAGAAATGCATAGCCCACACATGAACTAAACCACCCTTCGGGAGTCTATAGTCTGCTATAGATAAACGAGTATGCATATGCATGCAATAGTTACGTGCGCGTCGTGAGAAAGAAAGAAAGAAAGAAAGAAAGAAAGAAAGAAAGAAAGAAAGAAAGAAAGAAAGAAAGAAAGAAAGAAAGAAAGAAAGAAAGAAAGAAAGAAAGAAAGAAAGAAAGAAAGAAAGAAAGAAAGAAAGAAAGAAAGAAAGAAAGAAAGAAAGAAAGAAAGAAAGAAAGAAAGATTTAACGGTAAGACAAAAGCCATGACCACCACATTAGCAAAGTTAAGCAGTGTGTGTGTGCGTGTGTGTGCGTGTGTGTGCGTGTGTGCTTTCTACACAACTAGCAAGCGTAGACTCACGTTCAAAAAGACAGCGGAGATCCCCAAAGTCGGGTTCGCTTCTTTAGCGTCAGCGGATGTCTTCAATGCGGCCCCGCGCAATATATATAAGCGGTATGAACAACAAATACTGATAATGACCGGGTAACAGCGTTTTCTGAGGCACCTGAGAACAAACCGACATCTGGCAATCTCATCGGTGCTTATCTTGACACTAGAGGCCAAGTGTTTGCTCGCCGTGCTCGAAGGGGGAGCTCGCGACGTAATCGCGTTTTTAAGTTGCTTCAAGGAATCATGGATCACTTTTCCAAGTAAACTCTAAGAAGTAAAGGAGGTAGAGGGGTATCGAGGTTGCTCCTTCAGGGAAGTAACTAACCTGCCAAAGCCATTGCCCCCCTTTTGGGGGTAACTGCGAAGGGATGAAGTATTACTCCCCCTGCCGCCCCCTCGCGGTTGCCCCTTAAGGGAGGAACAGTTACTTTTTGCGCAAAATAAAATTCAGATGTTGGTTGACTTAACCAGCATTTTGAAGTATGTGCAGGCATTATGATTAGATGTACAAGCGACATGCAAGCGTCACATTCAGAAATGAATTTCAGAAAATTTACAGCAAATACACGGCATTCGAACTCACGACCACCGAGTCAGCATGCGCGTACACTAACCCCTAAACCACGCCACGCTACGGCACCATCTGAAAGGAAACGGGTCTACGTAGGCACTGATGGGTCGTTTGTACACTTCGCGAACATTCCTGCAGTTACTCCAAAAAAAAAAGAGAGGGGGGGGGGGGGGCGCTTTCCTTCCCAAGGGAGGAAAGCGCCCTTTCTTGACGCCGTGTGCAAACTTTCGCACACGTTTCATCTTTTGAAGGAGCAAAGCGCCCTTTTCGGGTTAACTGTGCAGTCACTCCGCAAAACTTTTAGGGGGCGAAACACTTTAGGGTCGCACAATGTCCATCCGTTCCCCGGCGTGCTCAGTCGTAGCGCAGGTGCGACCGACTTTATGTGTACATCAATCAAGCATGTGACAGCACAATAAAAGGCTGTTAACCAGAACAAAATGAAAGGCCACAACGCCGTACAAACCCATCAATCAAAGCATATGGCCGAACAAAAGGTTAACCAGAACAAAATAAAACACTGTTAACCAGAACAAAATAAAAGGACACAATACCGTAACAGCAGTGACATTTAAGCACCCATCAATGAAAGCATATAACAAAAAGATGTTTGACAAGAGACTAATATCAATCATAATTGTGACAGAACAATATAAAACACCTAGAAGCACAAACCCTTTATACTAGTCAGCCATTTCAATGTAGACATTATGGACCTTAAATCCTAGCTATGTCGTCGACGCTCACTGTCCGCTGTCATGGTGGTTAGAAAACCGTTGCTATATAGTCGACACATATGTGTGTATGTGAATCGATTCACGGTTACCGAACGGTCCCCGTGCTTCGCCCACTCATCATCATTCACTTCGTGAATATTCGTGGATTCTTTAGAGTGCAGCCATCAAATGAAGTTAGTGTCGGAGTTTATTGTCTCACAATTCGATTGCTACAACAATTTCAAGAATCTGTCAACAACGAGCGGAGTTACAAGAGCGGACTTCTGGCCTTGGTACGACAACAGATTTCTAAAGAAGCCCCGCAAAATTTTTAGGGGCGAAGCTCCTAAGGGTGTGGGTCTGTCCCTCCTCTGTAGTTGTCGTAGTTGTAGTTGTAGTAGGCAGGTAGATAGCCACGTATAGTGGAATGTACCCACTCCACGTGATAAAGATGATGATGACGCAGTATAGTGGAATGTACCCACTACACGTGATAACGATGAAGTATAAGAGCGTTCCAGTGTAGTGTAATGTACCCACTACACGTGATAAGGATGACGATGACATCTTTCACTTCGTGGATATGGCGTGATTTTAGGGGCGAAGCTCCTTAGGGTGTGGGTCTGTCCCTCCTCTGTAGTAGTAGTAGTAGGTAGGTAGGTAGCCACGTGCAGTGGAAAGTACCCACTCCACTTGATAAAGATGACGATGACGCAGTATAGTGGAATGTACCCACTACACCTGATAACGATGACGATGACACTGATGACGATGAATTATAAGCGCGTTCCAGACCACACATTCTCTTTCTGCCATGGATGAAAACGATCGAGCTTCGCCCATTCATCTTCATTCACTTCGTGGATATGGCGTGATTTTTTCAGCATGGTGCTAGAACGCGCTTATTCTTCATCATCAGCGTCATCGTCATCGTCATGGCGTATAGTGGGTACCTTGCACGTGCTGCGCCGGACAACGCACAACGAACAAGCCTAGGCCCAAAGATGCTTCGCCCCTAAGATATTGCTTCCGAGTTCTTAATGTCTGTTCACACTGTCACGGAAGTTGTAACTTCTAGTAGGTAGAAATTTCATTTGCATTTTCTAATAGCGACGTTCCAAAGGCAGATACAGTGCACCATACACTTGCTCTTTTAACCCCCCACTGCTCCAATGAACGACGGCAGCTGCGCGCAGTCGAAGCTAATCGTGGAGGCAACGGTTTCGCGGCGAGGATTACCGCCTCCTTCGAGAGATGGTTCCATGCTGCGTGCGGTGCACCACGCAGCGTGGTTCATTGTGGCTCGTATCATCTCCACTGGTCTGCTTTGCCGGTAGCCATTTCATGCTTACGTCTGCTGTCGATTACGAAAAAGCGAGGGTTTTTTTTTTTTTTTTTTTTTTGCACTTCAGCGTTTCGCGCTGCTCACTTTCGATCATGCAATCGCGTCTGCCATTTTGGCAACAGATGCGCTGCTCTTGTTTCCGAACGAGCTCAAAGGATTGATTGGACATGGGCGGGCTCGCGGGAAGCGCGGGGGAGGGAGAGTAAGGGGGGCTCCCCTTAATTGTTTAAGGGGCGCCAAGTGTACTTCATGTCCCTCCACTCAGTTGGACCTCTCCGGTGATTGTTCAGGTGCAGGCGTATGGCCATGCATTTTTTTTTTAAGTAATGGTGGTCGAGGGACCCTAATGTTGTATTCCAAGAACTGTTTACTTCGCCCCTTACCTCCTGGAAATCCAGAGGCTAAGGGCAGGCCGTTGTGAGAATCAAAACCTCCATTTTTATTTTTGCATCGGGTACCACATGGGTACCTGCTGGGGAATGGAAGCCTCTTCGTTAAGTCGGGAACTTCGTAAAATCTCGCTTCGCTAGATCGAGTTCTAACGGTATTTTAATTAATTGCCTAATTTAATAAATTGAAAGAATTGCATGCGCCAACATTGCAATGCACGGGCTCTCGAAGCGGCTGGCCGCTGTTCCAAATGTGGGACACGCGCTGTATGCCGATGACATTACGATCTGGTGCCCGGGAGGCTCGGAGGCGGAAGTGGAACAGGCGCTCCAGGAGGCCTTAGACGTGACCGAATCTTTCCTGGAGGGCACGGGTCTCCAACTTTCCGCAGCCAAGTCGGAGCTCATGTTATACAGACCGGCAAGGCAGGGGGTTCGGGGGCTCGTGCCGCTCGAACAGATCCCCATAGAGGTTTACACGCGGGCCGGCCAGAAGATTCCCAGGGTGAATTCGATCAGAATTCTCGGACTGTTGCTCGATGCCAGGGGCTGTAATGCCAAAACAATTGCGCATCTGACCTCTAAAACCGAGAACATTCTCAGATTAATCATTAAAGTCTCGAATAGAAGGGGGGGGGGGGGGGGGGCTGGGCGAGGACAACCTACTTAGAGCGCACCACGCCTTTCTCATGAGCCACATCAACTATGTGGTATCGGCCTTGCATTGGACTAAAACCGAAAGGGACAAGCTTGATACGCTGATGCGGAAAAGTGTCAAAAAGGTACTGGGTATTCCCGTCACGGCGAGCATGGACAGGCTAATGAAGCTTGGTATTCTCAATACCACCCTCGAACTAATAGAAGCGCAGCGTTCAGGCACAGATCACGAGGCTCTCGGGCTCCAGCGCGGGTAGGTGCCTCTTAGAAGCGGCGGGCTTGCGACCACGTTACAGTCAAAGTGACGCGGTTCAGCTGGACGAGAAATCAAGAGGGACCTACGTCGTCGGTCCCTTCCCCAGAAACGTGCACCCACAGCATAATGTGGGCAGGCGAGCAGCTCGTGCCAGAGCGATATTAAAGAAAACGGTAGGCATGGAAGCCTTTGTGGACGCCGCTCAGTACGGGCGCTCCGGTAAATTCGCGGTCACTGCAGTCAGCGAACAGGGTATGCTCCTATATGCGGCCTCAGTAGCCGCTGCAACGGCCGACGTGGCAGAGCAGGTGGCGGTTGCTCTGGCGATGCAGGATTCTAGGCGGCCATATATCTACACGGACTCCCGAGCAGCCGTCAGGGCCTTCGCCTCCGGAATGGTTGCTAGCGAGGCGGCAGCGCTTCTAAAAAGAAAGGCAATTTATAATTCTGCCACCATGCATTACATCGCGTGGTTCCCGGCTCACATGGGCGACGACGTGCTGCCGGGCCGTCCGGAACCCCAATGAGGTTGCTCACCGTCGTGCGCGAGAACTCACGCGCCGCGACGACGGTGAGGCTTCATTGGATTCGGAAGAGATCGGGCACAGAGATCCCTTATTAACTTTTCACGAGATCGTCTCGCACTATAGAGAGGAACGCAGGCGCTACCCGCCTCCACACCCAAAACTATGCAGAGCTCAAGCGATGACGCTTAGGATGCTTCAGACGAGGTCATATCCCTCGAGAGGTTTCCTAAGCCGGATTAATCAAGATATTGATCCACAGTGCCCGGATTGCGGGGAGGCATTTAGCACTCTAGCTCATATGCTCTGGCAGTGTCCTGCGTTACGGGACACATCACACACCAGCGAACAGGACTGGGAAGACGCCATCGCAAGTACTGCCCTCGATATCCAGTCAACGGCCGTCCAGAGGGCCCGTGAAAGAGCGGAGAGGCATGGCCTCCCGATTCCGACATGGGAGCAGCCAGCGGCGAGCCGAGGACCCTAGCGGGTCTTTCCCGGCTAGTCCCTCAGGACTTTAATAAGGTTCTTTGTCTGTCTGTCTGTCTGTCTGTCTGTCTGTCTGTCTGTCTGTCTGTCTGTCTGTCTGTCTGCCAAAGGTTAAGTGGTTAAGCTTGTGGGGATTGAGGCTAGCCTGTCGCCATTGCGCGGGATTTTTCGCCTATTTCTGCCGTCCCTATGTCCACACATGACTCTCCCCTCCTCCGCGGTCCGTCGGTGCTGGGAGAGCAGGGGTAACGCTAACCTCTCTCCCGGCGCCGATTCTCGACTGTGGCGCCGCGCTCGAGTCTCGCGTCTCGCGAGACGTTTCGCGCGCGCGGCGGGAGTCAGAATCTCTGGACAGCGTAAGGTAAGCTCGTCTTTTGCTTTCCGTCCGTCGGCTCTTTTGTTCTTGGGGTTCGCTCGGACGGTTCGCCAACGGTGACTTGCGCCCGCGGCGAACGCTTACCTCCCGTTGCCCTTTTCCGAACGCTAGGCCGAAGAGCGGTGCGGTGTGTTCGCGCGTGGTCTTACTACGCCGAGCCGTACCTATCGAAGCCAACGCGAGCGGAGTTGGCCCTTGCTCGAGCGATCGGGCCCTTTGGTTACTGATCGTGAGAGTACGCAGCGTAGTCGCGAGGGAACGTTTCCCCCCAGCGACGTGTCGCCGTGAGCCCTGTTTGCCCGCGGAGACGTGCTAGCGGCACCCTTTGTGTTGTATTTTCGCCCGTGGCGTGGTTAAGCCCGTTGCTTTTCCCGCCGCCGTTTAGGAGCGGGCGTTGTACTACGTTTTGTGGTGTTGCCGCAGGCAATCAAGTGTTGCGGATCCCGAGAGCAGTATACTGTGTACTTGCCGCGCTGCGCTCGGTGCCTTTGCTGCCCGAACGCACTTGTGCTGCGGCGCGCTGGTTCATGCGAGGCGACGGCACATGCGGCCCTGTGGCTCGCTAAGTCCGAACCCACGCTAGTGGCCGTACTCCTGTGAGGTACGTGCACACTACACTGGCGCCCAACGCGGTATCAAAAGCTCCCTAAGCTTTTGACTGCTCTTAGCGAGTCAGTACGCCTGTGCGTTTCGGGCTCGCCGCAACATGTCTGCTTCGCGGGATTTTTGTCCGCTGACCGTTTTTGGCGGATGCCGCGTTGCTCAACGAGGCCAGTGCCTCTAACGAGGGGCACCTTTGTGCACCCGTACGTGTCGCAGCCCCCTGTGGTGGTGAAGACACAAAGCGCCTCTCAGCTCCCTTTGGAGATGGCGCGTCGTTTCGGAATGGGCCCTTTGCCCTACCCGAACGGTACGCTCAGGCGCCTTCGACTGCTGCAGTAACCTTTGAAATGCGTGGCAGTTCGACGGCACAGTGCTCGCAGTCGGTTCCCTGCGGAATTGACGGGGCGCAGGCTTTGGCCCGTGCCGACTTTTTGCCCGCCGTCAGCCGTGCACCCGACACTTCGACCGCACGCTGGGCAGGCGCCTGTATTGTCGACGGTAACCGCTCTAAGTGGCAATTATGTTCGACAACAGGCAATTCCCTCAAGGAGCCTCTTTTGCTCTGGGAATGGCGTGCAGGGCGGTAGTCCTTTTGAAACCGCTCCACTGATCGAGCTGGGAGACTGTTCACCTTCGCTCGACCGCGCCGCTAACGCACCAATGGCTTCCTGTGAAGCAGGTGCGACGCAGACGCTGCTGCAAAATGCCGTCCAGATGATCCAAGCCCTCTCGGGAGCTGTGCAAACGCTTTCGGCCGTTCCGAAAGCTCACCCCGCTGTTATGTTGCCTGTGCCAACCTACAGCGGATACGGTGATCTGCTCAGTGCCCGAGATTACCTTGACTCTCTGCCGGGATCTGCCGAATTTTTCCTAATACTTTGTTATTCTGTCTATACGTTAACATTATCCCCTAACATTAAAAAAAATAGAGCGTACGTCTCCCATTCCCTTCTCGTCTTTACTGGATGCTTCGCCGATTGCACTTGTTCCTCAGTTGTAGTTTTGCACGCCCCCGTTCCTGTTATGTTTTCCATTTATTTTCGATCCTTCGCCGACCCTTAAGATATTGTAATCTTCAGTCTTCGCGCACACGTAGATTTCGGCAGCGCACGACACAAGCGACGAGAGCACAATGAAGAGAAACGAACGTCCAGCCCCGCGCCCCCGCAGCAAGCGCCTGCGCCCTTTTCGGCACTCCCATTCCATTAGTTCCCCGTCGCCACCGAAAGAGGCGCCACCAGTCCCCGCGCCCGGTGCCTTATGTACTTGCCGCGCTGCGCTCGGTGCCTTTGCTGCCCGAACGCACTTGTGCTGCGGCGCGCTGGTTCATGCGAGGCGACGGCACATGCGGCCCTGTGGCTCGCTAAGTCCGAACCCACGCTAGTGGCCGTACTCCTGTGAGGTACGTGCACACTACAAGCTACTGTACAAGCGATTTTCGCTAACACGCCTATCAAATGATGTGTGGTATGGCAGAGAGCGGTGACCGGTATGTCTGCAGACAATCGTGGTAGTATAAAATGTAAGGCCTTCTCAGTTATCTTGCCAACAATTTTGAGGGCAAAAGGATGTCGCCACGCCGACGAGACTCATTATAAGTGATAAATACGGTGTTGCTGCTTGTTCTTTTTTTTTTTATATACCACAGAATAAAAAAGAAGCTACCCTTGACCTGAAAGAAAAAAAAGAAAAGATGACTACACAATTTTACCACAAATAAGTATTTTTGGCTAATGCACTACTTGATCCTGCGTGCAGCGATTTTCGGATTTCAAAAAGCTGGCATTTTTTGCAGCTCCTCGTAACTACCTGCGGCGTCGCTACCTACTACGTGAAGTCATGTGCACGCTCTTTGAGAAAACCGACTCGCGAGACTTCTGTAACCAATATACAAGAAAGGGTGCACCACAGGGACTAGCTCTCTTCTTCAGGCATAACCCATATACGATGCCGCAATACTGAAAATGTGGTGGTCATAAAAGCACCTGCCATGGTTATCATTGTTGCTCCAATCCGCCTTTTTTACGATACCCCAGCGCATGTGCCCTTCCCCTAGCGAAAAAGTCGCGATACGTCTCTTCATCTCGGAGGCTTTGCTTCCGGCAATACCGGTTGTCTCGGCCCTTACCAAAACCGTAACGAAACGGCAGAGGGCAGCACAGGAAAATGAATGAGGTGGATTCCACGAAGGCCACACTCCGATACGAGTGAAGAGAGTTACTGCACTTTTGGAGCCATTGAGGGCCATATGTAGTGACTATGAATAGGGTGCCCAGCGATAATGCAAAAATGTCGAAGTGCACACAATCATGCACTAAAATACTTACAGATCTCCATACTGAATCACGCGTGGTTACATTCTGGATTCGATTATGTCGGGGGAGCTTGGAGAAAAGCAGGAGACGTGACGCCACTGTTATATCGGGTGGTTACAAACGCTATATGGTTTTGACACCGAACTCTCTTGGTAAAAGCCCCCGTGGTTGCGTGGGCAGTTCCGTTCGACGCAATCCAGAAGCCACGTTTTTGTAGCAGCGTTGGAGCAGTTTTCTTTCATTTGTAGCATGGCTGTAGCACCTTTAACGAAATGAAGCACATTTGACTAATCGTAGCAGCGTTCCCATCACTGCACCTGCAATGAACATCGTGCCGATCAGTTTTCATTGCTCCTCCCAACTGAAAAATCATCTTTAGAAAACTTGACTGTTACGACAAGATCAACACATCAGTGGCGTAGCCAGGGGGTGGCACACCGGGAACGTGCCCCGCCCCCCCGCCCCCCCTCCCCCCCGAAATTTTTTTTTCGCCATGGCACACAGAGCGAAAAATGACCATTTCAAGGAGGTGCCCCTCCCGAAATCAAGGTGGTGCCCCCCCCCCCCCCCCTCCGAAAAAATTTCTGGCTACGCCCCTGCAACACATCAGCACTTGTGTGTCTGGTGAGTGCCTGTTTTGGTTGTGTGGAGGAATGGTGACATGCACAGCGGTGTCGTTGCTTCTTGAACATATCAAGCAGCTATCAATCCCTCATGAAAACACTGAATAATTATATATGTTGTACTGTCAAGCAAGAGTGTTGTACAATGCACAAATTACCTGTATATTTTCTTCTGCACAAATGACGTTTTCATATTCTGTTGGTGAAAAAAAAGATTTTTTTTTTTTTGCAAACTTTAGTAGTTGGATAATTCGCACTCGAAAATATTCGAAAAATATTCGATTCGATTCCCACTTGGTTTTCATTACTTGAATTCACTTCGCAGTCGACAAACTGGCATTCGCACAGCCCTAGTTTTAATAGGATATAGAATAGACAAACACGGCAGCTCTGCAGAATCAACTTAGTGATTAGCGAAGAATTATTTTAGGAAAAAGGGCAGTGGGTAGAGTAAAATAATTATAGAAGGCAAGATGTCTGCATTGAAAATACACTGGCCTGATTAACGGCATAGTTTTATCCTCCTGTGATGTGTGCGAGTCGTGGACCTTGTGAAAGAAATGCAAAAAAAAAAAGAAATACCTCGATTTTTTTTAGCTATATGCTGCCGTACAGTTTGAGAATCCCATGGCCTGCCAAACGAAACAATAATTTTGCTCATGAGTGAGGCCAATCCTGAATCTTCTCTCGAAGCAAAGCTATTGAAACTATAGGTTCCTTACTTTCGTCATGTCGTGCGAGCCGCCAGTTCAATGCATCGAAAAGTATTGCTAGATAAAGTAAAAGCTAAGAAAACGCTAGGTCGACCGCGATCGAGATGGATAGAAATTAGAAGACGGTCTTCAAATCACTGGGAGACATCTGGTTGAGTATAAAGGATTCGTGTTAGATACATTTCCCTAGCTTTCATACACTTAAGGTGTCACTAAGAGTCGCCAGTTACGGCGTGGTAACTATAACAGCAACAAGGTAGGATATATTACGAGGGTTGTCCGTAAAGTAAGGTTCCCAAGGCGCTGCAGTCGCAGAGAACGCTGTCACGCAGGATACGACGACACTGGCGTGTAGCTCGGTTCGGCCTCTCACAGTTCCCGCCCCGGTGATTTGTGTGCGACGCTCAGTCTTGGCTTGACAGCCGTTAGGGATGAAGCTCCCACTCGCTTCTCACGCCAGGTGCGGATCACGTGCTGTGATTCGTTTTTTGTGTGCAAAAAACACTGCACCTGTGAACATTCATTCTCAAGTGTGTGAACTTTACGGAGAAAAGTGTATGAGCGTATGTCACGTGTCCAAATGTTTGTGCTGCGACTACACGACGCCGGAAACGAAACAACACTCCCGCCAGTGGAAACACCCAGAGTAGCCGAAGCCGCGGAAGTTCAAGCAAAACTGTCATACGACAAAGGATGAAGAACATCTTTTGGGAGAGGAGGGGTTATTTTTGTGCGAAGTTATGCTTGCCTGTACCACAATCAATGAGAAACGCTATTGTCAGACGTTAAAAAACTTTCTCCGCGCGATTCAGAACAAGAAGAGAGGCAGGCTCACAACGGGAGTGCGTTTCCATCAGGCCGACGCTCGTCCGTACATCGGCCGTGAAACAAATAGTCTTATCAACAAATCTGGATTAGATACTGTCACACACCCTTCCCTATAGCCAAGACGTAGCCCCAAATGACGACCGTCTTTTCCCCTGTATCGAAGGAACGCCTGGTTGGGACGCATTTCAGAAACGGAGAAGAGCTGCAAAAAGAGGTTTTAAGCTCCCTTCGCCGCGCGACGGGAGAGATCTACGACTCAGGCATAAAGAATATTGTACCCCACAGGTAAAAATGCAGCGATATAAACGGCAGTTATGTCGAAAATAGGAGAAGGTCCGAGCTTTCCAAAAAATGTATTATTCAATGCCAATAAACATGATTTTCTTTGTGAGAAATTATTGAAAACCTTATTTTACGGACAACCCTCGTACAACGAGCGGCGCTCCTGGTACAAGAGTGGCAATGATTAAATTGTTGTGTGGGTAAAACATCCTGTACAGCAACATTCGAGGGTCAGTATGTGTGCGCGAAGCTAAATATGGCTCTTTGTAAGGGAATGCCAGCAGCACCAAAAGAAAGCAGAACAAGCCGAGACAAGAAAAAAGACACAGGGACAGGAAAATGAATAAACCCAGATTTGATCCAACATCGAAAACCCAACTGGCGAAAGCCTTTTCTCACATTCCATATCATCAAAACACAGATAGTTAGGGCAGAAAAGAAATACGATCGGTTTCGCCTATGCGCGTTCAGGGGTCCTAACGATTAAAACGATGCCTGCGGCATCCGCAAATAGCCTCAACAGTGATATGCGACATGTATTCATCATTACTTAAACTCTGTGCGCTCTTCATAGAAATAAACCCAATTTTATTGTTCTGCGATCGCATCCTCCGCCCTAGGCATCGATTTAGCAACTACACCAATCACGATAACGATCGAGTAGCGTTTCACTTCTCCGAGTGATAATGATGGCGCCGGATCGGTGTAATCGTGTCCTGGAAAAAGCGATATCGCACGGTGCTGACTGGAATAACGTTGCATTTGCCTCCAGTAAGCGCTTCTTGAAAGTAGGCTATCAAGCACGTGTGTCACAAAAAGAAAAAATCTGGAACCGTATTGTGTGACGGCTCTTTCGTGCCGTTTTTATTTCTTTTATTACCCCTAGCAGCGAGTGGCCGATACCGACTATGACGAGGACTTTCGCTGAAATAGAGCCCATGAAAGAACAAATGAATTCGACTCGTACTGTAGTACCGACACAGCCTCTGCCGTCAGAATAGCAGACGACAAAGGAGCCGCTGACTTGACGTCACGCACATTGCAATAAAATAGGAGGGGTAGGAGGGGTGGCTAAAAGACGCCGCTACACTGTAACGCCGCTTCGCCGATCAGCCGCGCGTTACTCGGAAGCTCTCGAGTTGCCGCCGCTTTGCGTAAGGTGGCAGCAAGGGGAACTCCGAGCTCGAGTTACTGTATGTAGCCCACTCCTCAGTTCTTACTGTATAGCTTCTCAGTTCCACCGTACTTGAAAGAACGTAGCCGGCGAGATTCGCGAGCATTAAAACTGTATTTTTACGTTTCTGACTTTTGAGAAAGAGCCCTCGCGGCAAGTCGGCGTAGCCAGGGGGTGGCACACCGGGCACGTGCCCTCCCCCCCCGAAATTTTTTTTCGGTGCACCCCCCGAAATCATGGAGGTGCCCCCCGAAAAAAATTTCTGGCTCGCGGAGTAGTGCCGTACACCGGGGAGGTCTTGAATAACGGTGAAGAGTTACCGTCGCTTAAAAACGGAAAATATGCCAGTATCTACGCTCCATCGCAGTGTGACTTCAGACATCGTTGTTTATTACTGGTTTATTTGATTGGTGTAATTCTTTATTCTTCGGAACACAGATTGATTTTGCGCGCTGTAAGTCGACTGATACAGCATTGAATCTCGTCCGAAATTGTTTGGTATGTTGGCTATAAAGTTCATAATAAAATATCCTTTATTAGCGTCTACGACCGTATATATAATAATAATAATAATCATCATCATCATCATCAGCCTGACTACGCCCACTGCAGGGCAAAGGCCTCTCCAATGTTCCGCCAATCAACCCGGTATCGTGCTTTCTGCTGCCACGTTCTACCTACAAACAACTTCTAAATCTCATCTGCCCACCTAATTTTCTGTCTCCCCCCGTCATGCGTTTGCCTTCTCTTGGAATCCAGTCAGTTACCCTCTTAATGACCAGCGGTTATCCTGTGTACGCTACGTATATATATATATATATATATATATATATATATATATATATATATATATATATATATATATATATATATATATATATATATATATATATATATATTATATATGTATATATATATAGCCGAGGTCCGGCCTTTATCAAAGATGCGAATGGTACATGGAGTTCGGGTTTAAGTAAACATTCCCGCGATACATACAGAGATACACACACCGTCGCGATTCGTTGGAACGGGACAAGGGGAGGGACCAGAAGAACAACAGCAATAAAGGTCAGAGGAGAGGGGTCAGACATGCGTACAAGGTCGCAATTGGTTAGAACTTAACAAGAGGCGGGGCCAGAACACACAAACAAACAATCAATAAATAACAAATAAAAAAAGGCTAAAGAAACGAGCTAGGGTACGTATGCGATCCGGAAAAAAGAAAAGAAAAAAAAAAGCTAATAATAATAATTATTATTAGTTTTTAAAGTGGGTCTTAGATCGTAAACTGTGGATCTTAGATCAAGCGTCTGAATGAATGTCCATAAAACTATGGAAACGAATAAATATATTAAGGTCTCATTCGCAAAACTTCGTGTCGTCTAACGTCGCTCTTTGTTCTGCAGTCACTGGTTCGCTGTCAAGAAAACACGTCATAATTTCCCACGCCGGTAGTTCATCATAATTACACCCCATATTGCATCA
>JALIZH010027893.1:0-20877 GCA_030522465.1 Rhipicephalus appendiculatus
GACCATCTGGTGTTCTTTAACGTGCACTGACATCGCACAGTACACGGGCCTCTACCATTTCGCCTCCATCGAAATGGTAGAGGGGATCGAACCCGCGACCTTCGGGTCAGCAGTCGAGCACCCTAACTGCTACACCACCGCGGCGGACGTGAATTGTGAAGGCGTCAGCAGTCGTAGTTCGCAGACTTGCCCCGAACGTCGTGCCACTCTTCAATATAATCTATAAAACGACTCTACGAGGGCTTCTCCTTGCAGGTTTCAGCAGTGTATGTTATGCAGGGTTTGTACTATGCTCCGTTTCTTTTCATATTATAATGGTGTATGCCTTGCTAACGGTGTACCGGTTGAAGGTGGCGAATGGAATGCGTCGGTAGGACTGGCAGGAGGTCGACGAAGAGATTTCGATCTGTTCTCAGGGTTCGTTCCAGTTTGGTAATAAAGGCGCGAATAGGCTTCTCGGCGCTTACTAAATTTATGCATATGGTTCGAAGTAAGGAGACATCACCTGGTATGGAATTCTTAACTGTCCTTTTAGGGGCGAAGCTCCTTAGGGTGTGGGTCTGTCCCTCCTCTGTAGTAGTAGTAGTAGTAGTAGTAGTAGGTAGATAGCCACGTATAGTGGAATGTACCCACTCCACGTGGTAAAGATGACGATGACGCTGATGAGGAAAACAAAATCAGGGGAACCCCCTCTTGTGGTCCGTAGAGCTCTTGAACAAAATCATCATTTACCCCCATATGTAAATAATAAAACATTGTGTATATACTTTATCAATATGTAAATAATGAAACATTGTGTATATACTGTATGTATCATCACACCACACCCCCCGCGTTTGTGTGTCAGGTCTTTGTATGATGATGGAGTGGGCAAAATTTACGGGGATTGACGGTTTACCAGATTACCTCCGGAGCTCATCATCATTCACTTCGTGGATATGGCGTGATTTTTTTCAAGTCAGATATATCGGCAAGTGAATGTAATTTGCCCCCACACCTTGTTCAATAAACCTACGCTATTCCTGCACATCCCAACGCTGTTGAGGCAGTATCATGTAGCAGGACTGAAAGTTGGGCGAGTTGGTTCGGATTCATCGCTTGAAAATGCGCGTAAAGACAGCCACAAAGACAGGCGACAACCACAGGACGACGCACTATACCTGCGTAGCGCGTCGTCCTGTGGTTATCGCCTTTCTTTCGTGACTGTCTTTCCGCGCATTTTCAAGCAATGAAAGTATCGTGTAGCTTAACAAAACATGTTCCGGTGCTAGTTTGTGAAACATTCTTCCTTAAAATACTTTAGCACTACACTTGACGAGGACGCGACAGAGAACTATATGACAGGACGGGTGCTGAATTCAACTATTTTTATTGAAACGGCACTCATTGCATTTTATAGCAATAAAAAGCAATGAACGCATGTGTAGTCATGAAGGAATAGTAGGCAGGGTGGAAGCCAGTGAACTTAAGGCCTGTCCTGTCATGTACTTCTCTGTTCCGTCCTCGTCAAATGTAGCGCTACAATATTTTCATAAAGAAAGCATCATGTAGCTCTCGCACCATTAGAGGAACACGAAATAAGCTCACACGTTTACAATGTTGGCACACAAAGCAGGCTGTGTATGTCGTAACGGAGCCATGGAAGTCGTAACGGGAGTCGTAACGGGAGTCGTAACGGAGCCATGGAAGAAGAACGTGTTTTGATAGTGATTCTTCGTAACGAGACTCCGCGCAGACCTTTCGTTCAGTTGACTGCGGGAACTTTCAAGAACGTTGCCGAGCTTTCGAGCTCTGTGATCGCTCTTCCGATGATAAGTGATTGCCAATGCAAATAATAAAGCAAATAATAGTGAGATGTTAACTATTTAAGATTCTACGTCATCAAGTAGCCCCATATAGAAGAGGCAACAGAAGTTCAGTACTTGTCCCTCATTACACTTCTCCAAAATAGTGTCACGTGGTCGTGACGTTGACGAAGGCAGCAGTCGGTATGTCCAAGAGGAAACTGTTTATTTGGCCGAACTTGTGGCCGGTAAACGGAAAGTCAGATTACAGCAATACACACTGTCAGTCTTAAGAACTGAGCAAAGTCGAAGCCTGGCCCGACCCGAGCCCTCCACCTAAAACCCGAGCCCGGCCCTAAGCTCAGAGCTTCAAGCATGAGCCCGGCCCGCGCCCGCCGTCAGAACTGCTTTACCTGGCCTGGACCGGATTTTCGGGTAGGCCCGAGCCCGTGCAGTGCTCTAGCACTGTCTTCACACCGCAAGCACGCAGCTAACATTACGGCAAAAGCACACGTAAAACGAGGACAGTAGAAGTATGAAAAATAGACAGGAGAGAGCTTAGCTCGCAACTGAATTTTTATTGAATAGAATAACGTTTAAAAAGCACTACAGAACCAATTGCACATGCGCAGTCTAACAAGAGCCCTAACTACTTTCAGAACTAGGACAAAGATAACAGCATAGTTAAACCATGGTCCTTCAATACTTTTTTTCTGGTCATGAAACTCCCGCGAAAGTTTCATATAGGGACAAAAGTGGCCACCAGAGGCGCCACCGTAAGCAGGAGGGCATCGATCGGCCGCGCTTGGCAGGGCCGTAGCGCGTTCGCGGAAGCGTTTCCCATCAAATACACCTCTTCAGACATTTTCCTTCTCCGTGTTCTCGCTAACAAATCATGGCAGCTCTTAGTATTGTCAAAGTGGCCCATGATGCGCGTTGTCAAATTGCCCAAGTCCTTGATTGCTGGCAATGTTTTAACCGAGTCCATCTGTCAAGTGACGCGCATTCGTAGCGTTCCTAAATTTCTCGATTCCTGCAGAGTCGCTTTCGGGCTTAAACCGAACACTGTGACTGGTTCTAGATGACTGAAAGGTTAACATATTTTGCGCTAGAGATTGCAGAGCAGCCGTGCTCTGGCTGCACGTAACGTTCATTTTCGGAATAATTGTGACTTTATTCGATAGGGCATAACGAAGCAGCCAACAGAAGTTCGCGTGCCAATAAACAAATCTGTATATCAGGGTGACTTGGTATTAATAGCCTTGCAGTACCTCTTGAGGGATATCGTTAGTGAAACATAGCTGAAAAAATTAAAAGCTCAGAATGAGACACCACAAGACAGAGAGGGATGCTCAAGTTGTGTTCTTTTCTTTTTTTCTTTGATGTCATAATTTGCGCCCTTGATATTAAAAATTAAAAAAATGAGATGAAACTGTTGTGAGCTGCTAGATATAGGCACTACGCGCTATTTCGAAGCGAAAGCTTTTGATTTTACGCATGCAGATTTGATAACGCAGCCGAGTTTGAGCACAGGCACATAGAGTTTATTCAAATCTGCGTTTCATAAACTGTGGATAAAAGTTGGGAGATGGAGTGAACGACACAACAAAAATCACTGAAAAAATTTATGCCCCTGCTTTCCTCCCTCCTTTGGCCGGGCAGGATAAACGACGTCCGCCAGCAGGAAACAGTTTGTTTTGCTCACGCGTAAAAAAATGCAGACGGCACTTAATAAAAAAAGTGCACAACTTCTGCCGTAGTGCTCACGAAATGTGTTCCACAGCCAACACTGGCCGAAGAAGTGCGGTCGTCCAGCAGGATGTTCTCAACAATGTTCATGTAAACACTGGCACAGGCTATTTTGTCCACGGTGCACATTTCCACATGTTCTTCCACAATTTGCAAGGGCCGCAATAATTTTTCCGATGGCACTTGCGAAAATCCTCTTGTCTTGATTTGAGTCAATGCAGTTGGCTCTCTTTGTGCCAGACTTACCATCGATTTCTTCGTCGGCTGCACTGGAGACGTCTGCATTCGCGACTGTCGCATCACAATCCGGAGAAAACTCTCGCGGCCTTTTTAGAGGTGGGCCCTTCGTTGCACGCGAACGCTGTTTTGGTTTGGAGAGGCAAGAAGGCAAACCTTCAAAAATCCTTGGTACGGCGTCTTCCACCAGTCTCGGTCGTTCTCGGGGCAGCGAAACGATGTCTCCGTTCACTGTGCACACGTCCGCACGTACAATGTCACTGGCGTCGAAATGTTTTTCACACACGCGAGCGTACTTTGAGTCGAACCATGGTCCTTCAATACGAAAAAAGTATTGAAGGACCTTGGTCGAACGAAACTCCGGCAGTCTCCCTGTCGCGAGATCACACGTTTCCACCTGTCGCGTTGTTCTGCGTTGGCTGGTAAACAGAACAGGGAAACTTTTTCGACGGTGCCCTTGTATCCAGAGTGACAGCCCGGCACGCAGCAGGTGTTGGGCATCGCTGTCAACACGATGCGACCCCGAAAAGCAAAAAAGGGGGGCGATCAGCACGACCACCACCACTCCGCGCCAACAGTCCGCTAATGGCGGCCAGCAGAGCAGCCGGCCGAGTCGGCTTCCTCGTCCCCCCTACTAGCTACGCCAGCGCCGCGGCGCGGAAAGTGCGGGCGGTATATGAAGCTCTCCCATTGAGTGACGCGGGAGTTTCATGACCAGAAAAAGTATTGAAGGACCATGGTTAAACTGACAATCTTCACTTATCAATGGTCGAAGCACGTCACAGCGCTGCGGACCCAGCTAAGCAGCTTTGTAGACGTGCTTCGTGATGTAGCTGGACTAAGATGGGGCCCCTCTGAGAAAAGCCTTCTTCAGTTGTACCAGGCATTGTTTGTGGGATATCTCCGCTACAGCGCACCTGTGCTTTCACGTATGCGTGCAACGTGCATTCGTACGTTGAAGAGCCTTCAAGCGCGAGCACTCCGGACATGCCTAGGCCTCCCGCGATGTACTACAACATCAGGCACCATCGAAGAGTCACGCACCTACCCTATAGAGGTTTACACGTCTTGTGAACCTCTTCGAATTCACCTTCGGCTGCTGACCCGGCATGCGCACCACCACTTGTCTTCACTGCCGACGAACCGACCAGGCTGTGCCTACTCGGAATGCATCAATACTCACAGAAGTACCATTCCTCTAGGTTTTACACCAGCCGAGGTCCCTGAAGTGCCACTGTGGACACTGAGAAAACCACTGGTGTGTCTTCAAATACCCGGGATCCCAAAGAAATCACGGGTTCCTTGTGCTGGCCTAAAGCAACTCACCCTGGCATACTTGACTGAGACATACAACGACTCTATACATGTATACACTGATGGATCTGTGACTCCTTGCGGTTCAACCGCCGCTTTTGTGGTCCCTCAACTGGATATCTCCCGGCAGTACAGATTAGATCATAACTCATCATCAACAGCAGCAGAATTGGTTGCTATACGGGAAGCTGTTCGCTTTGTATCGGACCAAGCACCACGCAAGTGGACTATACTTTCTGATGCAAAATCCGCATTGCAAGCTCTCAATTCATGCTCAAGACGAGGACAATATTACGTATTGGCTTCCGAAATTATACAGGCATTCGATATCACGAAACGGAATGGTCACTCGGTCATCTTCCAATGGGTACCTGGACACTGTGGCTTGGCAGGCAACGTGCTCGCTGATCATGCAGCAAAAACCGCTTTGGATAACAACGCCATTCTCGTAAATATTCCGTACTCTCGCAGTGACGTGAACTTCTTGTTGAGATCACTTATGCGAGAGTTCACAACAACTTACTGGTCTCAACCGGACAATCGGCATAGGCGTCTGCGGGAAACAGACCCTAACATGACTTTTCGACTGCCGGCTAAAATAAAGCGACACCACGCCAGTCTGCTGCACTGGATTCGACTAGGCGTCGCCTTCACCCGACGCTACGCGCACCTCATCGGCCGTGTTGACAGCCCGAACTGTGAGCGCTGTCCAGTGGTTGAGACTCTAACACATTTATTGTGCGACTGCCCTATTTACGTGTCCCAACGGAAGATGCTGGTTTCAACGTTGGCCGGCATCGGTGTTAACACACTAAGTGAAACTAACATATTGTCCGCAATGTCCGACCAGACAGCATCAAGGACTGCTACAAGGGCACTTATAGATTTTATGAAAAATACTGGACTTGACAGTAGACTTTAAGAAGACCACTGGGTGTGACGTGGTCAATGTACATACGCATCACCTCTTCCTGTCCCCATCATCATCATCACCCTTTTCTTCCCTTTCCCGTTTCCCCTGTGCTGAGTAGCAGGCCAGAGCGCACAAGCTCAGGCCGACCTCTCGGCCTTCTAATAAATTTCTCTCTCTCTCTCTTCACTTATCAAGAATGTCATACTCCTTATCGTGTAAAGCAGTGGTCGGCAACCTTTTGAGGCAAAGGGCCGAATTGCATGAAGCCGACATGGCCGCGGCCCGCGCGGCAAAAAGGGGGGGATGGGAGAGGAGGAGAGGAGGAGAGGGGGGGCTTTGCACGCAAAGAGAAAAAATCGGTGAATAGACAATAATGACATACAAAACTGGAATAGAAATCGTGTTTATCTATAGTACGCGTGTCACAAGGTTTCAATTTATCACCATAAATTAGGAGAAAAAAAAACTATTTCAACGTGATTTTTGGTGATGAACATTCATGGCCATCTCGCAAATGTATTTACATCAAGGTTTCGCGCCAACAGGCACAGAAAGTCGTGTCGGTGTTCATCGGTTAGTTATGAGGGGATGGGGTGGGGGGATTCTGACGTCGTGCCAGGGGCCGCATAATACTGCCCTGAGGGCCGCATGCGGCCCACGGGCCGCAGGTTGCCGACCCCTGGTGTAACGTGATGGATGGCTAGCTAACACAGTCACGGCGCCTTTGCCGTGTTGCCTGATCGTTATGCTTAAACAATATCTCAGTGTCATAAATGAGAACTAACGGACAATGATGCCAAGGAAAGTGTAGGGGATGTTATGTTATTAGCAATGTAAATGTGAAGAAAGAAAAGTTGACGAAAAGATAACTTGCAGCGGGCAGGGACCGAACCTGCGACCTTCGAATAACGCGTCTGATGCTCTGCCAACTGAGCTACAGCTGCGGCCATCCCCCCCCGTCCACTTCATAGGGCAGTCAGAATGAGCATTATGTACCGCATAAAGTGGACGCGGGGATGGCCGCCGTGGTAGCTCAGTTGGCAGAGCATCAGAAGTGTTATTCGAAGCTCGCAGGTTCGGTCCCTGCCCGCTGCAAGTTATCTTTTCGTCGACTTTTCTTTCTTCACATTTACATTGCTAATAACATAACATCCCCTACACTTTCCTTGGCATCATTGTCTGTTAGTTCTCATTAATATGTCTGTGAGTTCTCATAAACAAGCCCCTAAATTTACGCTTCCTTTCCTTCATCTCAGTTTCATGCAACAAAGGATGACAACCACATTTATGGCAGTGCATTGCGAGATGCGAATGGGTTAAAGCTTTCAAAGATATGTGGTGTTCCATAAGGCGTTCATTTACGCACCTACCAGACTGACCAATTTATACCTTACCGCAAGAAATTGGAATCATATAAACGACCTTCAAACACGTTCCACATAACGGTTAGGTTTTCGATGTTTCACAAGATAAACACTTCACCCCTTCGGTTTATTAACTCAAGGGCACAAGCGTGCCACTTTCTTCCTCACTGTGAACTTCACATCCGCGCTATATCTGCTGCTAATATGCTTGAAGTTGTGTGCCAGCCCGTACACGTAGGGAATGAAAGCCATCTCGAGGTTTTTTGAAGTGGCTGCTTGCGCTGTGCGCCCCTTTCCCCCCTTTTGACATCTTTGATTGTTGCACACTGAATTAATCAACTGCTGAAAAGCTAAGCAGTATGTGGAATGTGTTTTGAAGGTGGTTTATATGATTCCAATTTCTTGTGGTAAGGTACCCAGTGGTCAATCTGGTAGGTGCGTAAATGAACCCTTCATGGAACACCACACACCTTTCAAAGCTTAAATTGGTATTCCTGAAATTGCTATTCATGTTAAAGAGACAGGACGGGCAAACACGGATACACCGGCATTGCCAAGACACCCCAAACGCCGCGTTTGTGGTGCCTTGGCAATGCCGGTGTATCCGTGCTTTTCCCGTCCTGTCTATTTAACGTGAATACCTACTGACTAGCACAGCTCCGTGTGGTCGTAAGTTGGTACATGGGTCATTGCACGCCAACTGTCCCAACCTTGGCGCTCGACCATCTGCGATTTGCTTGAAGAAAATTCAGGACTATCTACATAGAGCGAAAAGACATCCCCCCAAGATATTTTTTGCGAAAAAAAATTTTTCAGTGCCGCAAGCCTCATGTTAGTTTTTTTTCGAAAATCTCGAAACCATGGTTCGTAAAACGGGCTGTCGAAAAACTGCATTTTTCCTAAATTTGGTTCGGACAAATTTTTACCTTTAGAACGATGGTAGGCTTTTTACCTAAAATAAGTTTTACGAACTGTTACGCTTTCGTGGGTTTTTTATGCGGCCTTGAATAAGGACAATGTGGTCCATATTGGGGATTTTTTATAGAAAGATAACATTCAGCGAAAGGTGATAGTTGGTATTGGCGTATTCCCAGAAAGTTTTACTACAGAGGAAAAATAATTTGAGACGTATATAGTGCGAAATAAAGTGTACAGGTGGCGACAAAGTTGCAAAAATGTTCATTTTTGCACATGTATGGTCGTAAATTCAACATTGAGGTGGTCCTAGTAAAAATATGCTCAATAGCAAATTGACTAGCAACCTTCATTGGCTACTCACTCAGAAAGTTTTATCAAATTACTCTTTGTTTTAAGACAGAAAAAAAATAGAATTTGCGTTTTACCACTCTCTGCGTTTGCACGTGTTTATACGTCGTAACAATGCGTCCTAGCGGTATTTACAAACTGCACAGACTCAGGTAACATCTAGACAACATAATGAACTTTGTCCCTGATTGTTGAAATTATTGACTAGCTTTTATTAGTCTGAGTCAACGAGAAATGCGAAACCTACTAGACTGCATTTAACCACATGCAGCTGTGCGCTGACGGCCTGCACCGTATGCTTACGCAGCACCGTGAAGTGGCACCGATGTGTGCAACACACCGTTACCTATACGCTAAATTTAGAAGTAAGAAGAACCATCATCAAGGAAAGGGTTGATTGAAGTAAAAAAAAAGGATGTGTTGCATGGCAGCTAAGTTGCAGTTATGAGCCAACGTGTGGTCGCTTATATACGATTATGTTGGTTTTAACTGCTACTTATCCGCGATATAACAATTTTTTTTATTTTGATAGATCGTTTTCTTAATCGTAGTGCTCTTCCTACTTCTAAATTTAGCGTATAGGTGACGGCACACATTGGTACCACTTCACGGTGCTGCGTAAGAATACGGTGCAGGCCGTCAGCGGACAGCTGCATGTGGTTAAATGCAGTCTAGTAGGTTTCGCATTTCTCGTTGACTCAGACTAATAAAAGCTAGTCAATAATTTCAACAAGCATGGATAGAGTTCATTATGTTGTCTAGACGTTCCCCGCGTCTGTGCAGTTTGTAAATACCGCTAGGACGCATTGTTACGACGTATAAACACGTGCAAACGCAGAGAGTGGTAAAACGCAAATTCTATTTTTTTTTCTGTCTTAAAACAAAGAGTAATTTGATAAAACTTTCTGAGTGAGTAGCCAATGAAGGTTGCTAGTCAATTTGCTATTGAGCATATTTTTACTAGGACCACCTCAATGTTGAATTTACGACCATACATGTGCAAAAATGAACATTTTTGCAACTTTGTCGCCACCTGTACACTTTATTTCGCACTATATACGTCTCAAATTATTTTTCCTCTGTAGTAAAACTTTCTGGGAATACGCCAATACCAACTATCACCTTTCGCTGAATGTTATCTTTCTATAAAAAATCCACAATATGGACCACATTGTCCTTATTCAAGGCCGCATAAAAAACCCACGAAAGCGTAACAGTTCGTAAAACTTATTTTAGGTAAAAAGCCTACCATCGTTCTAAAGGTAAAAATTTGTCCTAACCTAATTTAGGAAAAATGGAGTTTTCGACAGCCCGTTTTACGAATCATGGTTTCGAGATTTTCGAAAAACTAACATGAGGCTTGCGGTACTGAAAAATTTTTTTCGCGAAAAATATTTTGGGAGAAGACTTTTCGCTTTATGTAGGTAGTCCTGAATTTTTTTCGAGCAAATCGCAGATGGTCGAGCGCCAAGGTTGGGACAGTTGGCGTGGAATGGCCCATGTACCAAAATTTTCTTCGAAGGGTACGAGTGTACACTGTAAGAAAGAAAAAAGAGTTCTTTGATGCTTTTTTGAGAGTCCTGACTTGCCACTTATATACGACTCTCTTTACAGAGCCGCGTCACCTCCCTCTGGGCGTGATCGTATTCTCTTCTGAGAGTCGTGTAACCCAAAGGTGAGTTAGCGAGCTTCTTTGAAGACAGTCATATACGTGGCAAGTCCGTACTACCCGAAAGCAATCGCATACTCTTTTTCTATAGTGTATGATGAACATGACTTGCAAGTCATGTACAAGTCATGACATTAATGACATGACATGCCTGTCACATATTATCGCAAATCAGTTCTGCGGAACCCCGCAAGGTGGCGGAAGGGTTAAGAGGGAAATTCAGGCCTCTTATACCTGTCGCACTTATCATGAAACCCTTTTCCCCCGTCATGTGTGACGCGTACGTGTATAGCACGGCCCTTTGTGTGCATGTATGCGCCACAGATGACTCAATGTCTGTATAAACCGAGAAAGTGTCAAAACAGACATCGGGAGGTTTATGATGCACTTTTCCTGGTTTAAATTAGAGAGAGACTACAGTTTGTTATAGCTGGTGACTTTTAAACTATCAGACAAACGCTGCAAAACATGCTGCAACTACCGTTAGCCAGTAATCACACGCTACACATTGTGAATAATCGTATTAAGTCAACGGTTGCCTACATCCGTCTTTGTGGTGATGTCGCTGACTGAACCAGTTGGTTATTCATACTGAAGCTAAACATCGCAAAATAGCTCGGCCACAAAAAATGTGCGCAGCTTGCACTAGTGGCGCAAGGCTGGAACCATAGGCGGAGCTAATTTTGAACCGTAGCTAAAGTTTGCTAGTGTTGCGAAGCTTTTGCTAGATATGCTAGGTTTTTAGGGGCGAAGCTCCTCTAGCCGGGCGCTCGGTCCCTTGCCCCGTGTACACTTGTTCTCATTGCTCGCACTAGAGGCGCAGCTGTGCTGTGCTATAATTGAAAGGGCGCCCGCTAGATGGCAAAAGCAGCGGCGCGGCGGGCTCGCAACGCAGCAGCAGCTCGGGCTCGCCGCCAAGACGCTGCGGTGAGAGCCCGCGAAGCAGAAGGAAGACGTCCAGCGCCGGGAGCAAGCAAAAGCCACCATCGATCCAGAGGGTGCGGCAGCGGCGAGGGCTCGTGCCGCCGAAGTAGCACGCAAGTAAAGCCCCTAGATCTTGGAAAGTCACTTCTTGATCTACGCCGCCACACTCTTGCCGCACCGTCGACCTCCTTTCTTTTCACCTCCTCTTTCGCGGAGCCGGCGTTACCTGTGACTCTAGGCCAGCTCTGCGACAGCTCATGAAGGAGGAACGCGGCCCGCCACTTTCACAACGTGTTGCGCATAGCCTGCGGTCGGTTCAGGAGCACGGCTGCGATGTTGTTCTGCAGTGGCTTCCCTCCCATGTTGGCATCGCGGGAAATGAGGCTGCCGACGATCTGGCCAAGCAGGCGCATTCTCCCGCGGCCCCATTGACACCATACGCCAACTCCTTCGATTCCGCGCGCTATAATTTTCGCCGAGAATTGCAGCGCGACCACCCAGACGAGCGGGTCGCCGATGGACGCCCCCCTCCTCTACTCCCCATGACTGGTTTCTCCCGGCGAGAGCGCGCCCTCCTCTTTTCCCTGCGGACGGGCTCGGCATGGACGGGGGAACGAAAACAGCGGCTGCGGGGAGCTCCTTCGTCAGCTTGCGTCGACTGCGGCGCAGTTGAAACACTTTCTCACCTGCTATGTGAGTGCCCCACTTCTGACTGTGCAAGGAAGCAGCTCGCAACCCGCTACCGTCTTCTCGGCCTGCCCTGCGAGACCCTCGAGGACATCCTCTTCCCCACCGGCTGCAGCGACCGTCGCCGTAACGCCCTTGCCGCCCTTCTCTCCTTCATCGACGCTGCCGGCCTCGGCGAGCGGCTCTAAAACCAACACGCACGTAGTCTAGCGCGCCCCTCGCCCCTTCTCCCCCGCAAGCCCTACTTTTCTGTCTTTCCTTCTCTCTTTCTCCTTTTCATCCCCTTTCCCCGTGTGTGTATCGGTTGAGGTGTCCTCTTGGAGAGACAGTTATCGTGCACACAGAACCCCCCTTCCTTTTTCTCAACAGAATCACCTATATATATATATAGAGTGACCTAGAATAGGGGAGTGTCCAAAGCGCCGGCTCCCGCGTGGGCATTTTGCGGTGAAGTGCCGCACCGCGCCGCTGCTGCGCCAGACCCGTGGGCTTTCCGCGCTCGGGAGCGCGCGGAAAGCGAGGGGCGTCTGCTACGCGCTGTAGTTTTTGGCGCTGGGTTTCCACACAGGGCACTTGAAGCTTACTTAACTTTAATAATGTGGTGCGGAATAGAGCTAACCCATCTTTAAGCGTTGTTTTAGTGCGGGGGCAACAACAGAATGCAAAAAATCGTCTGTCAAGCGGCATCAGCGTGGCCTAGTTACAGCGATAGAGCTTGAGAACGTTGGTGCGTGTTTAAAAACGCGCAAAATGAGCAGGGACAAGGAAATAACGAAAAGAAACTTTTTCGCACGAGGGTGTCGATGCGAGGTTGTTGGTTGGTCATACTTGTACGAGTTGAGCGCTCAAACCGACACGGACTCTTTGTTTTCTCCGTGTCCGTTTGAGCGCTCAACCCGTACAAATTTTTCGCATGGGTAATCGGGCAAGGCATCGCGCATGCAAGAATTAAGAGTAATAAAAGTAGGTAAATTACACGTGCTGTCAGCTGGAATTCTTACGCCCATTGACCGCTTTGCCCACCACTATAAACGAGCACCACTGCTCGTGTACGCCAGTGGCTTTCTAGCCATATGTACACCGCTTTATTCGACAATTTGTTAGCCTCGACTCGCATTTTATTATGAACAGAGCCCATCGCGAAGACGTAAGGGGGAAAAAAAGAAAGAATAGAGAGGGTCATAAGATCGAAATACTGTTGGCTTATTTTTGCTTCTGAGGTATCGTACAAGGCTAACCAAGCTCAAAGCGTGCGTTAAATTGTGACATTTGAAAGAAAAGCAATTCCAAAAGATTGTGCATAAAAGGCGTATTATAGAAAATGCAGTACCAAGGCCCAGATATGATGAAATTAAAGTTAATACCTCTATCCTCAGTGCTGTAGAAGTTCAATAGCTGCCTGTGCGAAAATGCGTCGGGTTTGTTTCTATCTACAAGGATCGCTCAACGTCAGTATGAAAAATTTCCGCGAGATGCGTGCCTCGCTTCAAGACTTCACTATACGAAATGAAGACAGTTTCAAACTCATTTTTACCTTCATATATTCTGAAGGTTCTCGGTGGTTAGCGTTCGCACGGTAGACGAGTAGTTATATGAAATGCGACTGTTCCCGCTGCAATTGAGTGCGCATCAACAGGGCAGCCGGCTACAATTTCCCGCTTTGTCCTCATGAGCTCAATATAGCGTACACCACGCTTTCGTGCTAAAGCTCCCCTAGTACTGACAAAGCGCAAATTTTTTCCGTTAAATGACACAGCGTGTCTGCCATCTCTTTAATAAATATAAAGAGATCGCATGATAGGCAAAGCAAGCCTCTTCTCTATGTACCACGGGCGTGTGTAATCAGCTCCTCACGTTCGTTTTCGGGCGATCGCTCGTAACATGAAGTGAGGCGTACACGATGGTGCACTGTTATCGATACTTTTACTTGGGTTTGTATTGTTTTTTTAAAGGCGAAAGCCTTAGGTGCCTCATCAAACACGGAAATCTAACGCCGGCGACCCGCGTCGTCAACACGAGTGATGCAAAAAAAGTACCACGTGATGACGTCAGTATGACGTCACAGATCGATAAAATTTGTGACGGCATCATGACGTCATTCAGCGTGATGTCATGTAATGACGTCATCACCTGACATGGTCACTTTGCATTGCCTCCGCGATCAGTGGCCCGATCACGGAGGCCATGTAAAACCAGGTGACGTGCAGAAAACCTCGCAATGCCTTCGATCCTGGGGGCAGTGCGAAACCACATTAGGTGCAGAAAGCTTTTAGAGGGGCGGGCGAGGACTAAGGCACCGAATGAAGAAAAAGAAGACCACGGCTTTCGCCGTCGAGTTGTCTTAGGTGAATGCATAAGGGACCTTGTGAGTTTTATGTTTTTCATGCATTTCACCTAGCCGGTCAATTCTTCAAACGTATAGGCAAGTCTTACATCTTGAGATCGATATTGCTGATCACCATGTTTTCATTCCCTGACGGGGACAAATCATCAGACCACGCATCGTCTGAATTATTTCTGGCCGAAGAAAGTGGGTTTGCGCGCCACACAATTAGCCGTTACGCAAATTACAAGCATATCAAATTAGTGATGTCATGACCTTACCAAGCGAAAGAGACGCGAGAGTTACGCGAGGTATTTTTTACTTTTCGTACCGCGTCGCATTCCGCTTCTCTTGAAAAGGCTTGAAACAGCAAAGCGCAGGAAGCAGCCATGTAAGACGAATCGAATGCACGAAATAAAAGAAGGGATATGAAGTGTGCAAACGCTTAAACCTTGAGATAGCCATTTACTACGTACACATGTCTGCTACGTTCTCTTGATCATCTTTATGATCTCCAGCTTATTCTTTTCTGCAGCACGTTTACGTTCGTCATTCCGCATGAAACTAAATTAAGCACCTTCGCTCACGATGGGTGCGCGCAGAATGCGTTCCTCAAACGGGCGCGTTTAAGTGCGTACGATTGCGGTGGCAAAGCAGTTGAAAGGAAATATACAAAATCCCCGTTTCATAACCTACAAACGTGTTCTCTGCGAGGTCAATCGCTGCAGTATCATGTTGCAGTGACGCAATATTAAATCTTGTCCATATTACCGCAACGTTGGCTAACAGCGACCAAAATATCGGGCGCGTAGCAGACGCTCGCCGGTTTAACGCAGCTTCCACCGCGGAGAAAGCCCACGGGTCCGGCACGGCAGCGCCGCGGCGCGGGAGTTCACCGCGAAAGGCCCTCACTCCTCCCATGTATTTGCGCGGCGCTTTGGACACTCCCCCCTATTCTAGGTCACTCTAGCCGGCGCATCCGCAGCGCTGAATGGCTGGGACACGCGCGCCACCACCTAGTCAGGTGACCCCGACGTCACGAGAAACGCGCGCAAGCAAACTTCGCGCGCTTTTATTTCACCACGCACGCCATGAACCCCCCCAGTCTCCCCACTCCGAACGTGCTTCAGAGTAGAATTGTGAGCTTCGTTCTTCGTGGCAATGCCTAGCTGCTGCGCGTGTCAGTGCAGCAGCAGGTCAGAGAAAGGAATAAGATTATTTTATATCCCCCCGAAGAGAAAAGAATGCCGTGCGCAGGAAGCAGCCTGCCTTTGCTTCACGGCGGAGACCTAAACTGTGCCGCCAGGAAAGCCAAAGTGCACACGCCGTACGGTTCCTATCTTTATTTACACCTCTTTAATGCTGTCGCGTTAAAATAAGGCAATTAACAAGCGCTCAAAAATATCTTTGCAGTAGCCGTGAAGCAAATAGCCGTACGCATGGAAGCGAGGTTACGTAACTGGTATATGCATTATACGTGGATGCTCACAAGGAAGATCCACGAGCTTTTCGTGATTTCGCACCCTTTTGATAAACTTTACATGCTGAATTCTGTAACTATAAGGTACCGTAGTGTTCGACGCTTTTGTGTGAGCCGTCAGTATTTAGGAGTGAAGCTCCTTAGGCTCGCACCATGTCCGTTGTCGCCGTCGTCGTAGCTCCCGTCGGACCGAAACACAGGTGCTACATAAACCGTACATAGAGCGTTCATAGCGAGCATTTAGGCTTAAAATAGACCGTTTTCTGTTGGTGCATCTGTCCGTCCGTCCGTCCATCCATGCATCTGTGCGTTCTTCCGACAGTCCGTGCATCTGTCCGTCCGTCCGTGCATCTGTCCGTCCGTGCGTGCGTCCGTCCATCTGTCCGTCCGGCCATCCGTCCGTCCGTGCGTCCGTCCGGCCATCCGTCCATGCATCCGTCCGTCCGTCCGTCCGTCCGTGCGTCCGTCCGTGCATCCGTCCGTCCGCCCAGACGTGCGTCCGCCCATGCATGGACGGACGGACGGACAGATGGATTTTATAAACATTACATAGTTTATGATTTCGTCAATGGAGCTTCACTCATTCATCAGCATTCACTTTGTGGATCGGCTGACAATTTTTTTAGAAGACTGACGCAAGTTGCAGAGGTAATGGAATACAATATCTCGTCGTCTCGTCGGGACGGAATAAAGGCACGCGCATTAATTCCACTCTGGCTTTTTGGTAACATATGACATGAATTTTTCACATCGGTGTTGGTACAAAAGGGCGTCGGGCCCACTCATTTCGGCGAATTCATTAAGCAAACCACTGCATTTTTTCTTGGCTACCTTCTTTGAGCTCTTCAGGAGCACAATCAGCGAAAGAAATTTCAGAGTAAACTTTTAGTTGCTTACATTATAGGCGCTTAACACGCCTCCGCATTACGGCCAGCCGAAACGGAGACGGGGTTAGACCGCTCAGCCGCTAGTTGGTACTCAATTTTTCGAAGTGCTTTCGCTTGTATTTATCGAAGCGCACTGAAAAATATAGCTGCCACTGTGTTCTATCTGAAACCTACTTTCGTCCCGGCTGTTTTTTAGGCGACGGAATCTCGTATAATGCTTCAAGGAGCCGATTAAACAAGCGCGCGCATTGATTTTAATGCGGCTACAGCGAGCCAGTGGAGGGTTCAGCGTGACGTGCGCACCGCGCCGGCCAGTAAAGGGGAGAAATCCGAGGAGAATCGAGGAGGAAAACGCACGCGAGGAGGAGAGTGTCGCTACATTCCAAGATCTAGGGGTTTTACACGCAAGCGGCGACAAGCGAACCTCGAATCGGAGCGGGCGCGGCAAGCAGCGGTCAAGCGCTGAAAGCGGTCGCTACCTGAGGTTGGTGGCGCCGACGAGCGCTTCAAGCGCGATTTCCTAGATCGCTCGTTCAGCCACAACTGCAAGGTGTGCAGCTGTGGCAGATATGTAATTGCATCGATATGTAAATAATAAACATTGTGTATATAAGTGTATATACAATCACCCTATAACAACGTGTCACGTCTTTACATGATGTGTCGGCGCATGTTTCACGGTTTTACCGATAAGCGTTGGAGCTTCGCCCCACTCATCAGCCTTCACTTCTTGGAGATGGCGTGGATTTTTTTCTATTGGCACTAAGTATGGCTGGACCTGGCTAGACTTCGCTAGACATATCACGTGACTACCTGTTACGTGATGTAATTTTTGTCACGCGACTAGGTGTTAAGTGGTTTATGCATGGTGGGATATATCACGTAACTAGGTATGACGCGATGTTGCGAGATTTTAGTCACGTGACAAAATGTCAGGTAATTTTATTGACTATAAACGTTGCGCGACATCACGTGATTTTTAGTCACACGAGTAGTTACGTGATCTTACATCATTCTCGTCACGTGACTAGTTACGGGATGTTTGGTGATTTTTAGTCACGCGGGAGTTGCTACGTCATCTTCACTCCCGTGACTAATTATTACATGATGTAGAATGATTTTACACGCGACTAGGTGTTGCGTGATGTCACATGATTTTTAGTCCTATGATTAATTATTGCGTGATATTGCGTGATTATAGTCACGTTACTAGTGATGACATGATGTTACGTGATTTTTAGTCGCGTGACTAGTTGTTACGTAGTGTTGTGGGATTGTCAGTCACGTAACAGGCTCGCCCATCATAGCTTTTGTGTTCCACGCCGGACTAATTGGCTCAGGTGTTGTGAGTGCGAAGCAGAAGTTGAAGAGGACGAAGCGAGCACGCAGCGGTTCATGATGTTGATAATTCCCGTTCGCACTATACCCGGCAGAACGAAAAGGTTAAACATAGCTCCGCTCTTAAAAGCAAACACACATGACAAGCACTTATCTTGTGTGTTTGCTTTTTTGACTGGGATTTTCGCGCTGTTCAGCTTCCGTTTGTGGTGGTGCTTGTCTAACGTTAATCGTGGTTGCAGCTTAGGCCACGCGCCCATTCTTGCCCATTGTGAAGTGGACTGTAGAACACGAATGCATTCAACCAACGATGCGAAAAGAATAGGGAAACAGTACACTTGCCGTGGGGGGCCTGATTGAAAAATTGCGTGTTGGCGGACTAAAAGTGATCTGCCGAACAACAGGTAGGGTCGATATCAGGAATGGCACTTTTCAGGAAAATTGGGACTTCAAGAAAATTAAATTCCTAACTAGCGTTTTCATGATAGCACGATGTTCCTTTCGTTGCGCCGTTCAAGAGGCTGACGAATGCTGGAAAGATCATGAAAGACGCCATGCCCATTCAGCCCGAATACAGCGTTCCACAGACAGCTGCAACTCATAACAACATTGAACGCTTGCGTTAGGAGGGAGCATTGCGCAACGCGAAAAAAAGAAAGAAAGAAATGGGCAGGCTTTGTCTGCCCTTTTCGACGATTAAGGAAGGGCTTGTGATTTATTAAAATTCAGCGTTGTAATTATGACGTAGATGCAAAGGCTTTAAAGTCATTAAAAAAACAACTTGCCGTTTGTTGAGAGCTAAACCCGCATACCTCCGAATTACGCGCTCGATACGTGTCCACTAAATGGACATATTAATTTTCATTAGTGTAGTAAAAATGGCAGATTCCTTTACATAGATACCATAATTACTATGCTAAAGTAAAGTACAAGTAATGTCCCTTATGCTTTACTTGACTTTATTAAGTTGTGTGTAACAAAAAAGCGAACCCCTATGCACATTCCCTTCCTTTCGTTGTTTCATAGCGAGAGTCTGTTTCCAACTCACTAGATGCCGGTAGCTAGGATGCAAGGTTTATTGTTCCCCTCGTTAAAAGTCACGTGGCAAGTGGCACAAGATGGCGAGAAACAATGTTTTCAACATTAGCGGCCGTTGACTACGAGTGACGCTGGCGAACACTCTTGAGTCTTTGCAATCACATCCACAGAAATTCCCAACAAAGTATACACAGACGGAATCACAACCGCTGCCATTACTCAATCGGCGGAGAATTTGACGCCTAAGTCGAAGGTCGTGGGTTCGGTCTCGACGGCGGCAAGTTGCTCTTTCGTACACTTTATTTCCTGTCAATCTGCGTCATAACCAGTGGACTACAGATTAATAAAAATGACTACAAATAACGTGCCTGATGCTCTGCCTGGCTTCCTTGTCCATTGGCTTCATTAGGTTGTTGCAAATCAGTTCTGCGGGATCCCGCAAGGTGGCGGAAGGTTTAAGAAGGAGAAGTTCTTATCGGATTGTTGTCACCTTCCCTTTGTTCATTCGGCTGTGTCTATCGCTGAAAGGAGCCCCTCTACACATCCCGTTCTGTCGTTGCGAGGGTCGCTTCCCGGCAGACTTGATGCCTTTAGGTAGCACGCGTGCGTTTATCGGTCGCCAGCTTGTACAGTATCACGTGCAGTATCAGGCCATCTGGCCAAAAAAGTGTTCCGCACTCTTTTAGATGCGAAGCATCTTATGCTCGGGGCTCTGTCCGTCCCTCCCCCGTCCCGCGTCCCGTGTCCCGCGTCCCGCGTCCGGCCACTTTCATGAAGTAGGGAAGCACCCATTATACGAACCAGAACATTGTAGTAATATGAAGGCCGTCAACCCTACTACAGTCATCACAGTCATGGCCGAGAGCACAGAGAGGCTGCTTAGTAATGGCTAGGCAGGTGGTGTCTGTCGCCCAGGTTGACCCCATTTCATGAGTCATGGCCGAGAGCACAGAGAGGCTGCTTAGCAATGGCTAGGCAGGTGGTGTCTGTCGCCCAGGTTGACCCCATTCCTTGATCTTGCTTGCATGTGTTGGAGGGGGCTTATTCCGTCCCTCCTTCCCGCGTCCCACACCACCACAGCGCATGCGCGACCCCTCCCCCCCTATACTCTCCTACGGTGACTCCCTTTCTCTACTCTAGGAATCATCTGCTCTACGGAGCGGCGCCCACGTCCCACATCGCCACAGCCAAGCGCGTCCTCTCCCCCTCTCTCCTCTAGGAATGCTCTACACTACGGAGCGGCTCCGGCGTCCCACAGCGTATGCGCGTGCTCTCCCCCCTCTCTCCTCTAGGAATCCTCTACTCTTCGGAGCGGCCCCCGCGTCCCACACCCCCCACAGCGCATGCGCGTCCCCTCCCCTATCCTCTCCTACGCTCATTCCCTTTCTCTCCTCTAGGAATCATCTACTCTACGGAGCGGCTCCCGCGTCCCACACCCCCCACAGCGCATGCACGTCCCCTCTCTCTCCTCTCCAACTGTCCCCCCCCCTCGTCCTTTCGTCTGGTAATCCTGTACGGAGCGGCGCGCACGACAGGTGGTGTGACAGCGGCATACTCCGCTGGGGGCGCCACGGTAGTTCCGCGGTATGAAAATGACGGAGCGAGCGCGCCTCATTCTCTCCTGTGCAGCGCCGCGATGAGCGCCCGGACCGCTGCCGTGAAATGAGAGCGGCGACGTTCCTCCCGCTCAAGCTAATTATCTCCCCGCTGCTTCGCATCTACACATGGTTCCCTTTAGCGGGAGATGGGGAATTTTTTTTACGCTCTATGAAAGATTGTTCCACACTGTTGGCGACGAGTAGCGCCAGCTAGGACACCTAGGATAAAACGCATTCAAATACCCAGTAAAGTGGACGGGAAAAGGTCGGTGCCCTAAAGCACCGAAAGCCTAATCGAAAGTTTGT
>JALIZH010027894.1:0-41654 GCA_030522465.1 Rhipicephalus appendiculatus
CAGTTTCGCATATGGTATGATTGAAGAACTCTGCCCCCAACATCATTCGCCGGCTTGCATACGAAGATATTTTAGACAGTCCGTATGCACTGGGCAGGAAACGTCATAACGGTGCAGATACGTAGGGTGGAGATGCAAGCATCCTGATGAATGCAACGCGACAAATAGAAATGGACGAATGAAAGAAGTCAATGTAAATGGTCGTTCGCAAATTGAATGTGGATGGATGCAACGTTTCAACTAGGCGACGAGCATTCAGCCCATGCCTTATCTTCGACACTACCTGCCATGACGAATCTATGCAGCTTGGTCGTTATCACTGACTTAATCAACATTCCTAGCTGAAGTTCGGTTCCTGTTTCGATCCGTCTCTTAATGTTCGTCCCGTTTCAATTGTTTTGAGCAGTTGTCAGCGAGAGATGCAGTCATTTGCCAACATAAAACATAAAGCTAACTCAAACTACTTCCTATTGAAGTGTGTCTCAGTGAGGTACGGTTTTAAGACCAGCATGAATAAAAATGTAGGCGTGCGAGGCGGTTTTGTTTTAGACAAATGTGGTTTCGCAGCGACGGTGATAACTAGTGAACAGCTCTAGACTACCACCGAATGCCACCAGCTGTCTCGCAATCGCAACACGGGTCAACACGACGTGTCATTTATCCATCCAGCAGCGTTTATTTTTCACCAAACAGATACAAAGGTGAAAACGGGGAGACGGTAAAAAAACGTGGCTTTACTACAGCTTAACTCAGCACCGTCTACCCTCTAGGAGAAGTGAAAGGATAATAACGGAATACAAACATGCAAAAAAAGGCAAGTATTAACACAAGTAAAAAACGAGAATTAAACTACAAAGTCAATATAAAAGTAAAAAATGAATAAAGAATACACACTCGTATATTATAAACAATACTGCATATAGCATCGCGTTTTTCCACCAGAAAAAAGAACACATAATTCTACCGAAAACACGAGGGTCAAACACCGTCACTACATTGGCCCCTTAGGTGAAGCGGGTTCATCCGAGCAGGTCAGGGTGCAGTCAAGAAGGAGGGGTCGTAATGTGAAATTTAGGTGGCTAAGACGCTTCGGGACAACAAAGGTGGCGCGATCATGTGATTGGCTAATGCTATGCAAGGGGTTTAGCTGAAGTACGCTAATCACCGTATTTTTTTTTTTTGCGGGCGCTTTGAAGAAAGGCTGGACAAAAATTGAACATGGCAATAATATGAGCATAGTTGAAATAATACGACATTTTTGAACAAGCGCCGCCACATTTGTACTAAATATTTTTTCCAACGCCAAAATTTGAAAAGGTTATTAAACAATTTTGCTAATTTCTAGATTACCGATTTGTAGAAAAGACACTTTTTTAATCATTGCTTCATTGATTGACTTCGTCTCCTTATAGAACAGCTGCCCCGGTCTGTGTTTGATACAGCTTGATTGGGCAATTGACACACTGAAGTAAATATTTGTTTACACAATCTTACGCAAAATCTTGCATAAGATAAAACGGGTGGCGTAACGTGCTAATGTGCAAGCAGATTTATCCACCCCATACAAGCTGAATTCAACTTGCAGACTCAGCAGTCAAGCACGGCAGAACAATTCTGCTTGCAAGATAAGGCCTAGAATTTGGTTCGTGTGGAGTAGATAGGGAGTGCTGTATCACATTTCCGTTTCATGTGGATAGAATACATCAGACTGACGAGGTGCTGTCTGAAGGACAGGTTACGAGAACAGTGCATCCTTGTAAACGAGTGCAACGCATCGATGCATTGCCGCACTTTTTGTTGCACCCCGTTTTGAAAGAAAACCAAGGTGTCATAGACCACGACGATTTACTAACCAGATTAATAATACAAATCTAAGTTGCTAAGTTGGGTAGCAATTGTGTAAGCACACCGTACATGTCCCCGTAGGGTAAAAAATTGCATTTTTGACGAGATAGCGTTAAAAAGGTCGTTTCGCAAAAATTCCGGCGTTGGTTTCGGCGTCGTTGGTTGTGAGCCAAAAATCATCAACTTGTCCGTGACCGAAAAATTGAAAAAGATTTCAAAAAAAGGATAATAAAAAGGTTAGTGTTGCAACGCCAGCGTTTGCCGAAGTGGACGCAAGCCACAACGCGCATGCTTCTTTGTCTCCTTCCTTGTTCCCTCCTTTGCCCTTTCCCTTCGTTCATGATATAAGCAGGGGGATGAAACTTCGCGGCTTTTCTGTCCCGTGACCGCAGCGATCCTAATGTTTGGGGGGCTGTACTACCTACTAGCATAAATGATCGTTGTTGTTCCATTTTATATTTATTACCAGGTTACTTATTAACTCCGGAGTTTTTAATACGCAAGGGAACCGTAAGGTTGCCGTTCGAGATTGCGAAAATATGAGCGCCACCCGGAGTGGAAAACGGGAACTGCGCAGTCGTCCTATATCTCACGGCGAAAAAGGGGCGTTTCTTGTCGCGCGCCCATGTATGCTACGGCCTACGGTGTTCCAAAGCCCGCTTTTACCACCGTAAAGTCTGTTTCAGCGAAACCCTTGCAAGCTTTAGCGAGACCGTATTCCCAGGATTTGGAGACATTCGTACGTAGCGCCATCTCTCGGCGGCAGCAACCGCATCCTGCCATAACTGAATGGGAAATAGGCGAAAAAAATCATATCTTTTGAAATAAGCTAGTTATCAAAAACGACTCCGGGATCTATACATCAGAGACCTACTAGAACACTGTGGCGAAATTTCAGTATCGCACTACAACACCTGTGGCTTCCCTAGACAATTGAACACCCCCATTGGAAATACATGGGACCCATTGGTAAATATTAAACACTTGGGAAGCCACGCGGTTTGCAGTGCGACACTGTAATTTTGACAGAATGTTTAATTAAGTCTCTGCTTTGTAGAACCGGGAGTCGTTTTTGATAACTAGCTTTTTTCATGACATATGATTTTTTTCGCCTACTTCCCATTCAGTTACGGCAGGCCACCGCTGTCACCGACAAGATAGGGCGCTACGTGTAAATGTCCCCAAATCCTGGTCATGAGACGCATGAATAGATTCGCGCCGTCATTACAAATCGTGCTGTGCGGAGTGGTGTCAAATCTTCACACCACACCGGCATAAAATTCTTGCGGATCCCGGCGGAGGAAAGGTATGATCTGTATGCTGCTCGTTTTGTTTTTCTACGCTTGCACGACATATCAGGATGCGGTTGCAGCTGTAGCTGTGTAATTTAAATGAACATATACGTGCATGATTTATTTATTACATTGTAATTGTCTGCTTTGCGGCTTGAATTATACGTGACATGCACGGCAGAGCATCTGGAAATAATCCAATGACTACATTTGCTACACACGATTGTTTATGCTTGCGTTTTTAATTGAATGCGTTTCGATCGTGCGTTGCATTTCGATGTTGCACTTGGGTTCAAGTCAATGCACGGCATGCCACAAATGTATTTGTAGCAACATATACGATAACTACTAGAACAGTGTAAACTTATCCGCTCTAAAAACGTAAAATATTCAAGTTGTGTTTTAAATGCGAAGCATTTCTTTGCGTACTGTAAGTACTTTTGCGTTTCTATCTACGTATCTATCTAGCCGCCTACGTCTTGGTGCTGTCGTGATGGGCTCCTTAGCTTGGGGTAGACCAAAATTTGTATGGGAGGGTAAGAGGCATTGACGAGCATGTCTGGCTGGTCATGACATGAATAACGTGAAAATCCCGTCGCGTACGTCGTCAAACTCATTTCTCCAGACACGTGTGGTTCATACCCGTATACCACGGGCCGCGGAATGCGGGTATGCGCCACTCGACTTAGACATTTTATATCTACGCAGGAACAGCGAGAACAGGCATTGGTAACTTAAATGCGAGAGCGTTAAGAGAAACTTACGTCGGTGGCGTTGACACTGGCTAATTTAAAAGCGACAACGTTAAGAAAAACGGACATCGGTGGCGTTGACGCCAGGAAAACGAAGAATAGAAATCAAAGTCCCAGCAGGAATCGAACCCAAGCATTCTGCGTGGCAATCAAGCATTCTACCACAGAGCCACGTCAGGTCTCGAAACTGCTTTGGCAGAACACCCTATGCAGGCGTAATATTGGTGAAACGTATATTGTGGTTGCAGTGCTGGCTATCTAATTTTATAAACATTACATACGTGCTATGACGAAGCAGTCATGTCGGGTTAACGTCAGTCGTATAATTAAGCGCCATCCACTGTAGTTGGTTTACGTAGCACCATCCAGGGCGACCATCCTTGCAAGCACAAGCTCAACATATCAGCTTACGGCTTCTGGTGTTGGCAATAGTCATGTTTCTGTGGGCATGGTTACACAACTGTAAACAACTGGTTATATGAAACATATGCGACTCTTCAACATGTCTGTGCGTGCAACATTTGTACATATCTTTAGCGTCATTTCATATCGTTTCGCTCAATAAAAAAAAATTACAACCCAGTCACCTTACCTCCGCATGCTTCGCATAACATCGATTCCCATGGTACTTGGGATCTGCCAATTTTTTTTACTGTATGAATGGTACGTTTAGGTAATAAAACATTCAAACAAACTCTGCTCTTTATTCTTGTCTAATTTATGTGTACACGTAAACAAAAACAAAGTCTTACTTAAAATAAGTGGTGCAAAAATAGGTGGATGGGCAAACCTTCATCAATCAGAACGCAACGATTACCGTTTTGATCATGTGGCGGGTTGCGCAATATGAAGAATGTCGTGCGCTCGCCATCTGAAAACCTTCCACTCGCTCAATTTGGCTTGCTGGTGCATCCCAATTGAATATGGCGCTAAATCGCCCCCCCCCCCCCCCGCCACTCGGATCCTCAGTCCTCATCAAGATGGTGTCCCCCAGTGCGTGTCTGCAAAGCGCCGCCATGTTTCAGTGCCGCCCCCCAAACACCAGGCGTTGGTCCGGCGCTGAGAGCGAAAATCGCGTGCCATGGAAGGTATAGGAAGTTTCACTCCCCTGATATAAGTTTCAAACGCACAATAAACGCCTGTCTTCTGCCTGGTGACACCAGCTAGTGCATGTCTCGGGCGGCGTCTCTGCCGGTAATGTAACAGTTAGTTTCCAATGAGAATCGAACTAAGGCCGTCTGCATGGCAAGGAGGTGTTCTACCACACAGACACGCCTCTGCTTTAAAATACAGTGAAAATAACTTCCTCTGCTTGAAAATGCAGTGAAAATAACTTTTATGCTTTACAAACACACGTGTCCGGTTTATAGGCGTCGCAATGTAACATGTAGTATCGCTAATAGTGCGTGGTACAAGCGTACCTTGCCATCGGGCGTCAGACCATGTGACTATCATAACGACTTTGGGGTTTAAAGTCGGCGACCCATTAGAAAAGACACGTTACTGCGCGTATTCCCTTAGAAACACGTTGTGGGTGCATAGCAAGTTCGACAAGATTTCACGCGCATAATTGCTCATGGTTTAAAGCATGCTACCCATAGGGCACACACTTTATCGCGCGCATTCTTTTACATGTAGTGGGCGCAATGATACTTCGAAAAAAAAAATGTAACGCGCAATTGAAACTTCTGGAGTAACATCACGGACAGGATATCGCTAACGCGTTCAATTCTTAAAAGCGAAGCTTAAGGGTCCCCCAGTTTTTCGAACGCGAATTAGCTTTGAAATTGTTTCGCATATCTTGTGAACAACAGAATTATAGCAAAAATGCCCTCTTGTGCGCTTTGACATCTGGGCGCAGCGTGTGAGCACAACAGTTGCATGTATTCACACAACCGTTGCTTTGGTTGCAATAAACCATTTTGTTGAAAGTTAGCGCACGTGTTGTGTCTTCACCTCTCGTTACCTTGCGCTAAATATCGCTTGATGTTTGAAGCTCGAACTTTGTTGTAACATCATAAGAATACAATGGCCATAGCTCAGAAAATTAACGAGAACTAACACACAATGTTGCCAAGCTAGTATAGGTAGAGGAACTGGCGGAAGCTTATCACATTTAGGTAGGGCGTCCCTATACATAAGCCATCCATCTTTGGTCATATCGGCCGAAGAGGTAAAACTACTGGAGGAGAGGAGGTAGCTTTATGGGGAGGGGGCGTGTGCGTTTTCATCTTATGGTTTTTGTTTTTCCTTGGATCGCGATGCGCATGCGCGGGGGTTGGCTCGGGTTTCGGTATATATTTTCTTTTCAAACAAGACAGCATTTAGTTAGTGAGTAAGCGCTAATCGTGTTGTGGCCTTTCTTGTCTTCGTAGTGCTTCTATTATTTAGGTATGAACTAATAGTAATTTAAATGTGGGTAAAGAAGAGTGGACGATAAGATAACTTGACGTTGGCAGGGACCAAACCTGCGACCTTCCAATAACGCGTCCGATGCCCTACAAACTCAGCTATAGTGGTGGTCGTATAGAAACACGAAGTGATTATAGAAAAGCGTATGGAAAAACGAAATAGAAAAATAAAACTGGACGCATATTTTGAAAACATGGATTAAAAGAACAGTATGCCCGTGCCAGTAACACCAGTACCACCAACAGGTACACCAACAGTACACCAAGAGTAGAACAACATGTATTACCAATAAGGTCTAATTTCTCCCCTTGTTACCTAAACTTAAAGAGTAAAGCCAACTCTCGTTGTTCGGAAGAAATCGCTCGAAAAAGATTTGTGTGCGAGCACATGCGGTGCCCAATTGCCGTGAGCACCTCATAATTTAGATAGATACTCGCCAATATTTCAGTTGATCGTTTCCTACCTTTTTATTCATTCGACTCCATTATGTCCTTCAGAACCACTTGTAAAAAAGTCTGTACCCTGACTTTTTTATCGTCTTCCCGTCCTGTGTGGCGCAGTTGTTAGAAATGTTTACATGCCTCTGAAAAATGCGCTACAAGCTTCTTTTACCGATTTCGTTGTAAGCATGGGCTCTATTGATGCAAAATTTCTAATATTACTAAGCGCTTATTTTGCTACTTATTGGAGTGTGCCCGAGACAGTCGGAATAAATCTTTAAATACGAGAAGCGACAGCACTGGTCGTCGAGCACACGATAGACCGATCCAAATGCGGGACCCTTTCTGTTATTCTGGCGCAATAGTGTTTTTGCACAGAGGGACCGGGTTTCTGAAAAAACGCACAGTAGGACGAATGAAAGAAGTGAGTTTCGGTGGCTCATTTCTTTGTTTAACACAACCTTAATGAAAACAAGGTTGTCATTAAGGTTGCGTCAAAAGCAAGAGGAAGGAGACTTATACAAAATATTTATCCGCCGATAAGTACACTCTTAAAAATTTCCGTGGAATCAACAAACAAAATCTACGTAATCTTGAAGGATACCGGACTGTTTATTGGAACAGAACAGAAACTGCCCTAAATACGAAAAAACATATTCCGTTTTTGAGGTACAGAAAATGTATCCGTGTTTGATGAAAAGTTTCCGTGGAATCAACGACCGAAATCTACGTAATCTTCAAGAATGCCTGCCTGTTTATTGAAACATAAAAGAAACTGCCCTAAATACGAAAAACATAACCCGTTTTTGAGGTACAGAAAATGTCTCCGTGTTTGATGGACCACTTGCAAAAGTCGTAAAAGTTGGCTTCCCTCTCTAAATAATGTTCTAATTAAAGTATAATTAATATTATGGCTTCGCTTTAAGGTAGTTTCCAAACGAAGGGCCCTTGTTACCAGGCTACTTTATATACAAAGTTTTTTAGTGGAAAGCATGGGAAGCGTGTATACAGGCATATATATTCTCCCTGTGAGCACTATAGAGGCCCGGGCTGTTGTCATCGTATGCTGTAATCGTCTCATGTCGCTTGCCGTCACGCAGGCAAAACCATACATAGCATAGCCATGTATAGTGTGGGCATATGTAGCAAGGGTGTGAGAAAGGGTAGTGAAGTGAGGAGGAGGGATGTGAAGGTGAGGAGGGAGAGGAAGTACTGTCATCGTATGCTGTGATCTGATGTCGTCGCTTGGCGTCATGCAGACAAAACCATGTATAGCATATCCATGTGTAGCAAGAGGGCGGGAAAAGAATGTGAGGGTAACGGGGAGTGTTGAGAGGATGATTATGAATGCAAGGAAGAGCGGAGCGAGTAAAGCATAGAAAAGCCTTGTATGGCGTCACACAGGAAAGAAACCATGCTTGCATAGCCTAATACAGAAAGGGTGCGGGAAAGGGAAGTGAGGGTGAGAAGGAGAGAAAGAGGAAGGCGGAAGAAAGAGGGTAAGGCAAAGCACAGCCACGCATGGCATCACGCAGGGAAAACCGTGTATAGCATAGCTATGTGTAGTATGGTATAGTGAGGGTAGGGGAAATGAAAGAGAAGTTGAGGAGGATGGGAATGAGAAAAGTAGAGGGTAAAGCGTATTGTAGCCAGGATAGTATCGCCTAGCCGAGTGTTGTATAGTATACCAAAGAGTGGGAAAGGGAAGCGAAGTTGAGAGCGAAAAGGACGAGGGGGTAGAGCATAACATCGCCGTGTGTAGTACAGTATAGAAAGGGACGAGAAATGGAAGCAAGGGTGAGGAGGAGATAAAGGAGGAAGAGAGAGGGTAAAGTACAGCAAAGCCATGTGTGGCGTCACACAGGCAAAAACATGTTAAGCATAGCCATGTATAGTATTGCAGAAAAATGTTGCGAGAAAGGGAAGTGAATGTGAGGAGAAAGGAAAAAGAGGGAGGGTAAAGTATAGAACCGCCATGCGTAGTACAGTACAGTGAGGGGGGAAAGAGAAGTGAGAGCGAGGAGTGATGGAGAAGTGAGCAAGGGAGAAAGAAGGAGGGGAGAGTAAATCATACCATGTCCATGTGTAGTACCAGCGCCTCCTCTATTTTTTCAGTGCCTGGGCGAACGCTCTCCTCGGGCCGTCGAGCGCGCGCTCCCCCTTCCGCTCGCCGCTGCCGCGTGGCGGCGCTGCGCGAGTAGACTACGGGAAGCTGGCGCTGAACGGCCGCGCGTATTACGAAGCTCACGAATTCGCGTTTGCATCAAAGTTTAATTGCATTCTTGCTTCTCGCAGGTTTTCACAGGTGCAGGGAGTGATGGAAAGAAACGCGAAAATAGCGGCGCGCTATTTTCATCACGCTCTGACAGTGGTGGCAATAAAAAAGAAGCTAGATGGCCTTTGTCTGTACCGTGGATGACACTGTATTTTTATCAATCATCCAGGATACAACCGCTCAAAAATAAATGCGAAACAGCAAAGAATGTCGATGCCGCATGTCCGCGTTTCTTTCCTAGCCAACTGTACGTATTCCGCAGGCAGTCTGTCAGACCATGCTGTTGATTCGATACTTTCTTTCGAGTTTGATAGTATTCACGTTTTATTTCCTATTTCAGGCTATTGCAACGACGTCTTTGCATGCTTCAGTATGTTATGCTGTTGTGTACCGCTTTGCAAATCGAACGGAAAGAAATCATGATTGTCTTTTTCTTATTTCCCTTTACGTATAAAAAAAAATGCTCTCAGGGTCCCTTGTGCATTCAGCTATTACGACTGGAAGTCGAAAGACAGCTTCTTATTTTTCTTCCTAGTCAATACAGCGTTTTAGAATAGCTAGCATACGCAAAACTTTGCGTTAGCGTTTCGCGCCACTGCGCATGCGTCATACGCTTACCGTCTTGCGGGCTCCCGTAAAGTGACGCCCGCAACGTCCGAAAGCTTTACGTACGGTATTCTAAAACTCTCTAATGTATTGAACATCTCCTGCTTTCCTCTGAGATACTTCTGCACCTAACGTGGTTTTCCCACTGCCTCAAGCATGGGAGCCACTGCAAGCCTTCTGCACCCCAGCTGGTTATGCACTGCCTCCGTGATCGGCCCATTTTGACCAAGCGAAGATGTAATATGACGACGTCACGTTATGTGACATCACGCAAACAATTATGATCTGTGGCGTCATACGATGACGTTATCACGTAATGATGATTCCTTACATCACTCCGTGTTGACGCCGCCGATTGTCAGTTCTCGGGTTTGATGAGGCATCTGAGGCTTTACACTGTTCGGCTGTCGTTCTATGAAATTCCCGCTGCCGCTGGTGTTCGGGAAAGGTGTCTTGCAGTTCTTATGCGAAATAATTGGTCTCCTAATACATCTTCAAACTGCACCAGAATATCTAGCCGTAACTTACGACCCGAAGATTTCGTAGAATATCAATGCGGCGGCTCAAGAAGGATGCAGTAGCGTCGGTTTCTGCAGACTACCATTCACGTTTGCACCCCAAGGTAACAACTGAACCAAGCATGGCAAGTATCAGTACACGTGACCGTGCTGCGCCCGAACAGTCAACGAATGAATGTCCCCGTAGGATCACTGCCTCGCAATCGCTGCTATGTGCAGTACTGACATTAGGTTCCGAAGCTGAACAACCGGAGCCTGTGGACGCCACATGCGCTACCGGCGAAACAACCGGCAATCATCCTGTAGAGTGTCACAATGAATGCGTGTACAAGACTGAGCAGGCTGCCCCATGCCCAAGCAGGTGCCCAAGCTTTCAGTATTAGCTCCTGGCAAACGCTTATCCCAAAATTTCAGACAGTCGAAAACCAACTCTCAGTCAAGCGAACATAATGGTGACAAAACAACCTTCCGCTCATGCCTGGCGCGCGCTCTGTGGTAACGGCCTAGCAGACGACGCGCGAGCGCCTCGATCGAATAGCCACGAACGACTCATGCCATTTAAATGGAATAGTTGCCCAGAACAACAAGTGCTTCACGATTTCCGTCTACAAGTTTCATTATACTTCGAACAGCTCGAATACAGCTGAAAACTGCACCATATAGCAGCTTCGAATGCAGCCGCGGCATTCGTTTCTGCGAGCGAAGACGCGACGGCGGGTCTACTCGAGTGGTGGCGCCTAGCGGCGAAGAGCCGCACTAACGCCGACGGCCGGTTCCCATTGCGCGCCGCTCCTTCGCCCAGGCACTGAAAAATAGAGGAGGCGCTGGTAGTACAGTATAGCGAGGGACAAAGAGAAGTGAGAGGGAGAGCTAGGGAAAGGAAGGGGTGGTAAAGTATAGCATAGCCATGCAACAATATAGCAACGGGGTGGGAAAGTGAAGTGAGGGTAAGGAGGATAGAAAGGAGAAGGGGAGGGTAAATAATAGCATAGCCTTGTGTAGTTGATTGAAAAACAGTACGCTTGAGCGAGACCGACATAAGGGTCAAAGCGGACTATACTAATAATAATATAAAAGTGTTACGTCCCAGAAACACGATATTACTATAGAGACGCCATAGTGGAGGGCTCCGGAAATTTCGACCATCTGGTGTTTGTTAACGTGCTCTAACCTCGCACAGTATATGGGCCTCTACCATTTCGCCTCCATCGAAATGCGACCGCCGCGCCCGGGTCGAACTCACGACCTTCGGGTCAGCAGCCGAGAATTGGCTGCTGACCAGAAGGTACCCGGATGATACGAATATTTCTCCAACAACATACAGTGAAACCTCGGTGATACGAATCTCAAGGGACCACCAGAAATATTCGTGTCATCCGGAATTCGTATCATCAGAAAGCATGGAAAATTAGCATGCGACAAAAGAAAGCTGGCGTACGTTTTCATTTATTGTTTTTCATGGCCGCAGCAACGTCAGGAAGAACTCTGAATGATTGTCAGTCAAGTTTTCAGATGTCAGCAATCATACCAGCACCCGTTAATATATGCCCGTAAGCTCGTGTTGAATTAATGAACCAGATGCATTGTGACCCGCGACAGCAGTAGCCCCTTCCAAATTTTAGTATGCTTTTTCGCATGACACCGAAGTATTGCGGTGAAAGTAACGAAAGAAGCGCTTTGACATGATAGATCAAGGCCACAAAATTTCAGAACCACGGTCCTTTGTTATGCTGTTGTTATCGCGGAAGTGTTGGGGATATTTTTTTTGGAGATTTACGGCCGTGCCCGCACAAGTGCGACCTCAACAGTCACACATGATAACGTTGTGAGGCCTGACTTCTTCGCCAAGACCGAACTCGTCCACCGTTCATAGCATAGGCGGAGAGTGCGCCTGCCCGGGATATTTTTTAAGAGCTTGGCTTAGGTCCCCGTCCATTGACAACGAGCATTTGGCCTCCTGTCTGGCAGCTATTTACTTCCCAGGTGGCTCTTTATACCCGCTTTTTCATTTCAGGCTTTTAAAATTCAGATCATGGGCCAGTGAACACTCAGTTAATAATTCTCCGCAAAGAGATTTGTATGTGCAGAATATGTTGTGTTAACAAACAACTGAGGCGACCTCTTAGTGTTCTATAGTGGTAGAAAATTGTATTTTCTACCACCTGAGAATTATTTTGGCCATCACCAATTGAAGGTTAAAGCTTCCTGTACCAGCATTAGGCCACTGTCTTACGTCTGGTGCATGTTTTAACAAAGTAATGTATGTCAATAAAAAAAAATAGGCGGGTCCCACTCATTGTGGGAATCGATTTTATGTGATGCAGTCACCGAGTAGCAGCCTATACGGCATTTTTCGCGTTGAGCCAAGCGTTGCAAGGAGGATCGATGTCTTTGTGTAAGTTGAAAAATAAATCGGGAGTCATCACAAGAGATGTTCATACTGATATCGCGGTGTAGGCGCCAAGGAGAATAAGGTGGTATTAAAGTCTTTAATTATATTCTTTATTTAGGAGGCGGACATGCTCTCTCTCTCTCGATATATATATATATATATATATATATATATATATATATATATATATATATATATATATATATGAAGAGACAGGGAGAATAATGTAGAAGAAGAGCAAGCCGGGCCCCGCCCCCCTTTGGCAAAATGAAAACTCTCCGCCTATGGTTCATAGGATGTCCGATGCACGAGGTAGACACGTGTTAACATAGCACGAGAGCGGGCCGCGTCGACGCGTTCGACAAAAAAAAAAAAAAAAAAGATAGCATGACGCGAGTGCCCTCTGTAATCTAAACGCAAAGGCACACGAAGGCACATTAGAACCTCAAAGATTCGCGCACACAATCTCGGAGGCCGTGACGCGCCTCTGAAGGTTTATTCTAGAATGCGCGCCGCACCGACGATTTGCCGGTGCGGCGCGCATGCCCGGGTTTGCGTTCCCGCGCTCGCACGTGTTCGGCGCGTCTTCCGCGACAGCACCTCTTCGTACCTGGACGGTAGCGTACGTTCGTACGTCGCGGGGTGAAAATCGGTTCACAACAACCGTACTCTATTTTATTGCAGGCCAACGGGCCTTGGCCGGAACAAAAGGATTATTCGTATCACCCCGAAATTCGTATGAGCTGTGATCGTATCACCGACGTTTCACTTATATGCACCGGACCTACCGCACTTCCTCCTAAACTCACCAAGGAACCTTTGCAACTCCATGTTTCTTTTGTAAAAGGTGTTCTTGGTTCTCTGCTCGAGTGATCCTTGCTCATGAAATCTGTATCTCCAACCAGTGGCTACGCCCCCCCCCCCCCCCCCCAAAAGGGGCGTAGCCACTGGTTACGCATAGCCTCGGTTACGCATAGCATAGCCACTGGTTACGCCCCCCCCCCCCCCCCCGAAAAAAATTTTTGCCTACGCCCCTATCTCCCGCTACGCCGGATTAATACCAAAAAAAAGAAAAAAAAAAGGCTGTTTGCGCGCGCGGGGGGGGGGGGGGGTTGCAATTGACACTTTGCAAAAAAGTCTGTACTGGTGTGTTTTTCGTTCTTTCCCATCGCTATTTAGGTTCTTTCCGATAAAATATGTTTTCTGTGCATGTGCGTGTGCGTTCTTGCCGCGTTTCAAAGTCGCTAGACTATATAGGCATCACGTCGTGAAGGAAGCGAAGTGTTTATGCAAGGGCAAAGCGCTGACGATCGTACCAGCCGGTGAGATGCAGCGTGGCCTGAAACGTCGCACAGGGCAGCCGGCAAGGTCAACAAGGTGGCGAAAGAGCAGGATAAAGAAGGGGTGAACAGTGAGAACAGAAAACACAAGGAGGACGGTGCACTCCGCAACTCAGTTCAAATCGTGAAAGTATACTACTAGCACGAGAACACACGGACAAGAAAGAGGACGACACACTGCGCAGATACACTGCGCTAGTAGTATCCCCCTGAGTGGGTAGGTGCCAATCATGCAAGGAGCATCATCATCATCATCATCAGTATACTGCCATGAATTTCCAACGAGCCCAAGCCGCTACCCTCAGTTCAAATCACCCGCCGCGCATCACGCAAAACCGCCCGCCAATCGCTTAAAAGTAAAGGCGTGCGTGCGAGACCACACTTAACGCGAAAAAAAAACAAATAAGAAAGAATAATAAGCTCGCTTTGTGCTTGTATAATTACAATGTTGATATTATATGTGGTTATCATTGGTATCAATTGTTGACTGGGGATGTTCAAATCACGTGCTGTACGTGAGCCAATCACTTCAAACCAAAACCACGCGTGCGGAACCTACGTTCTGCACGAAAAAAAAATGTCAGCGGTGCCGCGATAAGTTTGTCCCGCGCTTGTGTATTTGCGGTGTTTATCGATATTATGCGTGGTTATCATCGTTGTTAGTTGTCGACTGGAGATCTATCGCGTGCTGGATGGAACGGGTGGCCAAGGGTGTGCCGAGGTTTTGTGTTGGTGTTCTGTGGTGTGTCGTAGTAGCCTCAACGGACTCGTAGCTTTGTCTGCGCGCTCAGTGCTGCGTGACAGCGTGCTTTCGACGTTTCTTGATTACGCACGTTTATTGCGTGATTCACTCGAATGCACCTACTGTGACTGTCCACGGCCCAGTGCCTTGTCGGACGACGACGACGGCGACTGCAAAGCACAAGCGTGCGCCTCAGCGGATACGTAGGTGAGTTCAAGCAAGTCGCCAAATTACGTAACTTTGCGATCTCATTGCGTGACGACATTTATGCAGGTAAGGCAGCCCGGGTGGCGTGTTCAGACAGCAGCGATGATGTGGAAGAAAAGGTGTCTGATGGGCAAGTAAGAATTGTGCTACAGGTAGTATATTTGCTTTTCTATGATGTTTCTCTTGCACTTCGAGGGAGTGGTTGCTGTGTGTTTGTCATTCAAGCCTTGTGTTCCTCCTGCTCCGCTTGTTTTCATCTTGCTCCGCTGTGTTCTCCGCGAGATCATGCCCGCCGCGGTGGTGTAGCGCTTATGGTGCTTGGCTGTTGACGTGAATGTCGCGAGTTCGATCTCGGCCACGGCAGTCGCATTTCTGTGAAGGGGAAATGCTAGAGGCCCGTGTACTGTAAGATGTCAGCGCACGGTAAAGAACACCAGATGGTGTAAGTTTACGGAACCCTCCACTACGCCGTGCCTCGTATCGTAGTATTGGCACGTAAAAGCCCAAATATTAAATGCGAAGCATTTCTTAATGAACTTCGGTGACTGTGAGCGCATCTATCTATCAGCCGCCTACGACTTTGTGCTCTCCGGACCGGGTCGTTAATTGTATTCATACTAAAATTGGTATAGCGTAATATGACTATGAAGAACACAAATGACTGGACATATCATTAAAATCATGACTTGCTTGTCAGGAACGGCATGGTTTACATGCCGTGGCCGTGGTGCTCTAGCGGCAGTTTCGTCAACATGATATCTGCCAAAATTAGTATGACAAGACATTTCTGCATGACTAACATAAATGTGAGGTAGTAATAATAAAATAATGACCTGCATGTCATGTATAGCATGACATATATGACATGGTCCTGGTGCATTTGTGGCTGTTTTGCCAGCTTGACGTGTACCAAACTTGGCATTGGGTGATGTGACTGTAAAACCAACATTAATTACAGGTGTTAACGTGACAATCATGATATGCATTTCCGGTACAGAATGATTTTCATGACACGCTTATGATACCCTTACGTCCAGTTTACTAGCTTGATATGCAACAAAATTCCTATGGCACGACATGACTGTTTAATGAAAATAAATGACATGGTGAATTGAAAATCATTACATCCATGTCATGTAATGATTTACATGCCACGCTCATGGTGTGCTCACTGCTGTTGCGCTAGCTTTATATACAGCAAAATTGGCACTGCGTAATGTTATTGTATGGCGAACTTAAATGACAAGTGGTGATATGAAATTACGACATTGATGTCATGTAAGGCATGACCTCCATAACATGCTCATGAGGTGCTCACGGCCAGTTCCCTAGCTTGATATACACCGAATTCGGTATTGTGCTTTGTGACTTTATGAGAAACACGAATGACAGATGGTAAAACGAAAATCATGATGTCTATGTCATGTACAACATGATTTACATGCCACGCTCATGGTGCGCTCACAGCTGTGTCACAAGCTTGATATGCACCAAAATCGGTATTGTGTGACAGGTCTGTGTGACAAACTTAGATGACAGGTGGTAGCAAGAAAATTGTGACATGCATGACATTTATGATATGTATGAGGTGCCACGCTCACGGTGCACTCGTGACCGTTTCGCTAGCTTGATATACACCAAAACTGGTATTGTGTGACGTGACTGTATGACGAACATAAATGACAGGTCTTAACATGTTAATCATGACATGCATGTTATGTACAGCATAATTTACTCCTTGCTGGCTGCTTCGCATTACATCGATTCCCAAAATGCTTGGGATCTGCTGGTTTTTTTGTTATTATCACGAGATCATCGCGTGAAGCAGTTGTGCAATGGCCTGTTGCCTTTGAAAAATATGTGCTGGCTTTTCAATTTACTGGTTGCCCCGTACATTTTCTGTGAGAGAATTGCAACGGTGGTAATAAACTAAGATAAAATCGACTATAATGCAGTAGATGGAAACAGATAGACACAAAATGCTTATGTGACACCAGCGCAAAAACAAGGAACAAAGGACAAGGAAGAACTACAGACGAGCGCTGACGTTCTTCCTTGTCCTTTGTTCCTTGTTTTTGCGCTGGTGTCACATAATGAACCACCAACTTGCCCAAAAATGTGCCCTCTTAAGTTACAAAATGCTTGTTGAGCTGCCCATAAGCATATGTGTCTCTGGTTGCGTCGCCATCTACCGTGCTGTACTCGTTTTAGTCATGATAAATAGCATAATTGTTCTGTGGTGAGGCTTTCAGCCTGGCTGGACTAGGTGGGGGCGCGTAGCACTTCATTCAGAGGTCCCAAACTCACTTCAGCTGATGGGCCGCAGTCACCAAATTTAGTCTCCCAGAAATTCAGCAACAGTAGGAAAAGTGGGAGCAGGAAGGAGGTGGGGGGGGGTTAAAAATGTAGGTTAGCGTTGCCATTTCAAAGAAGGCCTTTTCCATATATCATATTGTTGACGATGGGACGTGTTTATTTACAGAATGGCCCACCTACCCAGCTGCCAAGCAGCACGCCTACTGGCCGAACATCCCGAGTGACCCACCCGTGTCTGTGCGCAGCTTGACGCTGCCTACCACGCATCAGCCTCAGTCACCATCTCTACTGTCCTGGCCACAGCTTTCATATCCACCATGAGGAAACTAGCCGATGCGGCTGACGGAGGTGAGGTCGCTGAGCGTACTGCGTTTCACAAAAGTATACCCCGCGCCTCCACCACAACTGTGGCAATGGAACGCATTTATTTACAGAATGTAGAATGAATGCAGAGGTGCAGCTTGGAGCTAACAGCAGTTCACCGAGCCACTCGCGAACAAGTGCTGTTTGGTTCTCATCTTCTTCATCTACTCTCCGACAGCATGTTTCACTATGTTTGTCATTTCTATAAGAGATTTGATCTCAGATTTAGAAAAACATATAGACACTGATGTGTAGATAATTTTACATAAGACACAAGGGCAATGCCACCAGGGGCTGTTAAATGGAAAAAAATTGTATATGGCGACGTGAATTAACTAGGTCATGTAATGTCGAACGCACAAACCAAACTGTTCTCATGCGCATGCATTGTACAGTAGCACTGTTTGTTTAGCTGTTAGAAAAACAAAATAACAAAGTGACCAGCCCAATATGAAGGCACCAAAACTCATCAGTAATATAGCTTATAGAATGACTGAAATCGAAGCGCCGATAGTGAAGTATCCTTTTTATTTTAAGGTTATGTTTAAGCACAAGTTGGCTGCGTGGGGTACCTTACGAAAAAATGCTTCGTCTAGTCTGGCTGTGTAGCTCACAGACATATTTATTAACTTATTAAATAAATCAAAGAAAACATGGTGCGAGGATAGTTGTATGAAAGCTGGGCTGCTGGCTAGAGATACATGGGCAGTATGTTTAAGACCTTTGATTTAGTTGGGCAGGAAACTTGAGGGAAAGCAATACATTTGTGTGAATCATTTAGTGTGCCAGTAGTAACAGTAAGTGTGCATCTGAAAGCTAAATTGGAAGCAGTAAAGCATGTATACATAAATTATTGACAGACGTGTGTGTCAGTCCAGTTAAATTTATTAAGCTACTGCATGCTTTGCTTCATGCTGTATTTGCCTTGGAAAAAATGGTGTCAATTATTAGTCGTGGCATTACATGTCTTTGATGAACCAAACATGCTCTCTCAAATATCAATTCTTTTAATAGTGAAGTAGCACTATTGCAGAAGCTTCTTATCATAAATGGTTCAGGCTGTGCTGTTGTATCAATAACATTACTCGATTGTGTGGTACCATAGTTTTTGCTTTCATTTGTGCTTTGCTAAAGAAGCATGAAGCCAAAAGGGGGGTCTTATTTGCAGTATTCACAACCAAGATGTATCATTCAAGGACAGTGGTGATAGTGCTGCATTAGTTAACAGTTATTAATTGGAGAATGTCATTTATGATATATCTACATGTTTTCTCCTCACAGAATTCTGGAGAATGCGGTTACTGATTTTGTGGCGTGCCAAGCACTATGAAATTGAACAGACAACACAAGGGGAAAGAAATAAGGGCTCGTTTTCCTTGTTAGACACAACCTACTGAAGTCAATTGTTAATGAAGCCAAGGTAGGGGCGAATATCTTAATTTTAATTGTAGTGGGTTAATTATGACAAATTCAAAGGAATTAAAGTCAACGAAACAGACACTTGCTGCTGCCAGGGACTGGATCTGCAACCTTTGGATAGTGCATGTAATGCTGCACCAGTGGGGCTACGACAGCGGTAGTTGTCCCATCCTTCCCCTTGAGCACCTCATGTGTGTAATCCCAGCAGTGCATGCTGGTGCCACTTGTGGCCATTGGCAACTGGCCAATGATCCCTCATATACTACCTGAACCCATCAAGTCTGCCGTGACAAGACCCTAGCTATGAAAGGACGAAATAAGGGAGGTGAATGAAGGGCTCATTGAATGGAACAGACACTTGTAGTGAACAGGACGAAGCCTGCATATCAAATGACTTAAGTGCAAGAAGGCTGATTTTTTTTAAGAGTTTAAAACTGGGCATGTTGGCAAAACATACCCAAGATTTAAAACCATGCAACAGCAGCAGAGGTCACACAAAAAATTAACACAGTGCTCAATATTTCTTGTACCCTCTGGTGTTCTTACACTTCTATTAAATCTTGAGCTATCTTGAAATCTTCACATTCATGATGAAATTCAACAAGATTGGCACGTTATGATCCACTGTGCACATAGACCACACTTTGATTTATTTAATAATGTGATGAGAGGACTGATTGAGTTTTCTGTGCAAATTACTTATTTGGCAAGCAGTATTTTTCATCCTTTTTTTAATACCAAAGTGTAGGAAAGCTTGACATAAAATCCATAACTGCATTTGTCTGCAGAATTGATTGCTCCACTCATAGTTGCTCTTAATGCATCCTCAGCTCATCGTTCAAGGTCAAATTTTAGTATATCAACATAGATCTGTATTTAGCTATCATGTTTGGTATGTACTACTTCTGTACTGTAAGGCCTCTCTTGTGCAGAAGTTGATGGAATGTTTTTTATGCATGTACCCGGTGTAGACGACTGACTGTTCAAAGGACTAAAGCAATGTAGAGCTTGCTGTGAAAGATGGGAGCATTCTTCCATAGGTCTTGACAAGTCCATATTAAGCGGTAGGTATTTGTTTCTATGTCTACAAATGGGCATTTCAGATATTTTTGACCAATTGTGAAATGAAGTGGAGAAGAGTAGCTTGGGCTTGTTGGTACATAATATAAAATAGTGCACGCTTAGACAATGACAGAGTAAACATCATGACGCAAGCACTGTCAGCTAATGTTTATTTGAAATAGCAGAGAAATATGTGAGGTGAGTGCACGTGTCACACCAGCATCACTGCAAACAATCTGAAATCGGCACTAAGGAATGCAAGTTGCTTTTCAGACAAACTAACAGAAGGCGTGCAACACACCCCTTGCCTAAAGTATCAATCATTTGGGCTCCTATTGTCTCAAGGTCTGCGCTTTCTTTACTCTTCAGAATCCCATCAACTTCATGAAATTCAGGCGGACATCCCCACATGCTATAGTGCATAGCTAGAAGACCCTAGTTTGCAACGGTCTCCTCTCGTCTTGTGGAATGGCTAATGTAGAACATTTCACAATGTAGTGTGATCCAATACACAGCATGATCAATACATCTAACAAACGTAGATGTGTGTTTCTTTGAGAATGTCACCAGCCACTCCGTTCCAGGCACACTACTATTGCAAAGGCTGAAAAATTTTTGAGGGGCACTAAACAAAACAGGTACGTCAACGTGACCAGCAATCTCTATCAGATTATGCACATCACGCATGTAAGGCGCTACAACAATGCGCTTGATATTGCGGGAAGATAATTTGTGAAATAAACTTTCGACCACTGCTACCTGTAGATTACTCAGATAACCAGCTTCCAGCAACTGACATCCTCGAAAACAAAAACAAACGCGGTTTTTGCAGGCACATGATGCCCCGTGACAGCGGCCCCTTTTCAGTTTTGGTATGTTTTAGAGCATAGCATTATTTGATTGTGGCAGAGCCAATTTAGATGCATCTCTTGTTTGTGAGATGGTTTTAAAGCTTTGGTTGCAGTTTTATACGACATGCATGCAAGCATGCTTCTCCTAGGTTTGCGTAATGGAAGAGCAAACATGCTTAATTGTAGCTGCAGACCACACAAATTATTGACAAGCAGTTGACATCAAATAGGTGCGGCACTTTAGTTTGACCGTTCTTTGCCAGGGAGAAAGAAAAGGCACCTATTCCACACTGCATGCTGTGTTAATTTAGGACCCCTCGCCTTACTCTCACTGCAAGGGCTCCCTCAACTTTTAATAGCCCACAAAGTCACCAAAATCCATGGCTGAGAACCTGTGTGGTAGGTTTTTATCTAATATTTATGTTCATTGAATGGAACGCTATTCCACGCTTGCAAAAGCAAGGCATGTATTGGTTTTTCCATCGCTCCTCTTCATAGTGATTTATTCTTGGGTAAACTTTACAGTGGACAGTCTTACTCATACTACCATTTTAAAGGCCATCATATTTGTGGGTGCCTTTCTTAACAATGACTCGAACTCTCTTGAAACTAGTGCTTGTAGCATTTTTTACTATGCGAGTGCTCGATGTTTCTAGATTTAACATTTGAGCTTCTTGTTCAGGGAAAATTAAGATTTCTCAAGATAATGTTTTATTGTAGCCGTCACTGCACCTGCTCTTGTTATAAACTTTGAGCGAACAATCCTTTGATGCTCTTCCTCTCGTCGCATTCCAGGCTGGTAGACAGGAGCATTGCTAACATGACCTTCCGTAATGCTATGTTGAAAATGTGTGTGCATTTGACTGCTCGGGCACTTCGGAATAAGGCAACTTGATTGCTGGAAGCTCATTATTTAAGTAATCTGCAGGTAACAGTGGCAAGAAGTTTACTTCACAAATCATCCTATCAGTGCGCCCGCACTGTCAAGCGCACTGACAGGAGACTTAATGTTGTTGTGGCTTACATGCACGAGATTGCTCTTAATCTCATGAAAATTGTTGGTCGCTTTGATGTATCTGTTCTGTTAAGAGCCCCTTGAGAACTTTTCAGCCTTTGCAAAATTAGTGTGCTTGGGAAGGAGACGTCGGGGACATGCTGAAAGTAACAGATCTATCCAAGTTTGTTTCATGTGCTGACCATTCAGTTTATCTGATTTCGCTGAGTTGTAGAATGTTCTACAGTGGCCACTCTACTAGGTGCCTTAATGGTCATTTGAGAGAGCATTGTGGCAATGAAGAAAAACGCAGATGGTCCTATAGCCATGCAATTTGGCTCGTGTGAATGTCAGCATGAATTTGATGAATTTGACGTGATTGTCAAAAATGAAACAAAGTTATTCCTGAGGTAACTGAAGCCGAAATGATTGAGTGGTTAGGCACACGGTGTGTTACCACACCTTCTGTTAGTTTGCCCGAAAAGCAACTTGCATTCCTTTGTGCCGATTTCAGATGGTTTGCACTCATGCCTCTGTGACATGCACACTCTCACCCATTTCTGTACGTACGTCTTTGTCTGCTGTTTCCTGTAAAGATTTGTTATAGTTAGCACTGGTGCTGTGTTTCTCCATCCCTGTCAAAATGTGCGCTATTTTGCTCACCCAGCTGACAAACTTATTGCACCTATTAGTGAGGAACTCCAAGAAGGGAAACAGTATGTAACAGCAAGTGCTTGTCATATTGTTCAAACACGCAACGTTGCAACTTGCCTGCAGCCTAGTCTGCACCTTAACAGCTCTCGCAAACAGTTGCGAAGTTGGACACGCTTCACCTTTTTGTTTGGGTTGCAGAGAATGTGGCCAGTTGGACCAGTGTGATGTGATGTGTACCCAAAAGAAATGTCTTCTAAATGGCGCTCACCATTTATACACTTGAGCTCAAATAAATAACCAAGGCTATTACGCTTTAATATAGCCTCTACAATAGAAATCTCGCACTTGTATGTCGCATGCTTTGTGTCGCTTACAAGTTGCCCCACTGGTCACTTGAACCGATCCTGTCACTCTCTTGTCATCTTTGGATGACACGAGCTTGTTTTCTGATGGGCTTGGGAACTCTGTAACGTTGCTAATAAAGTTGCGCCCACAGCAGTAATTTCATAAGCATGTTTACAGCCTCGCAGGTGTCTGTGGTGTAGTTGTTACTGCAGTCAAATCCGTTGTGCTCCTTTGGTTCTGTTAGCATTTCCTCTTTAATAGTATGTGGCTCTGCTCCATTTAGATTAGTCATTTTTTGACCTAGATTCATTACAGAAACCTCTAGACAACAAATTTGAAACATAGCTCACTTATAGGTGATGTGCGTTGCTCTCGGAATGAAACTTAAAACACAGAGCGAATGTTTTGTTCCCAAAATGGTGGAAAAAAGTACATTCTAAATTTTGCTGATGATATATGATATCAATATCTGCTCGAGTTAAGAGAAGTGGGTGAAAGCATCCCTGAGCTATGCCTTGCTAATGGCTGCATTTGACTGCACTTTCATGTGGGACAGCCACTCAAAGATGGGCCAAAAATGACGCGCTAGAGTCTGACTTCTCGTGTCACTGTCTCTTATTAAGATGCCTTGTTCACCTGATTTTTTATCATATATTTTTCACACTTCCTCGGTGTAAGTAAGATGCTCAGAACTAATGAAATGAGTGAAACTGTTTTTTTTTCCATCAAGCCATCCAGCTAACTACTTTTCAGTGGGCAGTTCTATTTTCTATAAAGCACTTCAAAATCTTTTCCACTGAAATACATACAATGCACGCTCCCTCATTCTGTGAAGCAGTGTGAAGCAAAAGGGCATCTGAGCTTCTCCGGATTTTTAATCTTTGTGGTGCATGTTTGCAAGCTTCTGGGTGTTTTGTCACGTCGGCTGCATTACTAAGCAACTGAGCTCAAAGTTGCCATGAACAGAAAAAAAAAGCCATTAGCGAGAACAAGTTGGACGTGTAATTTATTTTGTTAGTGGTCGTTTTGATCTAGTGCTTGGTTCTATACAAGTTATACCTTACTCTGAACATGACAATGAAACTATTGCTTCGGAAGCTAGACAGCATGTCAACGTCAGTGTCACAGAATGCAAAATGCTCCTGGGAGGTTGTGTAGCTAGCTTTTCTGCATACTGCAACAGTACATGAAATAAGTCAGTGGAGAGCAAAGCCAAGTCCCCAATAATAAAAGCAGGAGCCTCTGCAACATTGATTTCATTGTGAGGCAGTGAGTTTCTCGAGCCTGACGAGCAGGGGCGTGTGTGGCCTGTGAACTCCAAGTGGAATGTGTTATGTTTAATAATGTGCTATACAGTATGCTGCAAGAGAAAGTTGGGTAGCATCGACGTGCTTGCCTTAAGCTTATGATGCCGTCTATGACACTCTCATTGTGCATTTTGAGTTAACTTCTGAAAACATGAGTGAAGGACGATTCGCAACACTGTCCACCCGCAACTCCCTGGCGTGATGTGGGAGCGGAAACAAACTTTGTTCCACATGTGCACCTTAGCAATGGCTCATTGCTCATGTTCTGACTTGCTTATTTTATGTTGCATGTGCCTTGTCTTGTGCAGAAAGGTTAAATGTCACAGAACGTGTTTTCATCTCCTCTTTAGCCCTTTTAATTTCGCCCTTTTGATAATGACTAACACCCCTTCTAAGCCAGTCTCTGTTCGAATCTGTTCATGGCCATTGCACGTGGCCAACAGTTAGTGTGCAAAATCTTATTTTCACTTTTACGTTGCTTTCTCACTTTCAAGATCACCCTTTGCATGAGCAGTTACGTATGTCTGATCTAAGTATGATAATCTAGCATTTCAGCTGAACTTAACGTCTCCCCTTGGTGTCTCTTTAATGTCACCTGCACAGAAGTCATTTGGATTTTATTTATGTGGGCATTACATTTCACTTTACAGGGGTTTTGGGGCCCTTTCCTTTTATGAGTTTGGGCATGCTGCGGATGCATAAAAATTTAAATTCTTCTGCTGTGTGGCTCATTTGTTTTTGCAAGGTAGATGCAAAATTCAATTTTGGTAAAGATTGCCTTCTTTCTTTTGGTTTAAGTGTTTTGATCTTTTTTGTTTCTTCTCTTTTCAGACGAGCCATGGTGCGAAGGTTATTAGTACAGTTTGGAAGAATAAACCTCATCTTTGTGTGTTCACAGCAGCTGGAGGTTCACTGTTTGCTTGGCAAGAAGTAGTATGTATACTTGCTTCGAACCACACCTATATACTGTTTCACACTTTGTAGGAAGCACAGTGAATGCTACAACCTTTGCTGAAAAATATGTGTGCCAACTAGTTCATTTTGTTGCTTTACAGTCACCGTTGTGCTCAACTTGACAGCATACTGTACACAAAAAGCTGTAATAATAGGTGTGTAGTGAACAAGGTTATGGTGCTTTACATGGAGCTACCACAATGTTTGACTGATGCCAGCGGAAGCTTCTAGCTTGCTGCGAAAAAGTTGTTAGACATCACGCAGTGATGACGATGGAAATTTCCACTGGATGTTAACACAATAGTTGTGAAAAGACATGCATGTACACATTGCCCCTGGCAGACTAGAAAGAAAAATAATGGGTGCCAACCAAAACGGTGCTGTCAAAAATAAAATGACGTTTCAGCTTCCACATGGAAGCCTTGTTCACCCAAAACGTCATTTTATTTTCGACAACTTTTTGGTGGGTGCCCATTATTTTTCTTTGTACATTGCCATTACATCCCGACAAGACGAGATTTAGTCAAATTCTCAAATTTACACATTGCCCCTGTTGGGACGTTTTTATATTTGGTCGGCCAATTCATTTATTGAGCTCAACAGCAATATATCTTCTTCGAATTGCCAGACTCTTTTAATTGGCATCCAGCAATGTTTTCACCAAAGTTTCATCATGATATTTTGTCAGACCCACGACTTCATGAAGCCAAACCACGTAAAATTTTTGTATGTGGTGCCAGAAAACTTCAGTGAAAATAACCGACCATGTATAATGACACTTGTAGCCTCACATACCTTTTAACGGGGGGAAATGTGTACACGCATGGCCTTTCTCATGACCATTGTGTTAAACATCCAGTGTAAATTTTACTCACCATCACTGCATAATGTGTTTGTTCTCTTTTAACAACTTCTTCACCGCAAGTAGCAGCCGCCGCTGGTATGAGTACATAACCAAGCGGTAGCTGCATGTAAAGCACTGTAACTTCCTTCCCCATGCAGCACCCATTATTAGAACTGTTTAGGTACAGTGTAGTGTCAAGGGGTGCACATTTGTCACCGTAAAACTACAAAATGCACTGTTTGGCACATACCATATTCCTCATTACATACAAAATTCATGGAGACGTTACATACAACATCTTCAAAGAGGCATTATGTAACACAGTGTAAAATAGCACAAAAACACACGGACACAAGCGAGACGACAACACAGGCGCTACAATAGCGCCTGTGTCGTCATCACGCTTGTGTCCTTGTTCATGCGCTACTTTACAATGCAGTACGAACTAGCTTGGCTTTCCGTATTACGTAACACATTCCTAAGGTGTCATTACGTACAACGTTTCTAGGAGACATTACTTACGCCATTCCTAAGTTGGCTTTACGTACGCGATTGCTAAGGTGGCTTTACGTACGCGATTCCTAAGGTGGCTTTACGTACGCGATTCCTAAGGTGGCTTTACGTACAACATTTCTAGGAAATACGTATGACATTCCTACGGAGGGATTACGTATACAAGGTTTCTGAAATACATTACGCACAACATCCCTAAAGAGACTCCGTTTAAGGAAATTGCTATAATTTGGAAAAGGAAAAGTGATCGGCACCTTTTTACCTTCAGCTTTTTACGTAAACAGGGGTCCAGATTTTTAACAGTGTAGTCATGCCTTATTGAAACCTATCAATCCTTTCTCTCGATTATCATATGACGATTTAATATTGTACCAAACTCAACATGCTCGCTTTCCTTCAAAGTCATACACGATACTGTAGACAAAGAAGAGTGCATCTCACACTCAATACTCCTTTGACGTATGTAAGTACGTACGTACAGCTTTTTTGTCCATAATTTTAATGTGACGATGGCCAAGATACAATCCTACCGTGTCAAGTAATTTTTACCAGAATTAAGCTTTATGTAAGCAGTTTTGACAGCGTACAGCTTCAGTTTATTCATTTGAAGCACCATTTGTAAAGTGGTCCACTCTCATGTCAACGTGTGTTGTAAAGCGTTTTAGAACAGAAAACTAACAACCAGGCGTCACACAATGCAAATTGCGTGACGAGTGGGTCGTTCAATGCTCCAACCCATTATAAAAGCCTCAGGCATAATTCTTCATCGTCGTCGTCAGCCACAGCATCAACAAAGTGCACATAATGCGTTACTATAGTGTAGCGGGTACCGCGCTTTTCTGAAAAATGACGAATAATGGCACAGTAGAAGCTTCTCCACTACACAAAAATTTGATGATTTATGGCGTAGTGGGTACCATGCAAGTGCGCTTGTAGTAGTTGCCCAAAGAGTTTAAAAAAGGCTCCAGAAAGGCCACTCTCCCAGCTTTCGCTGTGGCCGTGCTGCGCGTTCCGCGCAGGCCTGGTGGTTTTTCTATGCCTGCATTGTAATTTTTAAAGTGAATTATAAAGCATACTCTTCTATTATATTGTACTTAGTCGCACGTTTCTGTGCTACCCTGTGTACCCTGTAATACCCTGTGCTACCCTGGGTCAAGGCTACTCAAGGTGTTCTGAAGCGTTTACCTGCCCTCCTAGTAACATGTTCTTGTTGCGGAATACAGTTCAATTTAAATTTCAACTCATTTAATTAATTTTATTACTAATCTTCACAGTTAATTTGCTTTTATCTTAAAGGGTTACTCATATATAACTGTACAAGGTGTCTTTACCCTGCCATACAAATCTTCTGTATACGTTAAAGTACCGTTTCGCATGGAGCACCTACTGACATCAACACTAGCGTGTCACCAGGCTTCAGTGTCAATTTTGGTGACTTCAAGCGCCAGGCTTTTTTGTGAACACGTCGGGTACCGAAACGTTCAAATTGGCCGCTTGCGCATAAATAACAAAGACAGGCACGGAGCGCTCCTGAAAACATCTTCAAATCTTGTGCGAGCCTGTGACGAGAAGCTCAAACACTGTTTCGACGACTGTTTGCAGTAGCAACCAAAACTAGCTAAAAAAATGCGGTATTTGATTTTTGCAGGGTGCACTCAAGCTTACCTGTTCCTTCTTGATGGTATGGCCTTTCGTTATACTTCATGCAAGAGAACGACAACTGAAAATTTTCGTGTATGCCCCTATTCATGAAAACTTTATGATGTGATAGCATATCCGCCGAATATAACTCTAGAACTATACTAAGACCAAATATCTCGCGCAGTTCAATTTTTAGTAGACTTTTTTCTGTGTATTCCGAAAACCGTAAGTGCTCTACAGGAAGTGCTTGAACGAAAAAGAAGGGTGCCCTCCAAAAGAAAAAAGTCACAGTTTCACCGCAAGGTCGAAGCAATGAATGCGATAGCAACAAATGGAAATGTCACGCGAAGAACGGCAAGACGATCGAAACGTACAGCGCGCTGCTCAAGAACAAAGGACGCACGAAAAGAACACACACACAGGATGAACGCGAACTAACGTTCACAGCTCGACGCTTAACGCGCTGTTCAAGTGCAAAGGACGCACGAAACGTACGTGCAGGTATGCACAGGACAAGCGCGAACTAACAAGTGTCACAGTTGTTACTTTACTCTGTTTTAACAACGCGCTTCTTTCCCGAACGAGGCCTATCGAGCCAGCAAAGTGACGTTTGTGTTTCTGTAACCTAAACGCAACATTTCCGGCGAAAGCAGACGACGTACAAACTGCCCGAATCAGGAGATAAGCGCGCGCGCTCGCACGGCCCCTTCGCGCCATCTCGCTGGTAATGCAGAGAACATGCTGACATTGACATACACCCCGAGATCGGCATACCGCCGGCGGTAAATGGTGTATATAAGTAGCTTGCTGTTAGTACGCTGTACAATGTGCGCCTCTGTGGCCATGCGGTTAACGCCGAGCGGTTAACCCCGCGCGCTGCTGTGCGAGTGGTCGCCCGTTCGATTCCGCGCGTCGGAATATAGTTTTCTGATTTATTTTTCTTCGTGGCTTTTACTTACATATATATATATATATATATACGCCTCTCTCTCTCTCTCTATATATATATATATATATATATATATATATATATACATATACGGGACATGACGGTAAAGATCAGCCGAGAGTGTCCATATAATTGCTATCGCAATAAAATAATAAAACGTCTCACAACAAGCAATGTCCTCTTCATTAAAGCAAAACAAAACAAAATAAAAAAAGAAAGAGAGTTATTTCAAATGAGAACAATGTTGGAGTGTACTCTTGAAAGTTCCCTAGGCCACTTCGATTGGTGCTGGCATATATTGTATTTCAAGCAAGGAAAATGAGTCCGAACGCAACCGTATTAATTTATAGGCCCCCCTTGCATCCCTCAATCATGCATCTCTACTATCTAAATCCTGGTCGGATATGAAGAATAACTGTGCAGGGGTTGCAAAACGACAATATAGTTTAAGTGAAGAGGCGTACTCTTTATGTAAATCGGAAATTAGATGTCTCGTGCGTTATTATTTCTATCTATTCATTCCTTCGAAGAATATCAGTATACACTAAATTCTTGATTTGCAGACCTTATACGGTGTGATAAACTCCAGCTCAACGGATGTGACCGTATCATTTGTACCGTCATCTAGATCTGTTAATTGGCCCTTTTTTTCAGAACATTCTTCTCCAAAACATTAATGGCACGTATACCCTGTAGAAATCATTACAGTTCATTGGAAATGCGCTTGTGCGGTTAATCAATGAAAGCGATAAGAAGGAGGATGATATCCGGGGTTTTACGTCCCGTAACCACAATATGATTATAAGATGATGCCGTAGTGAAGGGCTCCGGAAATTTCGACCATCTGGTATTCTTTAACGTGCGGTGACATCGCAGAGCATACGGCCTCTACCATTTCGCCTCCATCAAAAAAAAATTTGAAGGACACTTTGTACATTCCAAAGTGTGTTCGGCGAAAGCGTGTGGCCATTCCACTGATTATGCCATGTCTTTTTTCTTCAACACTCTCAGTCGGATAAGACACAAACCGAATGGGTGCGTGTTTTCTTCTTAAATTTTTTTACCGCGAATCGCAGCGAGACGCGAGACTCATCTTCCTCCGTTCGCATGCGTTAGTATTTTCTCACGCCTTGCGCATCGTGCAAACGCCATCCGCGTTCCAGCTCTTAAATTGACGGACCCTTTGTAAATTGGAAAGTGTATTCCGTGAACGCCTGGGTCCATTGGGACGGCGTCCGTCAGAATGATTGCAAACTCTGGGCACAGCGACGCTACGCAAGCAAAGCGCGAGCGCTATAGAGTCCGACGTGACCGGCGTTCCGTCTGCGCATCCCGGCGGCCACCTGGCTCCGTGCCAGAGCTCGGATGGACGGACGGAAGGATGGATGGATGGACAGACGGATGAACAGACAGACAGACGGACGGACGGACGCCGGACGGAGGTCGGACGGACACCGGACGGGCGTGAGCATGAGACATTAAAGGGCCCGTCAACAACCCCGAGGTCCAAAAATTGTTATAGAGATGAATAAGTGCACTTTTGCTATGTGAATATGCTGCCGCAAGAATTTTGCGAATACGCGCAATAATAAGGAAGTTACAGGGGTTAGAACATCCGTTTCAGCTGGTTTCAAATTTTCGCGCGGCCTCGCCACCCTTCTCCGCTGTAGAAATGGGGAGGCGTAGCCCGTCGTCGTGACTCCGCCCACTTCGGCAACGTGTCACGACGTCAGTGATACGTCATCGGCGCGCAGCCAACGACCGAGCAGGGCTTCCTCCCCATGAGCACGTGTCAGCGGCGCAGGGAGGAAGCGCGATGGGAAGAGACGACCCTTTCCCTTGCGGTAAAGTAGCGAGACGCCTCTTTATCTCGGAGGCTTTCGTTCTGGCAATACCGCTTCTCCCGGTAGTCTCGGGCTCTACAAAACGGCAGAGGGCAGCACAGGAAAATGAAAATGCGTACTGCGCGGCCGAAACTGCATCACCGTAGGGCCAAGGCGCTGTTTCGTAGGGCAAAAGACCAATCGACGAGCTCAGTGCTACGTCAGGTCGGCGATCGCCGACTTGACGTCACTGCGCGTACAAGGAGGATGGGTCAGGTGTAGGAAAGCAGCGCGGGAATTGTTTTTCGAAATGGAGGGTCTGCGCGGCGCGCAGCGCTGTAATATTCGGGAAACGTGGTCGCCACGGTCTACTGTACGAATTGGCGAGCTTGTTTGGGGGGGTGTTAAAAAAAAAGTAGGAGCCTGTTGACGGGCCCTTTAAAGGCTTTCGTCTTAAAGATTACACCATCTCCCGCTAAAGGGAACGATGTGTAGATGCGAAGCAGCGGGCGCTAACGCTTACACTGGCGGCGGCGTTGACGCTGGCGCTCATCGCAGCGTTGCACAGGAGAGAAACCTGGGGGGCGCAAAGCACGCAGTGTTGGACCGGTGTTTCCTACTGGAACATCCCAATCACTGCTAATGGGCAATGAGAGACAGAAGACTCGGACTGGACACAGAGACCCGCAGTCCGCTTTTGGTTAACGCGCACGCTGCGAATTTTAAGGCGAAAGCCTTTAATGTCTCATGCTCACGTCAGTCCGGTGTCCGTCCGGTGTCCGTCCGTCCGTCCGTCCGTCCACACCCCCCACTGCGCATGCGCCGACCCATTTAAAAAAATAAAAATAAAATCCTCCTCTCCACCTCTCTCTCCTCTAGGCATCCCTCCCCTCGGAGGCCACACCCGCACTGCGCATGCGCGTCCCCTCCCTCTCTCCCCTCCTCCGCTCCCCCCTTTCTCCTTTCCTACGCTCCGCCTCTCTCCTCTAGGCATCCCTGCCCGCCGTGTCCACACCCTCACTGCGCATGCGCGTCATCCCCTCTCCTACGCTCCCCCCTCTCTCGTCTCGCGACGCCGACGCAGGCAGCGTCTGCTAGCGAGTTTCTTGGTTGAAAAAACCGACTGCTCGCGCTGCACAACCGTTCACTGGCCACCCCGTATATATGGCAATGGATCTTGACCTGCGAGGTGGTGCCGGTGGGAGATTTCTCTTGTGCGTTGTCGAACGATAAAAAATTCGCCGCGTGCGCGTTAACTAAAAGCGGACTGCGGATCTCTGTGTCCAGTCCGAGTCTTCTGTCTCTCATTGCCCATTGGCAGTGATTGGCATGTTCCAGTAGGAAACAGCGGTCCATCACTGCGTGCTTTGCGCCCCCCAGGTTTCTCTCCTGTGCAACGCTGCGATGAGCGCCAGCGTCAACGCCGCCGCCAGTGTAAGCGTTAGCGCCCGCTGCTTCGCATCTACACATCGTTCCCTTTAGCGGGAGATGGTGTAATCTTTAAGACGAAAGCCTTTAATGTCTCATGCTCACGCCCGTCCGGTGTCCGTCCGACCTCCGTCCGGCGTCCGTCCATCCGTCTGTCTGTCTCTTCATCCGTCTGTCCATCTATCCATCCTTCCGTCCGTCCATCCGAGCTCTGGCACGGAGCCAGGTGGCCGCCGGGATGCGCAGACGGAACGCCGATCACGTCGGACTCTATAGCGCTCGCGCTTTGCTTGCGTAGCGTCGCTGTGCCCAGAGTTTGCAATCATTCTGACGGACGTCGTCTCAATGGACCCAGGCGTTCACGGAATACACTTTCCAATTTACAAAGGGTCCGTCAATTTAAGAGCTGGAACGCGGATGGCGTTTGCATGATGCGCAAAGCGCGAGAAAATACTAGCGCATGCGGCCGGAGGAAGTTGAGTCTCGCGTCTCGCTGCGATTCGCGGTAAAAAATTAAAGAAGAAAACACGCACCCACTCGGTTTGTGTCTTATCCCGCTGAGAGTGTAAAAGAAAAAAGACATGGCATAATCGGTGGAATGGCCACACGCTTTCGCCGAACACACTTTGGAATGTACAAAGTGTCCTTCAAATTTTTAAAATGCGAATGCATTTCATAGTCGGGCTATATCAGGCATCCGGCGTTGTCCGGCGTTGTCCGGCGTTGTCCAGCGTTGTCCGCGGAGGAGGAGGAGGATAGGTTGAGGAGGTAAGCGCCGGCAGGTGTTAGATGTGAAGCATCTTGTGGCGAAGCTTAATCCGGTGGTGGGCGGCGTGACCACCCTTACTGCGCATGCGCAAACCCTTTAAAAAAATAAAAATAAAAAAACCTCCTCTCTCCCTCTCTCTCTTCTAGGCAACCCTCCCCGCGGCAACCACACCCTCACTGTGCATGCGCCTCCCCCTCCTCTCTCCCCTGCTACGCTCCCCCCCTCTCTCCTCTAGGCATCACTGCCCGCGGCGTCCACACTCCCATTGCGCATGCGCGTCCCACCTCTCTCCTCTCCTACGCTCCCCCCCTCTCTTCTCTCGGCATCTCTGCCCGCAGCGTCCACACTCCCACTGGCATGCGCGCCCCCCCTCTCTCTCCTCTCCTACGCTCCCCCCCCTCTTTCGCCTCGCGACGCCGACACAGGCAGCGTCTGCTAGCGAGTTTCTTGGTTGAAAAAACCGACTGGTCGCGCTGCACAACCGTTCACTGGCCACCCCGTATATATGGCAATGGATCTTGACCTCCAAGGTGGTGCCGGTGGGAGATTTCTCCTGTGCGTTGTTGAACAATAAAAATTCGCAGCGTGCGCGTTAACTAAAAGCGGACTGCGAGTCTCTGTGTCCAGTCGGAGTCTTCTGTCTCTCATTGCACATTAGCAGCGATTGGCATGTTCCAGTAGGAAACACCGCTCCATCGCTGCGTGCTTTACGCATCCCCAGTTTTAAATGCGAATGCATTTCAAGTGCGTGAGGGCGCTCGCATCGCGGGAGCTCGGCGGAGCTATATATAAAAAAAAATAAAAAATAAAAAAAAAATAAAAAAGGAAAAAATACAAAAAAATAAAAAAAATCAAAAAAAATAAAAAAAAGAAGAAAAAAAAACTGAACAAAAGCAAAAAAAAAAAACAGGCGCTGCGCCGTGCTCTCGACCGGGCTGCAGAAATTAGGCGCCTTTTCCTTCTTCGAACCACAACCACCATATATAAATGGAGTGAAGCGCGCGCGAAATGCATTCGCATTTCCTCACGATTTCCCTTCGGGGAGGTGGGGGGCATTTTTTTTTGTAGTTCGTTTTTGCGCACCTTATCGCCTGATGCATAATTCACGTTCCATATTTAAGCATGAGTTCAAAGTGTGTCCTTTACATCGGATTTCATGGTACCACCTTAATGTACGATTACCTTCCTTCGCTACCAACTTAAACGAGCATGAGATCTACCTTATCTTCAAGGGCCCTCCCGGGCAGAAGCCACGGCTGCTTCGGCTCAAAACCACCCTGGGCAAAAGAACGTCGCCCAGGTGGCAGGTATACGCAGAGGCCGACTTGTTGATTTTGGGAATTAAGGAAGGGGACGCGTATTATTGCTTTGTGAAGAACTACTATACAGGCTACGGCGCAAAACTGAGTAGCACGGAGCGCTTCTTTCTGTCTTTCTTTTTCTTTTTTTTCATGTCGTCTGCTACGGCTTCGTGTGACGTTACGCCGCGAAATTTGTTCCGCGTGCGCCAGGGAATCGCGTTCTTTTTGTTTTTTTTTATTGGATGATCATGCGTGTTAGAGGGTGTTCCAAACTGCTGGTGTAGCTAACGATACGAATGTTTTAAATGCGAATGCATTTCTTAGTCGGGCTATGTCAGGCGGCGGCGTCCGCGGAGAGGGAGTTATCTCTCCGCTCTCACTCCCTCTCCCATAGCAACAGCTGCGGGCGCGCTTATCCTCGCCCCTAGCAACCGGAGCATGTTGTGCGAGAGAGTGTAGGAGAGGGTAGGTGCAGTGCTTCGCCGCTCCTTCTCTCGCCGTTCGCTCTCTCTCCTCCCTGCGCCCCACTCTCCCGTCCGCTCGCGCCTGACTCTCGACCGTTCGCTGGCTGGGCGCCTCTCAAGCCGATGGCAGAAGTCGGTGAAGGCGAATACACCATTAAAATTACTATGCCGTGTACTCTCGGCGCAAGAAATGTATTCGCATTTCCTCACGATTCCCTTCGGGGAGGTGCGGGCATTTTTTTATCGTTCGACAACGCACAGGAGAAATCTCCCACCGGCACCACCTTGCAGGTCAAGATCCATTGCCATATATACGGGTTGGCCAGTGAACGGTTGTGCAGCGCGAGCAGTCGGTTTTTTCAACGAAGAAACTCGCTAGCAGACGCTGCCTGCGTCGGCGTCGCGAGGCGAGAGAGGGGGGAGCGTAGGAGAGGGGATGACGCGCATGCGCAGTGGGGGTGTGGACACCGCGGGCAGGGATGCCTAGAGGAGAGAGGGGGGAGCGTAGGAAAGGAGAAAGGGGGAGCGGAGGAGGGGAGAGAGGGAGGGGACGCGCATGCGCAGTGCGGGTGTGGCCTCCGCGGGGAGGGATGCCTAGAGGAGAGAGAGGTGGAGAGGAGGTTTTTTATTTTTATTTTTTTTAATGGGTCGGCGCATGCGCAGTGGGAGTGTGGACGGACGGACGGACGGACGGACGGACACCGGACGCCGGACGGACACTGGACGGACGGACACCGGACGCCGGACGGACACTGGACGGACGGACACCGGACGGACGTGAGCATGAGACATTAAAGGCTTTCGCCTTAATACCACCGCCGATGCCGGGATCCAACCCGTGATGTTCGGGTCAGCAGCCGAGCACCTGAACCACTGCTCCACCCCAGTGGACAACGAAGGAGGATTACCTACTACACCTACAAGGAAAGAAAAAGAAGAATTGTACGTCACCTTCGCAGGAGTGTTCTGTTGAGGGCTCGCTACGCGAAGATGCGATCCAACACGTTGCGTTGAGTAGGCTAAAATACATAACATAGCGGAACAAAACAAGGGCACATAAATATGCACGCAGGACGACTAGCGGTCCACCTGTGTGCATCTTCCCGTGTCCTTGTTTTGTTCCGCTACATTATGTATTTAAGTCAAAACCAACTTGCGCAAATTTCAGCATTAACTGAGTAGGCTACTATTTATTCCAAATTACAAATTGTGTCAGCGTCGGGTGTGCATATTTCTCGGAGGAAATTCATCATTTTTTTTTCGCTTAGGTTTCTGTATTGCGAATGATTGCTACCTTTGATTTCAGAGAGGTTGGGGGGTGAAGTGAATGAATACACACGTACTTAAATTCAGGCGGAGGTGAAAAAACCCCTGATGGTGAATATTCACATGGAGTTACCAACTATGACGTGCGGGGTATCACTACAAATAACATCCCCTATATTTTCCATGGCTTCATTGTCTGTTGGATGTCATTAAAGATGTGCCTCAATGAAAAACGAGACGTTAAAATTTCTGTTTCGTTCATTCATAGCGGGGATCTCGTTCTGGCAGGATTCACGCCCTCAGGTACTAGGCGAGAGATTATTGGTCAGCTGCCAGCTCGTATCAAGATTACGTGCTACGTAACGCTAGCAGGCAACATAAGAATGATCCACACTCGCCGTCATGGCTACGAACGTCGCTGGCTAACACTCAAAAATTCAAATGCGCAGATATACCCGATATAGTGTACGTGCCCTAGTAGCAACACATGTTGACACAACGTTACCGCAACATTCAGAAAGTTACTTCAACGTTGTGGCAACATTTGGTGCGACTAGGGTAAGGACGACCGCCGCCGTAGCTCAATTGGTAGAACATCGGACGCGTTATTCGAAGGTCGCAGGTTCGGTCACTGCAGCGGCAAGTTGTCTTTTTGTTCTCGTTAATTTCTTCACATTTCATCATCAATACTAAAAACAACATCCGCTGTACTTTCATCAGCTTGACTGTCTGTTGGTTGTCTTTAATGACAAACACGGTGAGATATGAAGAAGTGAACCGAGAAACATTTTGATCGATTTCCTGTGCAAGCGTTAGTGATTTTAATGGCGTTAGCGTTTGAAGACGATTGAATTACTGTTCATGGACGCACGGAAAAAAAAGGGGGTGGAATGTGTCGCTCATAACGAAGAAGGAATAGCACTGATAAATAAGAAAAAAAAAAAAACAGGATTAGGTTGCGCAGGCGCGCTACAAAGTTAGAGTTATTTTCCAAAGTTAACGCATGGAAACCCAAACAATGGGAAGACACAATACAGACAGCATCTTACAAACTTTATTGCATTGAAATTACCAAATATATACATATCAGTTCTGTAAGCAATGCAGTACGCATCTATGTGAAAACACGGGAAGAAAACCACCAGTAGCATAACTGCCATGTCTTTGGTCATTGCTACATACAGCAGAAACTAAAAAAAAGGACAATCTCACCATGAAAAAAGCAACAACGCAGAATGAGACGCTTAGCGGTAAACTGTATTGAATGTTTTCTGCAAAATTAATCAAGCTGGAGAAAAATTTAGAGTATCTAAGAAGTTAAATAAGCATCGAGAGTATTAGGTCTACTAAACTCTTCCTACTCAATTAACTTATGAAGCGTATAATTTCCAAATATTTCATCAGATCCTGAGCATACACGCGTGTCGTAAAACTGTATGACCACTATATACCTCGACGAACAGTGGTGTCTTCGTGAAACTGGCGCTTTGACTGCGTATGGTCATTTGCAATCTCAAATGCGCTATTGAAAATGTGCTTGTTTATAACCAACGAAAGCGCCTGTCAGGTGGTTCACAGTGCATAGAAGTGACTTGACGATGTCCGACCCAAGGGACAAAGAAGACAAACGCTGTACAGATTTCTTTCACCTGGAAACAGCAAAACAAGAAAAATAATTAAATTAAAAAGAGAAGCCACTACATTTAGAAACGACAAAGACAGGTTTGAGAAAATCAGAAAGCCGTGTCCTTTCATACTAAGCGACTACAAGTGTACGAAGGGGCGACTGATCATACAAGGTGTGTTCAAAAGGTATCGAATCTTTGGGCATCACAAATATTATTGGGATTAGGAGACAGGGTACCCTGATCCTCTTCAAAGTAGCCTCCTCGGTAATGCACCTAACTATTCCAGCGCCCCCCGCCATTGATAGGAACACCTCTGCAACGCATCATTACGAATGGTAATCAGCCAGGCCATCGCATTGCGCATGATATCTGTTCTTAGCTGAAATCGGTCTCGTTTCAGCGTCGTTTTCGGCTTGGAAAACAGCCAGAAAATAAAACGGAGGAGTTTCGAGAGGGTACAGAGCCAGACGAATCATTCGAATGTTTTCCAGGTGCAGTTTCTTCTGCCCCATTGATAGAACTTTTGGTAGCAATTTTTCGGGCATTCTCCTCATGCATAATCCTCAGCATCTTGGTAGAGCATTAACCGATGAGGTAGTGTTAGGTCCTTGGCCTGACGTCAGCAGCGCAAATGTGGTTATAGGAGCCGTCGTAGCATCCTTACAAGCAACTGGACTGGATGCACGTCTTTAGATTTGCCCCAGCGTAACAGGACTATATTCTCATCTCCCTGTCTTACCATCGTCATTCATCACTCTTTCTATCCCCTGTCCCCCCCCTCCCCAGTGTAGAGTAGCAGGCCAGAGCAGACTATAGCTCAGGCCGACCTCTCTGCCTTTCTGTAAATAAATTCTGTCTCCCTCTCTCTCTAAGCATGTGCTCATTGAAGCAGAGGCGTAGCCAGAAATTTTTTTCGGGGGGGGGGGGGGGGGGCACCTCCTTGATTTCGGAGGGGGCACCTCCTTGAAGTGGCCATTTTTCGCTATGTATGCCATGGAGAAAAAAAAATTTCGGGGGGGGGGGGGGGCACGTGCCCGGTGTGCCACCCCCCTCGCTACGCCACTGCATCGAAGGATCACGTGTATCTTGTTCGTAAGTTCTCAAAATTTTACGTGACGGTCGTGCATGACCGAAGTCCGCACTTTCTCACTGACAATCGCATACGGTTTGTCGAGCGTCTCACTGATCGCCATTCGCTGTCCACTGGTGTACGGCCATCTTTGAGGCGCCTTGCTGCTCCTTTATTGGAAAGGCGCTCATGCATCTTCACCGAAGGCCTCTTGAATCTTTCGAATGGTTTGCTCTTGCGTATTCCCGAGCTTTTAGGAAAATGTGATGCAATTTCGTTGCTGAAGTATTTCCGTCATTTTACAACGTACTGCAACCCGACAACCGTACACCGCATGACTGCACTGAGGGGGCCGCCTGCCAGCAACTGACGCTTTCTGCTGGCGGGAAAATGTTGACGCATGTGCATGATTGTTTCCTCCATACCTCTTACGAAGAAGCCTCTGGCACTTCATTCATTTACGTTGCAAAAGAGTAGGCCCGGTACGTTTTACACACACCTCGAAGTAGTGCATATAGTTGTGCACTTATGGACAAATTTGTCCTAAAATATATAATACAAGCTACATATCTCCCAAAGATTAGATCAGTTTTATTCTTAAAAAAGGAAAATCTGGCATACGCGTTCTAGCTCATCTGCTACTCCGAAGCCTCAGTGAGGCTGTACATAAGAAAAGTGGTCACTTTGTTTACATTATCCTTATTAACCGCCGAAAACCCCACAAGTGGCGCTTTCCGATCTTTTATTATTCACATTCCGCTAAAATATTGTTTAAGAACAATGGATAGCATTAAGAGTACTTGCGTGCTAGGTATGCTAAACGTCAAAACAGATTACTTCAACCAGATCATCAACTGGCGCCAAGGATTTCACTTCACCTTACTTCTAGACTGTGACAGTAAACATACCTCTTTAACCTTGGGCCGGCAGGTGACGGGACTGTAAGTATCCACTCCTCGACATACCGATTCCGCCGTAGTAAACTTCAGCCTGTAGTTGAAGCCAGCGGCACTCTGAAACAGGAACGTGTCATTTTGTTTCAATGCTTTTCTTGACAATAAAAAAATTGTTACAGTACAAGCTGATTGATAAATTCTTTTATGCATTGCATTTTGGTTGGCATTGAAATGGTGAAAATTTCATCTCATACCAAGACGGACTACAAAGAAGTGATGGGACAAACACTCTTGCCGACTAACAACTGACTTATTCTTCTTGGAACAACATACATAAATGCGAGAAACACATAATGATACGCGCGCATAAAAAGACAGCATTATGATAGGGGTGCACGAATATCCTAAAAATCGAACATTTCATTCGAATAGTTCGGTATTCGATTCGAGTCGCAAGGCCCCTTTACTCTTTGAAATCATCGAGCACTACAAAGCTTGAGAGAAAGCATTGAAATCAGCCCAAGGAATTGCATACATGCACTAAATTTCACAAAATTTCAAGCTAAAATACACAAAAGTGTTTAGATTGCAACATTTGCCTGCAATTGGAGCTTTTGCAAATGTTGTGCCAGTATTCAGACAGAGCACGGCATTGTTTTATTGCAATAATGATAATATCTGCGGTTTTACGTGCCAAACGATTATGAGGCGTGCCGTAGTGGAATGCTCTAGAGATTATGACCATCTGGTGTACTTTAATGTGCGCTGACATCGCACAGTACACAGGCCTAAGGTACTTTGCCTCCATCTACGTGTCCTCCTTTGACCGCCGCTGCCGGGATGAAGTGGAGTGGAGTAGACAAAACATTATTTAAAGCCTGCAGATTGGCGGCCTGGCCTGAACTCGTGACTTTTGGGTCAGTAGCAGAGCACCGTAACCACTACACCACCACGGCGGGCCACGTTATTGCAAGAGAGTGCTGAAATTATACCGAGTAAAAACACCGAAAGAAGACGGGAGTCATCGCAAAATTAGTAAGAAATATTTAATAATACGGAAACCCAGTGTCATTCTGGGTTATTTTAAAGTAAAGCGCTTGCAGTGCACACCATTCCAAAGAGTTGCGATTGCGCCTCCCGACTGAGAAATCATGGTTACTGAATTAAACTATGACGACAAGATAAAGACATCAGCGCTGTAGTGTGTCCAGTGAGCGGCTTTTTTCTCGCCTGGAGAAGTGGTGACACGTAGAACGGTGTCGCTGCATCCCGAACATACGAAGCAGCTATCCATACTAATGAAAATGTTTAATATATGAACATGCTTTACTGTGAAAAAATAGTGCTGCAAAATGCACAACTTTCCTGTACATTATTAGCGTTACAAATAACTTCCTTTTTCATATGTGGTTGGCTTTTTTTTTCCCGCAAAATTCAGTAGTTGTACTATTTCTTTTGGAAAATATTCGGCAAGTATTTAGTGACATCGCACTTGGTTTTCATTATTCCAATTCGCTTCGAAGTTGAATACATTATATTCACGCGCCCCTACAATGTGTACAAGTGACACCAGAGATAGTTAACGAAAATGCGCACGTATGAACTCATATTGGAATATTTACGAGGTAAAAGACATGTCACCGATACAATCTTATGCGTCGTTCTTGATGCTACTGCGCGCTAATCAGTTCTCATTAAATCTAATGTAGCAACTGGGCCCTAGCGAAATTTTGTTGGGTTGTAAAATTTTAGAAATCTAGTTTGTATAAATTATTACGCAGAGAAGAATTATACGATGCGCCTGCTATCGTAGCCTGCTTTTTTTCACTTAAACTCGGGGATTTAATGGCTTAAGAACTACTAAATTTTAAAGAATACCGAATAGGCCACACCTTTTTATACGATAATAACGTGTCCTGTAAAAGTATTCCACTCCAAAGCGCAGCAGGCAGGAAGCTTTTCGTACGCGATGCTCAC
>JALIZH010027895.1:0-16318 GCA_030522465.1 Rhipicephalus appendiculatus
TCTAAACACCTTGAGGGTAACAGAAGCTCCTACACTCTAAAAACTGCGCAGGGTATCGCAGGAGTAAAAAAGGCCGATTTACTCTTCAGAGTGTTCTTCTACTCTCGCAAAGCATCGGATGGAGTGAAAGCCTTGTTCACTCTCTGTGAAACGAGAGAGTGAAACTGCTTTATACTCTACCTCGCTCTGGAGAGAGTGGAATGCCCATATACTCTTCAGGCAGGAGAGAGTGAAACGCGGTTATACTCCTGCTCCTCATCTGTATATCGAAGTGCCGGCACATCACGAGTGATGACCACTTCTTAATAACCACACATACATGCAGTAAAGAGTATAATATTTGTTTGTTGTGACGTTGGAGACGACTAATAAAAAGAAGAGCTTTTCCAGCGCCTCCCAGCGAATTTCAGCACAATTGAAGGCACTTGGAACTCTTCGTTTCTAGCTTGGGATTCGTGCAGGTAAATAAGTGAATATGACCTCATTGAATCGGTCACGATCGAAACTAAATTCAAGCGGTTATTGCATTATTCGTACATCAATAGGCATTCATGTTTTTCGCTACGAACGTCACGCGCGGAGCCTGCTGTCGTAAGCCTAATGTATACGATACGCCTACCGTGAAGTATTATGGCTGTAGTCGCGAAACGTGAACAAGAATGACCGAAAATGTGTCCAAGTGGGTGAAGAAAACCGAATTGTTAAGTGAGCAGTTGAGAACTGCGATGTTTCCTACACAGAAATGACTAACCGCTTAGCGAGTCAGTGCGAATGTCGTACATATCTTCGGATACGCTCATCTTTTTTTACTGCAAAACGTGTCAGATTGACGTTCCGATCTCGTGAAGCACAAAACAAACACGTTAACTACAGTCCGTTTTGTTGTCGCACGCGCGGAGACACTCAAATCTGCGCTTATCAACAAGAAAATGAGAAGACAGATCACGGACATTGCTTACAACATGAAGAAATAAGCATTCATCCAACATCTTTCAGCAGGGCGTAGTCGGTAACGTGTCCGCTTCGTAATCGGGTGAGCGTCTAGCGGTCGTGGGTTCGAGTCTCAGTCGGTCGTGTTTCTTTTTTTCTTTACGTTTTTTTTTTTTTTTGTCGTAGTGCTCCTTATTAGCCACCATTACGGTCTGCACCTGATTAATATTCTTAAAAGCAATTCTAAAGCCCAATTTTGGCCCGAGAAATGCTATTTTTTGCCGTGCGGTGTACTACTACTCCCTTGGGTGGGGTCATCCTACTCTGCTTCGGCCAGAGTTATGTTACTCTGTTGGGGTGGAGTACTTTGACCCTGTATGGGGGCATTAGTATACTCTGCCTCAAAAAGAGGTGATTTACTCTGGAAAAGAGAGTTAAATATGGGACAAGAAAATACTCCCAAAGAGAGTGCCCGGCACTCTCTTACTTCTTAGAGTGTAGCTACCTTAAACATAATATAAGAAACAACCTGACCGCAATAATATTGCGTTAGCAATTATATGGACACTCTCGGCTTATTTTTGCCGTTGCCGTCGCCGTCATGCCGCGGACATGTATATGTATGTATATTATGAGCGTGAAATGTGCCCGCGATAACCGCAATAATAGCACGTGGGGGCGAGACGATCGCCAAGGAGGGTAGTAGCTGGCTTGAGGTGCACCGGGAGAGAGCGCAGTCAGATGTGCAGACGAGGGCTCAAGCGGCGGTGACGGGAAGCTCGCGGGGGGCGCGGCAGCAACCGACGCGTATGTTGGTGGTGGTAACGTCGAGTTGACGGTGCCTGAAGGCGCGGCGGCAACTTGCGCGAATGTTGGTGGGAGACAAGAGGCAGCGGGCTGCAGGTGCGCCGCGTGCGTCAAGGACGTGAGCTCCTCCCTGATAACATCACGCAACGCCGTTGCAGAAGGCACATTGGAACATATTGGAGGCAGGGAGAATCCCATGGATTGCAATTCTTCGCGGATGAGCGCCCTAATCATGCCTCGTAGGGGCTGGGTCCGCCGTAGGACGTGTTGCGTTGCTGTCCGGTTGTAGGCGAACTGACTCGAGTTCGTCGAGGCGCTGACACGTTGTCACAACGTCAGCAACGGTAGCCGGATTCTTGATGACCAGCGCATTGAATGCGACAGTTGCGATCCCCTTGAGAATGTGGCGTACCCTGTCCGACTCTGGCATTGAAGCATCGACACGGCGGCAGAGCGCAAGAACATCCTCGATGTAGGATGTGTATGACTCGCCGAGATGTTGTTTCCGAGCCTCGAGGGTTTTCTTGGCGATAGCCGAACGAACGGCCGGAATGCCAAACACATGGCGAAGCTTTTCTTTGAATGTAGCCCAGTCGGAGATGTCAACCAGGTGGTTGAAGAACCACGTCTTCGCCACACCCGTAAGGTAGAAGGAGACGTAAGTTAGTTTGTAGGTGTCGTCCCACCGATTAGCAGCACCGACACGCTCGAAGTCGTCCAGCCAGTCCTCGACATCTTCTCCGCGCATACCAGCGAAGAGATGAGGCTCACGTTGGTGGCTGTTGACGACGTGAGACGGCGTGGCTGGCGGTGCCGGAGGTGGGGACGGCTGCAGCGCCGACCTGGTCGTGCTGTGACATATTGCCGAACAGCTGGCACAAACGGCGACCTGAGCGAAGCTCCAGGGGGTAGAGTGGGCGTGTAGAGGACGGGGGATCCCAGAGCAACCTCCACCACGTATGAGGTCTTGGTTAGGACGACCTTTATTTGCCCGATAACCCGGCAACGAACAGCTAGGCTGAACCCAACACGATGATGATGATACACGACGACGATGATGCACGCGTGAACGCATGATGATGATGATAATGTACAGATGAAGAGGATGGGTCTAATAAATGCCCACAATATGTACAAAAAAGGCACAAAGACAAATAAATCAGAAGAAAAAAAATCACGCCATTTCCACGAAGTGAATGATGATGAGTGGGCGAAGCTCGATCGTTTTCATCCATGGCAGATGTGTGGTCTGGAACGCGCTTATACTTCATTGTCATCAGCGTCATCGTTATCACGTGTAGTGGGTACATTCCACTATACTGGAACGCGCCTATACTTCATCGTTATCACGTGTAGTGGGTACATTCCACTATACTGCGTCATTGTCATCTTTATCACGTGTAGTGGGTACATTCCACTATGCTGGAACGCGCTTATACTTCATCGTTATCACGTGTAGTGGGTACATTCCACTATACTGCGTCATCGTCATCTTTATCACGTGGAGTGGGTACATTCCACTATACGTGGCTATCTACCTACCTACTACTACTACTACTACGACAACTACAGAGGAGGGACAGACCCACACCCTTAGGAGCTTCGATCACAGAAATAACGAGCGCTAAAAATGACGAGCACACAAAGAGAAGACTAGACACGGGAAGCGCCTGTCCCGTGTCTGGTCTTCTCTTTGTGTGCTCGTCATTTTTAGCGCTCGTTATTTCTGTGATCATGGACAGCCAACTAGCCCGACAGTCTGTTCTGCTTAGGAGCTTCGCCCCTAAAAATTCCCAGGCACCTGACCGAGCATTCGAACCAGCGACCCCTCGCTCCCCAGCGCGCTGCGTTAGACCACTCAGCCACTCGCAATTTCGTGTTCTTTGTTACCTATAGTTTACAATTTCATGTCAGAAACATACATATTCAACACACAAAATACGAGAAAAAAAACACGCATAACAATGGTGGTACTATTTAGAAAGGTCCACCTGTCATTCATGCGCCGGCAATAATAACGGCGAGCTATTTATATACACCATTTACCGCTGGCGGTACGCAGATCTCGGAGGGGCTTGAACGTGAACAAGTCAGCAACACAATGTGAAAAAGTAATTCTAAATGATAAATTTGGAGTAAAGAACTGAATGCACTAAATGAATTCGTGTATATTGAGAAATTAACGTTAGTTTTCAGAAAACTTATGGATCGTTTACAACAGTTCTGGTGTGCTTGCTACCGCTGTCTGTGCTTTGCGTGCCTGAGGCAGCATTAACTGTGTAGAGAAAGTGTTATACATATGAATGGAGCCTATGCTTTTAACAGCCATGCAAATTTCGTTAAGAATTAGCCGTTCAAAATGTGCATAATATTTGTCGATGCGGTGTTCCTTAAACTAAGGCCCCTGAGAATGGCACACACGTAGGCACAGCGCACGATCCTGTTTCTGTTCCCCTGCCAGCGACAGGGAGCACTATCACGTGAGTCTCTTCTCGGTGTACATTACTTCTGTACTGACATGTTAATCAAATAGTACAGAGATTGAAAGGCAGTGGGCATGCAGTAAAAGACTAGACTCTACGAATGGGAACATTTCTTTTCACGATGATAGCATTTTCAACAGGACAAGCAGCTGGAAGCAAAAAAAATGGCGTACTGCCATTGAAATGCGTGCTTCTGAGCTGGAATTGCGCACCACGCACTACGCTTTCGCGCTAATACTCGTAACTTCTCTCACATAAGTTGCTGTGAAGGGCAAACGCAGCTTCGACCTGAACTTCGGCTTTAGAGCGGGACATCCTGGTGATGGCTATATCTAACCTATATTTTCGCCATTTTTTTATGTACTACATCGCAATAAGACTCGAGTGAGAAAGTCGGAACTAAAACCACCGGCATTGATAGCTCAATCCATATCATTCTTTTATGGATATTCTAAATATTTTGACATATAATGCAGCTGGACCAAATAATCAAAACATCCCATTTACGACACGTTCTGGTCAAACATTATCAATGGGTAACCACTCCCCCAACCGCTTGCTTGTTTCCAAGGGTTAAATACCTTGTGCTCTAGATAATGTATCATGGTGTGGCGTGAGTATGCAAAATTAGGTATACCCACACTTATCTATCAGATTATCAGAGTATCAACAATGAAAATACCTTCCATCGAGATCATTAGATGTTCTCAGCACACACATTTAATAACGTATAATGTCTTTTCAGCCTGAAATAGCATTGGACACTGATGTCACAGCTATTTCATTCCCTGCTGAAAACGCGCTATGACGAAAGTATTTGGATCTCTTCTGTTCCCGGGTCTCATGCACATTGTCGCTCTATTCTTCCTTCCGGGAGCAAGGTTCTTGTTTTTCTGCTGGTTGTTTGACGTCAACGTGATAACTGCGTGGGATATGAAGCACTGCGTCGTTCATTTGATGTCGTCTGCATCAATAGAAAAGTGAGCTAAGTTTAAACAGCATACCATGTGTGCCTAAGAGAACGGTACCGAGAAAATGCAGTGACCAATGCTCCTTCCCTTCTGTCCTCAGATCATGACTTGCTTTTTGAGCATCATTACGGTGCTTTGGTCCGCACATCCCTAGTGAAAAAATCCGTATGTACGGAAGATACGGATCCGTAATATGGAATTATGGTATTACGGATCCGCATGATACGGATCCGCATGGTACGGATCGGCATGATACGGATCCACATAATCCATATATATGGATTATACGGATCCGTATCCTCCGTAAATACGGCTTCCATATATACGGAAATGTGGTATCATGGATGCCATAATACCATAGTCATTTTGGTTTAGCGAGTCCATACAATGTAGGCAAGGTCTTCCATTAAGTCAGAACTTCTTTGAGGACAGCTTAATCTAGAGATCAAAGTAAACTGAATAATGTTTATTCTGCACATGTACGCGCAGAACAAGCCTAAACAATGTGCACTGTCAGATGACAACACCCTCGCATGCACCACGCAGAATAACCACAAACAATGCGCACTGTAAGACAAAACGACACCCTGGCACACATCACCACACACACACTTGTTCACGTCTGCCACCACTGGTTATGCTCCATGTGTCGAGAATGTACAAACAGTGGCAGTTCTCACACGCAGAGTAAGCATAAACAATGAGCACTGTCAGGCGACACGACACCCGGGCACACACCAATCAGAATAAGCATAAACAATGCACACTGTCAGATGACACGAAACCCTGGCACACGCCACAACATATGCACTTGCTCACACTTGCCGCCATTGACCATGCCAGATATGACGAGAATGTAGAAACAGCAGCAGATCTCACGCGACACTGCAAACGGAATGGCACTAATCTTCCACCCTTATCTACAATGAAGGCCTGGCATTCAAACTGGCAATAAAACTTAACCTTTATTCTGCACGCGTACCTACGTATGCAGAATAAGTACAAAAAATGTGCACTGTATGCGAAACGACACGACACCACCACATACGCACTTCTTCACGTCTGCCACCACCAACGTTTCTAGATCATTTTAATCTAAAAACGTTGGCCACCACTGACCATGCTAAATATTATGAGGCTGTAGAAATAGCACAATCTCTCACACAGGTCCTGCCGTTGCGAGGTAATCGCATTGACCCGCCATCCTTAACTGCAATGAAGGCATGGCATTCTCACTGGCGGGTAAACCTTCGAAGCTGTAATGCCAAGCAAGCGGGAAACGTGGTCGAGCAAGCAAAGTCCATGGTGACACAAAAATAGGTGGTTCTCCGATGTAACTAGCGTTGTGGCAGGTCGCGTCATGCACCTCCGGGTTCCCAAGGCGTTACGTTTCAAACAAAAAACGAGATCCTGCAGATTATAAACCTTTCCTGCAGGCACACACACGCACACACACGGCAGCGTCCGATACACTGGCAGGAGCGCCTCAAGCCACGAAAGACAAGCCCAACGTAGGTGGCGCCGCGCCGCGGTGGAATGTAGCGTAATACCATGGTGGGTGAGAGGGAAAGACGACGGTCGCCGAGGGAGCGTTTGACGGGCACAGAATTGTATAGAGGAGGTTATGAGGGAGGGCGGCCCCTCCCTCTTTAGTGACAAGAGGGAAAAGGGGGCGCCCCTCCCCCCCCCCCCCCCGTGCGCTCGCCTATGGTCATGGTTTCACGTAGAACACCATGCTTTCCGTATACTACTATTGCCACGTGGATCTTTCCGCATAGCCCATACGGATTCCGTTTGTTCTTTCCGTATATTCCGTATAACCGTATGAGTCTATCCGCATAACAGATACGGCATCCGCATGCTCCTTATGGCCACATCCGTACGCCCATACGGAATTCCTTATGTACCATATGATGCTTCCGTATGTTCCTTACAATTTCCGTAAGCATCAGTATACGTCCGTACAAAATCCATATATTTTATACGGAAAATATGCGGAATCCGTGTGTTTTCCGTATGGCGGTATGCGGATTTTTTTCAGTAGGGATATCATTCACAAGAGCGGATCATCATCACCAACTTCTAGTTCAGTCTCTGGAAACTTTCTCTTGTGTCATTGAAGAAAAAAATATGAAAATGGTGGTCGTCAACATGTAACAAGCTTCATATATGGAGAAAAAACAAATTGCTTTGTCAGAATATCAACTACACTCTTAAAGAAAAGTTTCTTCCCATATGGGATCATAACATGCCAGCAACAACGTTCCGTCGGGGTCGTTACGCAGAAGTGAGTTCTTCGGCAACTAGGAGTAGGGGCATGCTGACATTGAGAATTCGGTACTGTGTAAGCCATTGAGAGAAAGTAGGAAGCTACAAGAAAACGAATCCACATTTCTCAGCGCAACTGTATCCACACAATCCACATCTCTCAGCCCAATTCAGCACAAGTCTTCGAGCGCCTGTATTCGAGCCCGGAGAGCACGCGTTGTCCGAGTTATTGACAATAATTGCCTTACATGCAATGCAAAAGAAAAACTATGCTTTTATTTTGATCTCGCTCAAGGACATTGTACCTTAAATGAAAGTCGAAGTAACTTACGAGCGTAAAAAAAACATTAACGCAACAAGGGGACGTCAACTGCAACTCGCTCTTCATGAGTTAGATGCTTATTGTTCATCGCCGCTCTCACCCTCGGCAATTTCACAGCCTTCTCCGTCCAGGGAAAAAATGTCGTCGTCACGATGTTTCCTTGCAACATCCCCACTGAAAGTATTCTGAAGAATTTCCTCCACCGAACGACTTCAACGACTTCGCGTAACCACATAATCTGGGCGCATAGAACATTTTGCTCTCCGACTGGTCAACAAGCAAATCGCTTGCAGTGTGCTATCAACAAAGATACAAAAACAAAGCGGCGCAGCCAGGCGCAGCGCTGCGCCTGGCTCCCGGTAGCACGCACGCCATCTGGCAACAGAGACGAAGATCGCGGAGTGGTTTATATCTGCTCCGACAATTGCCGCCACACTACCAGCCAATCTTTTTTTATTATTATTGACGTGATGTAAGGAGATGTTGACGCACAAACAGGGCGCCGGCTACTCCTTATCTCTTAGGGGTGTCTAATGTAGAGCACGTAGGGTCTAAGTCTCTCAGCGTAACATGTCCACAGCACATACATATGTACACAGCACATACATCACAGCACATACAACTGTTACATATGGTCAAAAGTCACATGATAAACAACAGAATAGTCTATGTAATAGTCAACAGTCACATAATTATACTTGAATGCTCTAGTATCGGTCAAGAATGCCACTGTCCTCAAGAAAAATTTTCAATGGTTTTACAGCACACTTTTGTAAACTTCTTGTTGGCCATGGGCCCAAAAGTTTCCTTAAGCTTAATGGTCTCCGATCTAATGTTAGTAACGATGATTTTAGTCGGCGTCTTGGTGTTTCGTGTTGTGGTCATTCTAAAAGGAGGTGGTATATGTCTTCATCTACGAATCCGCAATCACATTCAGGAGTGTCAGCGCGGCCAATTCTGCGTAAAAAATGCTTGGTGTAGGCAGTGCCTAACCTTAATCGGTGAATAAGGGTTTCCACATTTCTGTCTAAAGTTAACGGAATTTCAAACTCAATTAGTGGATCTGTATGATATAAATCGGAACTTTTGGAGTTTTGGTCAAACCACGTAGTTCTAGACATATTGAAAGATTTTGCCTTTAAAATACGGCCCAATTCATTTTTAGATATTGGAATAGAAACGATATCATCTTTGTGATGTGCTTGTCGTGCTGCTTCATCAGCTGCTGTGTTGCCCGTTATGTGGCAATGTCCCGGTATCCACTGGAACATTATTTCATGTTGCTTTTGGTTTGCATTTGTGTGCTCTTTAAGTGTCTCGTAAATCAGACTATGAGTTATTGTTTTCGTTTTTGTGCTACAGAGTGATGTTAGTGCCGCTTGTGAATCACTGAAGATTACCCATTTTTTGAGCGTCTCTTACAGAATTCATAAATTTTAAAGCGCATAGAATAGCGAATAGTTCAGCTGTTGTAAACGATGTCACGCGAGATAATTTAAATGAATCTTGTACATTGAAGTGGGGTACAATAAATGCTGAAGTTGAAGAGGTTGGTATACTGGAGCCATCTGTATAGACATGCATGTAACCCGGATATCGCATATATATCTGGTAAAGTGCTGGTTGTTGGGTGGCTCGAAAGCACATCTCATTTTTTCTGATTATGCCATCCACTGACACTTCGATCTTTGGTAGCGTGAGCAGCCATGGACGATATTCTACGTCTGAATTTAAAAAATCATTTTTGGCAATGTACTGGCATTTGCTTTAATTTCTTTATGAACACGGCTTCAATTCCTCTCTAATATCTCCAGAGCCAATGGGTGGTTTTTATGTTGTGTCTGAAGGCGAAAAAATGCTGACATGTTTTTATACTTCTCATTACTGTAAAGGGAGATTGGCGAGCCTCTGCTATTACAAGTGAACTGGAAGTTGCTCGTGGAACTCCTAAAATATGCGTAATTCCCTGGCTAAAAGTCTCTGAAGTCTTTCTTCCGACGTGGGCAAAAGGCCGTGTAAGATTGGCGTAGAATATGCAATTCTTTGTCTTATTAGAGCATTATGAACCGTGAGTAGAGACGATACGAATCCGCCCCATGACGTGCCAGCAAATCTGCGAAGTACATTCACTATTGCATTAACATCACTTTCTAGTTTTTTAATGTGTGGTGTCCAGGATAACTGCCGATCAAGTATTATTCCAAGAAATCGATGTTGTGTCACAATCTCTAAACGTTGTCCTTCCAGACTAAGATTGAAATTTTTTAACTTCTTACGGGTGAAAGGCAACACAGCTGTCTTCGCATGTGACAGTGCCATCCCTCTTTCTATCAAAAAGTTGTTGATGGTATTGATGCCCTCTTGTAATGTCGTCTGAATTAATTGAACATTAGTTCCAGATGTCCAAATGCACACATCATCTGCATACAGTGAGAAACGTAAGTGAGGTGGCAGTCTTTTTGCTAGATCAGCCATGACGCAGTTGAATAGAAAAAGGCTAAGCACACTTCCCTGTGGCACTCCCTGCTTGACATCGTGTTCTGCGCTCTTTCCTTCACCCGTTTGAACAAATATTTTGCGACCTGATAAAAATTCAGAAATCCATCGCAAGGACCTGCTGCACATTCCGAGTTCCAACATTCTTAGTAGAACATGTACGTGACTGACGGTATCGAATGCCCTCTTTATGTCCAGAAATACTGCAACTTCCACGTTATCACAGGCGCGTTGGTGATCCACATATGTTACTATATCTAGTATAGCATCCATTGTGCATCTCTGTTTTCGAAAACCTGTTAAGTAGTTAGACGACACATCTGTTTCGTTGCACCACCACTCAAGTCGAGCGTCAATCATCTTCTCCATTACCTTGCATAAGCAGCTTGTCAAGCTGACCGGACGAAAAGAATCAAGGCGCAAGGGCGTCTTTCCAGGTTTTAGAATTGGAATAACTCGAGCGACTTTCCAAGGTTGTGGTACTATTTCTTCTGTCCATACATTATTATAAATGTCTAAAATAGCTTTTGTGCCTCTTGGCCCGAGGTTTCTTAGCATATTGTAAGTAATGCCGTCAGGCCCGGCAGCAGACTTTTGACGACATGAGGCAAATGCACATTGCAGCTCGCTTAATGTGAAAGCGGGGTCTAGTTGAGGATGTTGTGCCCAATAGCAAGCGTTAATTTTCTGCTTTGCTAACGCAACAGAATTATTAAATATTGCACAATCTGATGTAGAGCCGGGCCTGCAGATTAGTATACAAAATTCATCTGCCACAACTATCTCGTGTGTCCAGGGCTAAACCGAGGGCACGAAATTGGAAACTCTGTGTTACAGGGCCATCAAATGCTCGAATTAAAAACCATATTCTCGGAACAGGCGTGTGAGGAGAAAGCATGCCGCAGAAACCACGCCAGCGTCGTTTTCCTAAATTTTCCATGCGTCTGCGCACATGACATTGTGTATTTTTTGAGCGCTTTTGTATGCTTCTGTGGTACCGCTCCGTCGGTACACTCTTTCAGACCGGCGTCTGATGGCTCTGAGGTGTTCGTATTCTCCGTCAACTGCAGCGTAGTCTTTCGGAATTGGAACCTTTTTGGTGCATATGCTCACATTATCCTGTAAAAATTCCGTAAATTCTTCAACACTTGTATGTGGACTAAGTTGACTGCTTAGGCGAAAAGCTTTCCAGTTCGTCAGTCTGCTGTAGCGCCTGATGTCATCCCTCCGCATGCTAGAGTGTTTTACAAGGATTGGAAAATGATCACTTCCGCGTGTTTCCACATCCGTTGACCATCCCACACCATTCACTAGATCTTGTGAACATAATGTTATATCTATACAACTTGAATAATTATACCCGCGAAAGAATGTTGGTGATCCGTCATTTAAAACAGTCAAATTGCACCTGTATATAGCGCTCTGTACAACGTTACCACGTGCATCACAGCGATCACTGCCCCATATAATATTATGTGCATTGAAGTCTCCACAAATAAAGACATTCGAACTAGAAATTTTGAAGATATCCACTAGCTCTTCCACAGGAATATGGCTTGAAGGTTGTAGATAGATATTAATCACGGTTACGCACAGATTACCAAACGATACCTTGCATGCGATGAATTCCGGAAAGTCAGAATCGCTTGACTAAACTTGATAAGACGGTAGATCCTTTCTGACACACATGTGCACTCAGCCGATCTTATTTGACTCTCTTGCACGGCGACAACCTGCAAATGCATGCGAAGAAACAACACGATTTGGAGAGCCATCGCCGATAAGCGTAAACTCGGGCAATCTGGTTGTGTGTTCAGGGGGTGTAGTTACAGCCGCAGACAGATAGGTCGTAGGGTTGACTCGACAGCGAGACCGCGACTCTCATTGCAGCGATGAGCTGAATCGCTTCCGCTTGCTAGATTCCTCACAAACATTACACGATGTCGCACGCAGCTTTACAAGCCACCAATTGCTAGATGTGTGGCACACAACACTCCTAGGGCACCTCATTGTGCCCAAGAAAAGAAACCTTGAGATAAACACTGTAGCTCAGCTCACGTCAACACGGAGCACGCTCTAACACAAGTCGACGATGCTCGCTGCCCACAGGAGGTTCCGGGACGTAGACTGAGATATCCAATAAGATCGGTCACCGGGCGCTACGCGTAGTAGAAGATTTATACGTGTAAAAGGCCAGAGAAGTTGAAAACTCGTACGGCGGAGCCGCTGCGACGGGCAGCGACTCACATATTTAAAGTCTTGTAATAAATTACACAGTTGACGCAGAGACCTTGAATCCGTCTTGAAATTATCCGTAGGACTTGCTTACCGGCTCATTGTTCTTATACGAAGGCGTGAAAACCGTTTCAGGACTTTTTTAAGATGAAGTTGCAACTTTTATTTCGTCACTACCTCATTCATTACATAGAATAATTTTTTTTGTGTGCTATTGTCTCTGGAAACATGTCACGTGATACGAAAACATACTGCGATATCCTGGAAAAGAGACCTGGAGCTGTATTATGATTAAGTTGCAACTTTTATTTCATTCACTTGCTCATTCATTATACGGAATAATTCTTTCGTTTGCTATTCTATCTGGAAACAAGTCACATGATACGAAAACATACTGCGATATCCTGGAAAAAAGACAATAAAGCTGCGATATAAATGGATACCTATGAAAACAACATCGTGAATGGATTGGTGCTTAAATGAGTTTTACCATAGTTAGAAGCAGGAGGAAGGGAAAAAAAGAAGTGCAAGGGCAGGGAGGTTAGCCAGTTCTTAGACCGGCTGGCTCCCTTGTGCTGGGGAAGGGATTAAGGAGAGTTAGGAGCTTTTATTAGCCACAACCTGGTTAGAGATCACACTCGAGCACCGCACAACTGGCATGTTTAACAGCTTCTTGCGCTTGGAACTTCTCCGGATTCTTTCTATGATGCTCCAAAAACTGGCTACTATCTCGTGCCAATTCTTTTGGGATAACCTCGTTACATTCTAAGCTCGTACTACTGAAGAGCAGGAGAAACACACAATGCAGCAGGGACTGAAAACCTAACAAATATGTCAGCATAAAATGGTAATAGGTGGTGTACAAGCTGTCCATGTTCATATAACGGATATAATGGGCAACGTTAGCCTACGACATATTTTGTCATTCAAATGCATATAAAAGAAATACTCCCCTTAAGAACTCTCCTTAAGAAACGGGCAAGTATGACTATGTACGAATGTCTGCTGCTTTACTTCAACTGTTAACAGATAATACCCCCGCATCTTCACTCATTAGTGTTGAAAGTACGGATATGAATCAACAACATGTGGATGATTAAAAAGTGTTTCCAAATATAAAGAGTTTTCATCTCGATCGCAACTATTCAGCAGCCTGTTTTTTAATCTGTTGCTATCATCATTCGAATCGTCGGTAGCAAGGATAATCTGTGAAATCATTTCTGTTGTATCGAAAAAAGACACAAATTCAAAACATTACGCCAACATTAAAGTTCAGAAAAAGACTCGTCATTTCAAGAGTTTTCATACACTAACACAAAACCCTGTATGACCAATGCACATATGACCATATGGGCATATATAAAGGGACATATAGATATTGTGTATATAGAAACAATAAAAAAGCCACAGTTTCACCGCAAGGGTGAAGCAATGAATGCGATAGCAACAAATTGTAATGTTATACGAAGTGAGGCTAGAAGCTAACCCTTTTGGATCCGATCTCACGCAACTCTAGGAAACGCTCTTTTAAGAGAATACGGCCGCTCCAGGGACACTCTTCACAACACATTCTCTTCACGTTCAGAGCGCAGCAAGTAGAAGGGTATAGCGGCCGCCCGCTGTCGGCTGCCGAGATGGGAGATAAGGCGCGCGCCCGCGACGACCGCGCTCGTAAAATAGAAGGTCGCTCGAGGGACCCCCCCTCCCTCTCGCCTCTTTTCACGCTCGTGAACGACAGGCGGGGCCGGTCAAACAGTTGGGAGGATCTTATCGGATGCGCCTGCCGGCTCGTTTGTTCTCCGCTTCAGCCGCGTTCATCGCTCCCGCTCGCGCGCTATTACCCGCTGGTAGAATGCACCATGCGCAGGGGGGCTCTTAGCAACTTGGACTTCATACACGACATGACGGCGGCGGCGACGGCGACGGCAAAGGCGACGGCAAAAACCCGTCGAGACTGTCCATATAATTGCTATCGCAATAATAAATTCGCATACTTCTTGTGACATGCCTTTTCGTCCACTCTTAATCTGAAATAATCAGAGTCAAGAAAAGACCATTCTAATTGTACAGACAATTAGGCGGGGACCATGTGCAGAAAAAAAACAGGCATCTAGCCTACATCAGAATCCTTATGACTTGTAATGTGCCCAAATTTGCTGTGGCATAGTGTGCGTCGGAAGCGATTGCACAACTGTTACAATTATTTGTGATTTTCATGTAAACAATATATTTTCGTATGCGCACATCAAGCAATGACGAGTTGCTTAAAACAAACTTCTAAATGCCACTACATGTCTAATGTCAATCATTCTCACGAAAGCAGCATCGACTACAACAAGCTGTTGTTAGTAACCATAAGCACTCCCTCACGGAAAATAACTTGCTTTCCATTAATGTGAACAGATGAGTAATCTTTTTGTTGACGTCAGTCAGCAGGATTCTTCCCATGCGATACGTACAACGATCGAAATCTACGTGTCAACACACCTTTGAATAAGATAAGCTTCGAAATATATTCTGACGTTAGAATATTTTAGATTTATTTCTTCGTTTCCTAGTTCCTCTGCCTCGTTCATGCACTTAGAAATGCTTAACATCGTCATTTGTTTTGTACTTTCCCTCGCGTTCACCATGAACTGATTTGTGTGCCATCTCGAGTTACAGGTCGCATTGATGTTGCCACGTATATTTACTTCCTTATTTTTAGAATATCGGGTTTCACCCGCCAAATTTCTTATCACGACTTGGCACGTACCGCAGTGTTTTGGAATCTCCTCGATTGTGTTAGACTATTCTGATCAGAGTGCGCGTATTACGCGAGTAGGCGAGTTTATTCTACAGCTATCGCTAGCAGCAGCGTTAACGCTGTAATTCTCTGTGACTGATGCGTGAAAGTTGACGAGTTCTGGTGGCGATGATATTATTCGCCGATCGATATATGTACATGCCCTTGATGTTCCCTTGTAATCGTTATTCGATTAATTGGGCACATGTTCACCCCATAAATCATGTTCTCAGTACATATGACGTGCAGTTGGCCATGTACTTTCCCTTATTTTTCCTTTCAATAAAATTTAAGATGTAAGCACGCGTTTCTCATGAATGGACCCTTGATCAATGTATGGACCCTTGGTCACTATATTTTTGCGAGGCCCTTGATATCAGCCCATAAGGTATATAAAGTAAACGTGAATTACTTTCAGGTTGGAATGCGCTGCATTCTCCTGACAGGAGCAGCACCTGGTGTCCCATGCAGCTATCGCGCTGATGTAAATGTACCAGCAGGAAAAAACACGCAAAAAAAAAACAAGAGTTTCGCCGGTGTAAAGAAAGACACGAGGCGAAATTCGCATGAGCCGCGGTGTGAGGCTTGGACTTGAAGCACCTTAGTCACGGCGAGGTTTCGCCGTGCCAAAAATAATATAATTTAAGATACGACATTTGATACAATGACACGACTTGAAATGTACGCGAGCTTGAGAGCACGATAAAAATACCTAGAAAAGTTTTTGTTTCCTTCTAAATATACATTCTCGCAGTGCACGCTTTGTGGAACAAACACCTTGTCTGAACTCGTCTGTTTATAAGGCAATTAAAGAAGAATTGCTGGCTTATGCTTCACATATGTGCTTGGGAAGTTATGTTGTCGTTTAATGATTAACTGCTTTGTTTGTAAGCCTACTGACCTCTGTTAAAAGCTGCATCTAATTCGTCTTGATTTGTGTGTAGCTGATGAAGATCTTGAAAACAGCCAAGTGAACGCGGACAAAAGCAAATCGGAGGACAAACCACAGCGCTGAACTGGA
>JALIZH010027896.1:0-26979 GCA_030522465.1 Rhipicephalus appendiculatus
TGTGGAGCTAGATCTAAGTAGCAGCATTCCTTATTTTAAACGCAAAGCATCTCTTATCTCTATAAATGCCTCTATCTGTTTAGCTAGCCGCCTACGTCTGGGCGCTCTCGTGGTCGCCTCCTTAAGTTGAAATGAACCAAAATTGGCATAGGTGGGTACGAAAATAAGACGAACATGGCTGTCTGGTTGTGACATGGTGGTATGAGTAGTGCGAAAATCTTGGCGTGTATACGTCGTGAAACCCTTTCCAGTCACGTGCGGCACATACCGGGCGTATACCACGGGCCGCGGGATGCTGGTATGAGCCACAGGTGATTCCACAGTGTATATCTACCCAGGAACGGCGAGAACAGACATTTATAATTTAAGCGGGTGCACGTAAAAAAAGAAAATCCGGCATCAGCCGCGTGAACCCAGACGTATGCAAAGAATAGAAATCCGGATCCCAGCAGGAGTCAAACCCAGGTACTCTGAGTGGATATCAAGTATTTTACCCCAGAGCCAAGCCAGCTGGGACTTGAAATTACTTTTGAAAAGATCATATGCGCAAGAAAAATGCCGGTGCAACCAACGTCAATTGTGGTCGCAGAGCCGACTATCTAATAATAATATGTGGGGTTTTACGTCCCAAAACCACCATATTATTATGAGAGACACCGTAGTGGAGGGCTCCGGAAATGTTGACCATATGGTGTTCTTTACCGTGCACTGGCATCGCACAGTACACAGGCCTCTACCATTTCGCCTCCATCGAAATGCGACCGCCGCGGCCGGGATCGAACCCGCGACCTTCGGGTCAGCAGCCGAGCACCCTAGCCACTGATCCACCGAGGCGGACAGAGTCGTCTATCTAATTTCATGACAAGGTAATAAGCATTACCCATATACGCCTATCAAACAGACGTTGCGTCGGCTTAACACCTATTTTGGTTTCAGTAAGACTTGTTGCTGGGGGAGTTGGTTATCATCAAAGGGGAGTAGTAGCGCAAACTTAGAGAATAAAGGCACGAGAAAAGAAGTATAGGAAGGAGCAGAAAGGTCGGGCGCTCCCGCTCCTACTTCTTTTCTCGTGCCTTCATATTCTAAGTTCGGGCTACTATGTACCCCTTTGGTTTCAGTGTTGGCTCCGCTTTTATAACCACCAGATAAACATTACATCTGTGCTCCTGTGACTCTACAAGCTATATTCAAGCGTTGCTCGACCCCGGATCAATACTCTGACAAACGCCACCCGTTTGATATTCAGAGCATTGACGCGAAATGTGAATCGCACCGTAGAGTGCGCTTCGTTTCAATAAAAGTGACGTCTGTTCTCTAACATGAGTGCGACATTACGTCAGAAAATAAGTTACCCATTAAACGTCAGTATAGTCGGCATGCCTGGTAAACCCTTTATGTGCACACTACTCCACTTGAAAAAACACGTCGATCCACCTCGTTACGCTTGACTGAAAGCTAAAAAAAACAAAAATGCAGCGACTCGCTGATTCGCATAAAATCGGTTCCCACAATACGTGGGACCTGCCGAATTTTTCCTAATACTTTGTTATTCTGTCTATACTTTAACATTGTCCCCCTAACATTCAAAAAAAGAGAGCTTACGTTTCCCATTCGCCTTTCGTCCTTACTGCATGGATGCTTCACCGATTGCACTTATTCCTCAGTCGTAGTTGCACGCCCCCCGTTCCCGTTCTGTTTTCCATTTAATTTCGATCCTTCGCCGACCCGAATATTTTAACAGATATTGTAATATTCAGTATTTGCGCATTTCACGTAGATTTCGGCAGCGCACGACACAAGCTACGAGAGCACAATGAAGCGAAAGCGACATCCAGCCCGCGCCCCCGCCGCAAGCGCCTGCGCCCGTTCCGGCACCGACATGCCATTAGTTCCCCGTTGCCACCGGAAGAGGCGCCACCAGTCCAAACTCGCCCCGCGCCCGGTGCCAATAGAGTTGAGACGCCGATAGTCAACACAGAACCTCCAGGACCCGTCCTTTTTCTTAACCAAGATAACAGACGCAGTCCATGGACACACTCAGCGGCAGTGGCACTAACGAGACCCTTTTCAAGCGACTAAGAAATCTGTTATTACGCAGGAATCTTGGAAACCTTTGGAACCTTCCATCATCACTGCAAACTGCCACTATCACGCCCCAGCGCAAAGGTGGACAGTCATTGGCCCTCAAGCCGGCACGGTCCCTACGTCACAGACAAGAAGACATAAAAGACTGCTGTACCGACGAAGGATCTACACACACTCAGCGGCAGTGGCACCAACGAGACCCTTTTCAAGCGACTAAAAAATCTGTTATTACGCAGGTTGGTTTTCTTTACCTTTTCACCTTTGCTTTTATATATATACGTTGGATGCCAATGCTGCTGAGTGATTCTAGTTATACCACTTTCGGTTTATCTTGAGTGCACAGGCATAGGTGCGTGTGCCTGCGCTTGAGTCCGTACTGTTGCTTTCGTACCGCATGTTTCTTATTCCTTTGGGAGTGCAATGACTAATTCTGCTTCCGATATATGTCTGGTGTGTAATCAGTCACTTCCAACAGATGGCTCGTGCGTTATCTGTTCAGAATGCGGTTATGGTTATCATTTGGGCGCCTGTTGTGGTACGAGTAAGACAAACTACAAAGCAATGGCAGACACTGCTAAAAAAAGCTGTAAATGTCAGACATGCGTAGTCTCAGCCGCTCGAGGCCCTCCAAAAGTAACGAAGCAGGCACAAAACGAGCAGTCGCTCACTGAAAAGATGCTCATAGAAATCAATAAAAAGCTTACTGTATTGCCCGAAATCAAACAGAAGCTGGATGTCCTTTTCCACGTCAAAGAAACCGTGGAAAGTATGGAAAAGTCTGTCCAGCATCTTTCAGATCAGTACGATAAAGTACTAGCAGAAATGAAGCTTCAGTCAACTGAGATTGTTGCTTTAAAAAAAAGAGTTGAAAAGATTGAGGCGACGAACGCAGACCGGGAAGTCGTGGAATTACGACAACAAATAAACAGCCTCGAACAATATAGTCGAAGGAATAACTTGGAAGTACATGGTCTTGTGCAGGTTGAAAATGAAAATCTGTTCCAAAAGATCAATGCAAATTGCACAGGACTTGGAGCTGCCTCAGTTGACTAAACAGGACGTGGAAGGCCTTCATCGATTGCCAACTAAACGTGGCAAAACCCCAGCAGTACTGGATCCGTTTTTCTTCGCGTGTAATGAAAGATCAGTGCATGGCAGAGGCAGGGTATGCGGCAGTCTAAGTCGACGGTGTACTTTCTTGATAATTTAACAGCGCAGAACAAAAAGCTCATGTGGATGATGAGGGCAAAGGCTACAGAAAAGCAGTATGACTTTGCCTGGCACAGCAATGGGAAGCTGTTTGTGCGCAAGTGCAGCGGTGAACCGGCAATACACATTACATGTGATGCCGACCTGGAAAGGATAATCTAAAGGGGCGCCGTTGTTCCTTCGTCCTGTTATCTGCTTTACCTTCCTTTTTTTTTTTCATGGCGTCACAAAACACGCCGTCTTACTACGATGCTTCATCTTTTAATTTAGCTGTGCGCAGTTCTCTGGTTCGTGAAACTGACAGGATATCAGTTTTTCACGTCAATATTAGAAGCCTGAAAAATAAGGAGTTAGAAATACAGACAGCTTTGCGTTCTCTGAATCACAGATTTGATATACTACTCGCTTACACGGAAACGTGGTTCACAAGTGAAACTGATGTTGTGTCGTTTCCTGGGTACAAATTTGAGGGGGTATTTAGAGAAAGTCGTAGAGGCGGTGGCGTTGCATTGTACTTTAAAGAAAATCTTCAGTACGAGGTTTTGTCAGACTTTTCTCTTGTTTGTAATCATTATGAATCGATCGCTGTGAAATGTTCTGGAACCCTGGTTGCTTGTACTTATCGCCCCCCATCAAGTGAAATTGCCGAATTTGTTCAGTTTGTGCGTGACCTTCTTGAACATGCATGTATCCTAAATCTGCCTGTTATTTTAGTTGGAGATTTTAATATTGATTTTTTGAAAAACAGCTTGCCACGACGTTTATTTCTTGAGGTCATTTATACATTTGACTGCACTAATGTAATCCAGTCACCAACGAGAATAACTATGGAGAGTGATACGTTACTAGATCTTTGTGTCACAAATCATGAGTTGCCTAGTGTTTTATCTGATGTGCTCACATTTGATTTAAGCGACCACCTACCCATATTTTGCTTCTTTCCTAGATTAATAAGAAAACGAAAAAAAACTACCAGCTCAACAAATAGTTTACCGTAGTTTTAACCAAGATAATCTCGCTACGTTTCGATCTATGGTCGAAAGCATCTCGTGGAGCGACGTTTATAATGAGAAAAATCCTAGTATTGCGTACGATATCTTCATTGAGTTAATAAAAGACCAAATATGATAGTGTATTTCCTTTGCTGGTAAAAAAAGAACTAACAAAAAGTCTCGAAAGCCATGGGTAACAAGGGAGTTATATAAACGAATTCAAACACTGGGATAAACTATTTGACAAATTTATTAGATTAAAAGACCCAGTTTTACTTAAGGAATATAAAAAAATTCAGAAATAAGTTAGGCTCTGACATTAAAAAGGCACGGAAAGAATATTACAAGAATAAATTTGCCGCAGTTTCAAACTGTCCAAAAGAAAATCTGGAATTGTCTCCATGATTTAATGGGAAAGGCTACTTGTCATGTACCTAGCGAAATAACACTCGATAATGTCGAATACAGTGGCGCTGCTTTGGCAGACAAATTTAATGAGCACTTCCTATCTTCTGGAGAATCGTCACGCAAAGAATATAGAAAACATGGAAATTAATCGGTACATGGCGTCTCCAGTTGCCAGTACTATATTCTTAAAGCCGTGCAGTGAGCATGAAGTGTTCACGTTCCTGAGTAATTTAGATAAGGCTACTGCCGCAGGGGCAGATGAAATCAAGGCCGAACCAATTATCGCTATTGCCGATCTAATCAGTGCTCCACTACAGCACATATGTAATGATGCTTTAGACCAAGGTGTTTTTCCAGACAGTATGAAAATTGCAAGAGTGGTTGTTTTGCACAAAGGTGGGCCCTATGACAACATTAATAATTACAGACATATCTCTGTCCTACCTTGGTCTTCTAAACTACTGGAAAATTTGATAAAAGATAGGCTATGTAATTTTTTTGACAGTAGACAGGTCCTTGTGAAAGAACAGTTCGGGTTTCGTGAGGGGAAGTCAACGGAGATGGCACTGCTTAGCGTAAAGGAAAAGATACTTTCTAATATAGATGAAAAGCGATTCACTGTTGGACTTTTTTTAGGACTTCAAAAAGGCATTCGATTCCATTAAACACGATATTTTATTTTATAAGCTGCTGCCTTTTTACGGCATTCGAGGAGTAGCCTTAAAATTAATTCGCAGTTATTTTTCCCATAGACTGCAGTACACGTGTTTTAATGGCTACCCATCACAGTTGAAACAATTATTATATGGCGTACCGCAAGGATCTATTCTGGGTTCCAATATTCTTTATTATCTATATCAATGATATCATCGCCATCCCAAGAACTCCTGCAATCATTCTGTATGCAGATGACACTAGTGTGTTTTTCTCTGGCATGCATCTCGATAAGATTCACGTTCAAGCTAATACATGGTTAGAAGGGTTAGCATTATGGTTGCATATAAATAAACTAAACTTGAATGTTAGTAAAACAAAGGTTATTGTATTTAAAGCACGTAACAAACCAGATGATTCTGAACTTCAGCTTGCATTTGAAAACAATGTAATTGAACGTGTTTCTTCCTACAAGTTTTTAGGTGTCGTTTTTGAGGAACACTTGGATTGGTCCCAGCATATTAATAAAGTTCATGCCAACATATCAAGGTCGCTCGCTGTATTCCACAAACTTAGAGACCTTGTTCCGAAATTTTTAAAGTGGCATTTATATTACACCCTAATTCATTCACATCTTCACTACTTGTATAATGATTTGGGGGTCTACAAACCAAAACTAATCTTGTTAGGCTGATAAGATTGCAGAAGAAAGCAATACGATATGTTGAAAACCTTTCATACAATGACCACACAGGCTTGTACTTTTTAGAGCACTCTGTTCTAAAGGTGAATCAATTATATGAGTTGCATTTGCTCTCTCAATGTTTTTAACGAAATTAAGCTTAATCCTTCTAGATATATTGAACTGCAATCTAGTCGCAATGTGCCTTATGAATTAAGACACGACCATTACAGAATTCCACTTGTCCGAACCACCTATGGAACGCAAATGCTAACGTATTTAATTCCCAGTCTTCTCAACAGACATGCACAGGTCATAGAAATCGCGCAGAAATCTTTGTCCCTGAAATCTTTCAAAAAATATGTCAAAGCTTACCTTCTATCCCGTCCTCAAGATTGATAAGTTGTGTATGTAGTAGTCATATGTTCCTCTGGTTTCGTTATTTGTAGTGTTACGACTGTTTGTTTATTACTGTACAAGTATGCATTTCGTTCACTTTGTATAAAAACTGCGTTTTGCATGTATTAATGATGCATGATACTGTATCTCTCTGTCCATGCTCTGAGTGGGTGCATTCGGGTGCTGGGGTCCCGTTAGGCAGAGCACATCTGCTTTTTGCCTTTGTATCCGAGACATACGCTTGTCTGAAATAAAGAGCTGATTGATTGATTGACTTGACGATTCTTGAATGACACCGGTGGCTAGCATCTTGCTAACTTGCTCTGCAATAACTCTGCACTCCGACGCAGAAACTCGAAAAGGTTTTTGTCGGAGAGGATGCGCAGAGCCAGTATCGATCCTGTGACGAGAGCGCGTGCTCGGTACCTGAGCCGTATGCACCTTCTGTGCAAAATCAAATGCTTTAGCATGCCTCGCCAGTAGTGCAACCAGGGCTCTGAGCTTCTGCGAGGAAATTGACTTGCTAACCATCCTCATTAATTAAGATTTTATACCGGAAGTTTCATCGGGGTCCGCCTTTGCAGGATCGCTTATGGCGCCAATGCAGATACTGCTCTGTTTTTCAAACAGGGCCAGGCGCATACCAGCCAGGAGTACAATCGGCTCGGGTGAGCTGTTCATCACCCATAATTGAGCTTTCTCGTCTGTGAGAGATACAAGGCAGCGTGGTGCAAAGATGTTTTTCTTGACACAAGGTACGGGCAACGGCTCAACCACAATGTCGCGTGATCTCGAACTCGAGTCTGTTTCCGTCGTTCATTGAGCAAGTACTGCGAATTCCGCCTTGAACGTTTTACCGGCCACACAGACAGACACCGTGCAGACCCCGACTGGACGCAAGAACGCGCCGCTCACTGTCCGAAAGGTAAAAGGTTTGTCCCAATAAAACATAACTTTGCGGCCAAGACGTTCCCTAAAAACTAAACTCATCACAGAAACACTTGCACTAGTATCTATCAACGCCACCTTCAGAACATCGTCAACAACTACATGAACCTTATTTTGAAGCATAGAAACTGGTGGAGGCATACTTTGGTGAAAGTCGGTACGTCCAGCGGCCTCGCCTCCGTCGGCAGCGCCAGCTAGTTTCCCGGTGGCGGAGATGAAAGCCGTGGTCGAGGCCGTGGAGATGGCGACCGGGGCTGACGCGTGGTAGGCGGCGTAAAGCTGCGCACAGACCCGGGCGAATCACTCCGCATGTTCGGCCGGTAGGCGTGCTGCTCGTCAGTTGGGTTGGGAGGCCAGTAGGTGTAGTCGGGCCGTTGGCTTCACCGTGCAGACGTCGCGGATCGCTCAGGAAATGTCGTACGCGGACGACGTCGCGTTGGGCAAAACCGGGCAATGTGTCCACGAACACCGCACTGGTAGCATACAGGCCGTTCACGAGGCATAGGGAACGTCGCGGGGTGTGAGGGTACGCGGCACACTGTTCCCAACAGAAACAAAAGGAGGCGGACGGCTGTTGTAGCTGTAGTTATTGCGGGAGGCATAAGGCGGCTCGACATAAGACATCGGTGGTGGAGCCCTTAGCTGTGGACCGCGGTTGGAATAGCTGCGCTCGTCGAAACTTGCAATATTAATGCTTGCGGATGGTGTATCCCACTGCGGGTCTCGGGCGTTCACGGGTACAGAAACGTGGCGACGAAGTTCCTCGCTTACAATGAGACGAATCGTTGAAGGTCAGCCGGTAATGTGTCTTGGCAAACATCGACAGTGGCGACCGTCGTGACATTGGCCAGGCGTGCAAACTTCGAAGTGATGCGGCGAGTCTTTAGGGCCTCAAAGGTTCGACAGTGCTTAATCACATCGGCCACAGATTCAAGAGTCTCCTTGCCGATAAGGAAGTGGTAAACGTCTTCCACAATTCCTTTGAGAATGTGGCCCACCTGGTCTTCTTCCGTCATGTTGGCATCGAAAGACTTGCACAATTTTAAAATCTCTTCAATGTACGTTCTGCAAGTCTCACCACAGACTTGAGCTCTCTGCGACAACATCTGCTCTGTGCGTTTTTTTCTGCGTCGCGGGGTCGCCAAAGCATTTCTTGATCTCCTCCACGAATTGTTCCCAAGTTGTCAAAGTGTCCTCGTGATTCTCGAACCATACTAACGCAGTGAAGTCGAGAAATAGACCCACGTGAGATAACTGGCTAGCGGAATTCCAGCCATTGGCTCGGCTCACCCGTTGATAGTGGCTGAGCCATTCCTCCACGTCATCGCCAGGTTTCCCTGTGAAGGTACGTGGCTCTCTGTAGTGGTAAGGCGAAGCCCTCGGGGACGGCTGCTGCATGTCTCCGTCCGAGCTGATCTCTTGAGGTGCCAAGCCCGCTAGTCGACGGCTGCGGCGAAGCTCGTACTGTTGTGGTTCCGTCGTTAGTACACTGTAAGCAAAACTATCCGAGATTGGGGTTTTTGCATGCGGCTCATGACATCTGAAAACTGCCTCGCGTTTAAAATTACTACCTCATGTTGGAGCAAAAGGCGGTACATGACATAGTTTTACCACCACCCCCGAGGGATGTAGTAAAAGGATGTCATAATCAAGTTTTACTACGTGGGGAGTTTTCTGTCACGTGATTTTTAAGCACCGTTTGAAAGTTTATTATGACGTGACTGGAAGCTGCAGCTGCTTCGGCGGCTTTTGCCCCCCACCGAATGACGCTTTCCGTTCCAGTGAAGGTATGCGAACACCACAAATGTTTTTTTTAGGGGCGAAGCTCCTTAAGGCATAGGCTTGTCCGGCGTCCTGCGTCGTTGCCGTAGCCACCCCTGTGCGATGACGATGACGCTGCCATCACGGCACAGCACATGGAATGTACCCACTATGCGTTATAACGATGACGCTGATGACGATGATGACGGTGACGATCGCGATGCCATACAACACATGGCATCGCGATATATGGTCTCACATGCATATCGTTTGACCACGTGCAACCAACCACCATCCGAGGAACCTGCATCGATCTCGTCATTGCAAACTTTCGACTACGACCGATCCAGGAAGCGCCTTTCCTCCATTTCACCGACCATAAAGCCGTTATAATGAAGGGGTAACGGAAGCCACGGCTTATGTAAACGGTAACCACGACCAACGAAGAAACGAAAACAAAACGGAAAATCACGGCTCACGAATAAAATATAAATTTCTTGTATATATACACACATTGTTTGTCACGTATTTGATGATGTACCTGAGCGAATTTCACGGACGATTCACGGTTTACCGATGAACCTCCGGAGCTTCGCCCACTCATCATAATTCACTCCGGGGATATGCTGTGATTTTTTTTGCAAAGATTGGTATGGCATTGTCGTGCCTCATGGTTGACCTCCAACCTACGCACTTTCACTGGAACTGAGAGCTGCAGAAGCAAAACGAGGGAGAAAAAGCATTCTGTGAATGAAAGGGCGTGCTCTAAGAAGAAAAAAGAAAAAAGAAGAGAAAAAAAGAAACCTGCTGGAAAGCTGTCTTGCAGATTTTCGCAAATCGTTGGCGTATGTTGTTTAGTCGCTCTAGAGATAGGCGAGTTTAAGTGTGTCGTTGAGCTGATGGCAAGTTCAACTGGATCTCACGTGTTTCTTCTATCATCGAGCGGCCGCGCGCGTACGAACGCGAGCTTCCGAACCTGCACTCTAAAAAAAGTTAGTAACAGCGGCTGTTACTAACTTTCTTGGACCGTTACTAACTTTTTCCTACCTTTTTTACTACCTACGTTAGCAGACAGTTATAGGTTGCAACGGTTACTACCTCTTGCGTACAGTTACTAACTTTTTGCCATGCACCTGTTTAACGAACTTGTTAAACGAACCTTAGAAGTTATTATTACGAGCTTTTTTGCGACCTATTTACTAGCACGGGGACCCATTCAAATTCACTGAGAGGATATAAGTAAGCTTAGTACCTCGTCTTGGCTCTTGATTATTAGGCGATGTTGGGACGGTATTATGAAAATAGAGATAACATATTGTTTATCTTAATATGGTTACTCATCGTCTTCATCTTCGCACCGTAACATCTTCGCACCGTACGGGGATCGATACCCAGCACCTCCACCAAATGTTACAGAGGCGAGGAGTAGATTTAATAGATACTGACGCCAGTGAACAGCCAGCCAAACAATATGGCTGAGGAGCTCCACGCGCAGCGCTTCGCGGTTACTCACCGTCTTCATCTTCGCACCGTAACAATATGTTTGATTATAAGTTCTACGCTGTGTTATCTCGCACACCTAACCAAATGGTACGCTATATAAATATAGGCGCGTACCTTAAATTATTCATCGTAAAGCCTGGCTGCTCACTGGCACCAGCTGCGTTCTCCAAAGGTAGGGCTATGAATACTCCTGGAACCACTCACGAACTACAAGTGTCGCGTGACGAGCGGCTGGGTATCTGTGCTGTTCTCCTTCATGACATTGTGCATAATTAGCCAATGATATATTGTAATGTTGATGCTCGCGAACTTGACCGTTATAAAAACGGGTGACTAATGAGGCGAAATGATCGCGGTTACTAATTTTTATGGTAGTAACCGTTACTACTGTTAAGATGTTTATTGGTAGAAAATGCAGGTGAACGGGGAGCGGTCAGCAGCGTTCGATCAAGCGCAGCAACCACGAGCTCGTGCCGATGGCGATGCCGCTGAAGCGCAGCGCAATGCCGCTGAGGCCACTCTTTTTTCACTACAATCGCCCTCCGCAGAAAAAGGCGCCATCCTGGCGGCTTAGGGTGAAGAAACAACTACTGGGTCGTAGTAGGGCTTGAGGCGAGAGACATGCACAAGTTCGCGGCCGCGATAGCGTAGATATGTCGATGGCGTGATGGGCTCCACGATGTAGTTGACGGAGGACGTTTGCTCTGCAACGCGGTATGGTCCGAGGTATTTAGCGACAAGTTTTGCGGAGCGGCCAGGGGCGGTAGCGGGTACCCGAAGCCATACCAAAGAGCCAGGGGAAAAAGTTTGAGCCGAACGGTCACCAGGTTGACGGGATTGCTGCTGCCACTGGTCCTCGGTTGAAAAGGAGCGGGCAAGCTGGCGGCATTCTTCAGCATGTCGGGTAGCTTCGGACAGGGGGGTACTTTCGGACTCATCAGGTTTATATGGAAGAATGGTGTCCACTGTATTTGAAGGTTCTCGTCCATATAGAAGAAAGTACGGCGAAAACCCAGTAGTCGTTTGTACCGCAGTATTATACGCGTAGGTGACGAAAGGGAGAACTTGGTCCCAATTTGAATGATCAGAGGCGACGTACATTGGTAGCATATCGCCAAGAGTACGGTTGAAGCGCTCTGTCATGCCGTTCGTTTGCGGATGGTACGCTGTACTTGTGCGGTGCACGATTCGGCATTCGTCAAGTAATGCCTTCAAAGCGTCAGAAAGGAAGGCACGACCTCTATCGCTTAGGAGCTCGCGAGGGGCACCATGACGCAGAACGAAATGTCGCAACAGAAAGGTTCCAACGTCCCGGGCTGTGGCAGTCGGCAGTGCGGCTGTTTCGGCATAGCGTGTCAGGTGGTCTATTGCAACGATAATCCAGCGGTTACCCGCTAGAGTTGATGGTAGCGGTCCGTAGATGTCAATGCCAACGCGATAAAAGGGTCGACTAGGACATGGAAGAGGTTGTGACGGGTAGACTTGCCCGGGAGGTAACTTTCGTTGTTGGCACTTAGCACACGAGCGAATGAACTTCCGCACGTAGTTATACATGACACGCCAATAAAAGCGGAGTCGAAGCCTAGCGTATGTTTTGAAGAGGCCTGCATGCGCGCACTGTGGGTCAGCGTGGAACGCATCGCATATAACAGCACGGAGATGGCGGGGTATCACAAGGATCCACTTGCGACCGTCGGAAAGGTAGTTCCGTCGATAAAGAAGATCATCCCGAACGCAAAAGTTGGTAGCTTGGCGGCGAAGAGCACGAGACGGTGAAGAAGTGAGGGGATCAGAAAGGATGCCGATGAGGGCACTGATCCAGGGATCCTTCCGTTGCTCCACCGTCATGTTGCGTAGGGCGGGTGATGCAAGTGCAGGCTCGAGGGAACAGAGGCAAGCACCGTCATCCGATAGCGGTGAGCGAGAAAGGGCGTCAGCGTCCGTGTGCTTGCGACCGGATCTGTAAATAACGCGGATGTCGTACTCCTGAAGTTTGAGCGTCCAGCGAGCAAGTCGTCCAGAAGGGTCCTTAAGAGTGGATAGCCAACAAAGGGCGTGGTGGTCAGTGACGACGTCAAATGCATGGCCATACAGGTAAGGGCGAAATTTGCCGAGGGCCCAAATAATGGCTAAACACTCTTTCTCGGTGACGGAGTAGTTAGCCTCAGCTTTCGTCAGAGTTCGGCTCGCGTAGGCGACGACATATTAATCAAACCCTGCTTTTCGTTGCGAGAGCACAGCGCCAAATCCGACACCACTGGCATCAGTGTGAACCTCCGTGGGAGCGGCAGGGTCGAAGTGGCGGAGGATGGGCGACGAAGTTAGCAGGCGGCGTAATTTGGTGAAGGCGTCGTCGCAGGCTGGTGACCAAGCGGAAAGGTCCTTGTCGCCGCTAAGAAGGTCCGTCAGGGGCGCACATATCGAGGCGAAATTTCGAATAAAGCGTCGGAAGTATGACGACAAGCCGACAAAACTTCAAAGCTCCTTTAAGTTCTTTGGCTTCGGAAAATCGGCGACTGCTCGAAGCTTGGCTGGGTCTGGAAGTACGCCGTCCCGCGATACGACGTGACCAAGAATGGTGAGCTGTCGGGCACCAAAACGACACTTCTTTAGGTTGAGTTGAAGGCCGGCGTCAGTGAGGCATGTGAGGACGCACTCGAGACGACTTAAATGGGTGTCAAAATCGGCGGAAAAGACAACAACGTCGTCGAGGTAGCATAAACATGTGTTCCACTTGAGGCCTCGTAAAATAGTGTCCATCCTTCTATCGAAAGTGGCTGGAGCATTACAGAGGCCGAAAGGCATGACGGTAAATTGGTATAATCCGTAGGGTGTGACAAATGCTGTTTTAGGTCGGTCAGATGCTTCCATAGGAACTTGCCAGTACCCTGAACGTAAATCCAGCGAAGAGAAGTATTCCGCTCCCTGCAAACAATCGAGGGCGTCGTCAATTCGCGGTAACGGGTAAACGTCCTTCCGGGTGATCTTGTTTAAACGTCGGTAGTCGACACAGAACCGAATGGAGCCGTCCTTCTTCTTAACAAGAACAACCGGTGACGCCCAGGGACTGTTGGAAGGCTGCACAATACCCCGCTGGAGCATGTCAGCAACCTGGTCGTCAATAACACGGCGCTCCGACGCCGAGACTCGATAGGGACGTTGCCGTAGAGGCGCGTGGCTTCCTGTGTCAATATTGTGTGAGATGGTCGATGTGCGGCCGAGACAAGAAGCGTGGCTGTCAAAAGAAGTGCGGAACTTTTGCAGTAGGTTGATCAACTGGCTTCGTTCTGAAGAAGACGTAGCCGCATCGATGGAACGGTGGAAAGCGTCAAGGAGGGGCTGATCAACAGCAGGGTCAGAAGTGAGTGCGCTGAGGCCCGTAGAAAAAGAAGTAGCCGGAGAGTCAAAAATGTGACAGGCGTCGATCAGCTTGTACGCGACCGAGGCATTCACCTTGGAATAAAGGTAAAGGCCATTCCATGGTGTTGTGGACGAGCGTCTTCGTGACGCCACGGCGGAGAGTAAGGAGAGCAAGGGGCAGTGGCGAACATTTGCAGCGAATGAACAGGTCAGAGGGCGTAAGGAGAACATCGCCATCTGAAATAGCGGCACACGACACAGGCACAAGCATGGAAGAGTGAGGAGGAACGGTTGTGTCGTCGGATACGGACAGTTTATAATACGGGAGGAGGGTTTCGACAGCGTCAACGTCTGGAAGTGCGGAAAGCTCAAGTTCGGCGCGACAGCAGTCGATGACGGCGTTATTATTCGCAAGGAAGTCCCAGCCTAGTATTACGTCATGGGAACACGAGGGCAGCACGACAAATTCGACGATATACACAAGTCCTTGGATGACCACTCGTGTAGTACAGGCCGCGAGAGGTGTTACGTTGTGTGAGTTCGCTGTTCGAAGAGAGAGACCGGATAATGGCGTCAGAACTTTTCGGAGTTTGCGGCACAGCTGGGCGGAAATTACAGATACAGCGGCTCCGGTGTCGACAAGTGCCATGACGACGATACCGTCGACCGACACTTCAATGACGTTGGCTGGAGAGGGGCGAGTACTTGTGCATGGCGACGTGGACGCAGTTCGTGCCTCGGGAACTGCGGCCATCAGTTTTCCTGCTCGGTGGGTCCGGTACGGCGACGCATGGGGGAAGGCGAGCGAAGACGTGGAGATTGTGAGCGGCGGCTTGGTGGGAAGGAGCGATCAGGGTGAAAGGAAGAGGAAGGATGGCTGGACGGCGCAGAGGAAACCTGAGGAGTGAAAGATGGCATTCGTCGAAAGTTGGTAGGAGAAGCTGGGCGACGCTGGCAATAGCGCGCCACGTGGCCAACACCGCCGCAAGCACAACATATCGGACGGTCATCGTAGGTCCGCCATTGGTCGGCGTACACGCCGAATTGCGGCTGGGGGGCAGGAAAATGCGGCTGGAGTGGCATCGGCATAGGCGGCGGCGAAAAGGTCGGTGGTGAATACATAGGCGCTGGCTGGAGTGCATGCTGTCGAGGGCGGGCAACGGCCTCTGCGTACGAGAGAGGTGCGGTGACTGGTGGCGGTTCACTGGCGGGAGGAATGGCTTGAGCGACCTGGTCTTGGATGAAGTCGCGGAGTGTTGGTGCCAAACTGCGTGGTTGGTCTGGGACGCAGGACATCAAAGAGAGCTGACGAGCGACCTCGGCGCGGATGAACTCTTGAATCTTCGAGAGCAGAGGAGCGTGGTCGTCCCCTATGCCAAGACTGCAGAGAGAGTCGTCCGGCGCCGAGGGACGTCGGGTGTGCAGACGTTGCCTGCGCAACTCGTCATAGCTCTGGCATACTTCTGTGAGTTCGACGACAGAGCGAGGGCTCTTATGTAGCAACATTTGGAAAGCGTCGTCCTCAATGCCCTTCATGATATGCTTTATCTTTTCCTCTTCTGTCATTGACGCGTTCACCCGCTTACAAAGGTCAAGGATGTCCTCAATGTAACTGGTGAAATTCTCACCAAGCTGTTGCGCTCGAGTATGCAAGCGTTGTTCGGCGCGGCGTTTGCGTACCTCGGGCCGTCCGAAAACTTGGGTGAGGCTTCTTTTGAAGACGGACCACGTAGGAAGGTCAGCTTCGTGGTTTATGAACCACAGCTTGGCTACGTCTGACAGATAGAATGAGACGTAGCCCAACTTGTCGTCGTCGTCCCATTTGTTATGGACACTCACTCGCTCATACGTGGAGATCCAATCGTCAACGTCCTTATCGTCAGTGCCCGAGAAGCTGGGTGGATCTCGCAGATGCAAGGAACCGGCACAGAGTAGGGTGGGCGGTGCCGAGGGTGGTGCCGTTGGAGGAGTTGGAAGAGCGGCGTTTGCGTCGTTGGGCATGATGGCAGGTAGCGTGCGATTTCGAAGTTCCAGGGCGATCGAAACCGAGCACTCTCCACCACTCTTTTTCACTACACTACCTATGTTTTACTAGTTAGCAACGAGAAGAGTAGTAACGGCTACTAACTGCGTTTGTAACGACGAGGGTAGTAACGGTTACTAACCTCCCCATTACTAACTGGACTTACTAACCGGTTAGTAACATATGTGACAAGTAGTTAGTAAACCGAAGTTAGTAAGTACTATGCGACCTTTTTTTTTAAGAGTGTGGACGTCGTGGATACCTCGCTTCCGTGCTCAATCCCCAAGCGCTACGAAGAACACTGCCAGCCGTAACAAAATCAAGCTGGTGTGATCGTCCGTAGCTTTTTTCCCGGAGAGTGACCGGTTACAACTTCGAAGCGATAGGGAAAAGGTTTCCCTACGTCGTCGGCACCGAGCCGGCCAGTGTGAGTGCGTCGTCGGAGAAGGTGAAACAAGCGTCTGCGTCGCATAGATTTTGTTTCACAGAAAACAATGTCTGCTGGAGTAAAGTACTGTCAGAATTGTCCGCTGCATGCGCCAGCCGTTGTCAAACATCTAGATCGAAGGCGAGCACCGATACGAGGCATACGGAACCAGCGTGCGGCTGCCGGTGAGCGCGGTGAAAATCCGGACGGTGAGCCATCTCGTTCGTTGTAAGTATATCGCTTCGTAAGACGCCGCAAATAGCGGACACGTATTCTTCATAGCTGTCTAAAATAACGACGACGAAAATTGCACAGGAGATGCATTCTGTGATCGCCAGCTGTCTTTCATCGCATAGCCGTGCTCCCTGAAAAGGCCTCGCCGTCGGTCTGAAACCTGTACAGGCGCGGCACCGCTCTTCTTCGCCGGCGTTACTGAATATGTGCTGCTACTCTGTTTGTGCACTGCCGCTCAATGAAAATTATTTAGCTGCCGTGGTTTGTGTGTGCTTAGGTATATTTTGTGGAATTGTGCATCAGCACTGCTCACGCGGGTCGGCCAACAGGCCGGAGTGCCAGCTAATAATTGCATAATCAAAAACGTAAGATCGGGCGGGTTTATACTAAAAGGTCGGTGTGACTCATAGTGACTTGCAACCCACCTTTAAGTTTACGCATGCGCTGTGAACCTTCATTGTTCAACGATTCAAAAACACGCAGCTCTCTCACCGGCACTACATGGCAGGTCAAAATGCGGTGCTTATATATGCCGTGTGGTCGAAGTAGTGTTGAGTAACGCGAGCAGTACTGATAAAGAACATTGCGACTTAAAATTCCTTCATATTAAGCAGGGCTTCTAGCCTGCCCAACCATGAAGGAACACATTCATTCGTTTTTTCAACCTCTAAAAACCGTGCTGTACTTTCTTTAAAATACTGTCTCGCTGGTCTCCTGTCAGGGTGCCGTGGTGGCGTTTGTTGTGTCTTTTTGTTGTTATTTATGTTTTGTATGTTTCTCGTGTATTGTAATATAATTCTCTTGTCCCCGTGTGTGTGGCGTCCAACCGGAAATGAAGAAAAAAAAACGCGAGCAGTGCGTTCCGGTGATGTATTCTGCATTGGTTGTGCGTGTTTGTGCATATGTTAATTTCTGTATATGTCATCAATTCCGCGTCATTTGATGTTTAATAAATTCGTTCGCTGATGGTGCGGTCGCACCCGTAATTTTTTTTTTTACCACTTGAAATAACTCTCAGGGATCACCCTAAAAAGCTCGTGACGGCAGCAAAAAGTTACTGTGACTGTACTCGCTGAAAACCTCAGTGGGGTAAATAATTACTACCTTTCTACGTTCAAAAAATCGGTTAGCACGAGAGTAAATTTTAAATTCGAATGCATTTCATAGTCGGGCTATGTCAGGCATCCGGCGTTGTCCAGCGTTGTCCGCGGAGGAGGAGCAGGAGGATAGGTTGAGGAGGTAAGCGCCGGCAGGTGTTAGATGTGAAGCATCTTATGGCGAAGCTTAATCCGGTGGTGGTGGTGTGCGGCGTGACCACCCTTACTGCGCATGCGCAAACCCTTTAAAAAATGAAAATAAAAACCTCCTCTCTCCCTCCTCTAGGCATCCCTCCCCGCGGCAACCACACCCTCACTGCGCATGCGCCTCCCCTCCTCTCTCCCCTGCTACGCTCCCCCTCTCTTCTCTAGGCATCTCTGCCCGCAGCGTCCACACTCCCACTGCGCATGCCCGCCCCCCCCTCTCTCGCCTCGCGACGCCGACACAGGCAGCGTCTGCTAGCGAGTTTCTTGGTTGAAAAAACCGACTGCTCGCGCTGCACAACCGTTCACTGGCCACCCCGTATATATGGCAATGGATCTTGACCTCCAAGGTGGTGCCGGTGGGAGATTTCTCCTGTGCGTTGTTGAACAATAAAAATTCGCAGCGTGCGCGTTAACTAAAAGCGGACTGCGAGTCTCTGTGTCCAGTCGGAGTCTTCTGTCTCTCATTGCACATTAGCAGCGATTGGCATGTTCCAGTAGGAAACACCGCTCCATCGCTGCGTGCTTTACGCATCCCCAGTTTTCTCTCCTGCGCAACGCTGCGATGAGCGCCAGTGTCAACGCCGCCGCCGGTGTAAGCGTTAGCGCCCGCTGCTTCACATCTACATATGGTTCCCTTTAGCGGAAGATGGTGTAATTTTTTATCTCTCCGCTCTCACTCCCTCTCCCATAGCAACAGCTGCGGGCGCGCGCACTTATCCTCGCCCCTAGCAACCGGAGCAGGTGGTGCGGGCGGAGTAGCGGAGAGTGAGTGGAGAGGAGGAGCGCGCTCTGGTGTGTGAGGGCGCTCGCATCGCGGAAGCTCGGCGGAGCTCCCGCGTGTGTGGAGAGTGTAGCAGAGGGTAGGTGCAGTGCTTCGCCGCTCCTTCTCTCGCCGTTCGCTCTCCTCCCTGCGCCCCACACTCCCGTCCGCTCGCTCGCACGTATATATAAATGGAGTGAAGCGCGCGCGAAATGCATTCGCATTTCCTCACGATTCCCTTCGGGGAGGTGGGGGCATTTTTTTTACCTCGACTGGTACGTGGTAAAAAAAACAGAAAATGTAGTGCGATAGAGGACAATCTGTTTACTCCCGTTTCTGGTTATTTTTGTTTAGTGTGATAGACGGTTACTCTCCGGTATCGCTTGGCCGTAGCTGGCTTACCCCGCACCTTCCATCACAATTGTGACGATGGAACGCGTTTATTTACAGTATGGAGAATGATTGCGAGAGGTACAGCTCAGACCGAAAAGCAGTTGACCGAGCTGCTCGCGAGCCAGTGCCGCTTCGATCTCGTCCTCTTCATCCGCCCACCGATAGCATGTTTCAATATATAAAAAATGCATAAAGAAAAATAAATCCGAAGAAAAAATTCTGAGCCACCCGACCTCACTCGAACCAGCGACCCCTCGCCCCGCAGCGCGCTGGGGTAGACCACTCAGTCACGCGCCATGCATTCGCCGCCAATAATAACAGCGAGCTATTTATATGCACCAGTTACCGCTGGCGGTACGCCGATCTCTGAGGAGCTTGAGCGTGTTTTCTATCACGCAAAGCTCCTACATTTCCTTACAATTTGAAAACTGCCCTTGAGACGGGTACGAAAAAGGGCCTCTTTCTGCACATAGTCGTAATTTGGAAGAAAAAAGAAAAAAAGAACAGAACGAAAGACGGGACGAAAAACACAGTACGACAGGACCAGCACTGGTCCTATCGTACTGTGTCTTTTCGTCCCGTCTTTCGTGCTGTTTTATTATCGCAAATGTCGCACCAACTTGCCCAGAGAAAAGCACTGCTAAGCCAAAAAAAAAAAAGAACACCGTGCACACCTTCCGTCAGACGCCACCGCGTGGCGGGAGACGCAGAGTGTTCATTCCACGCGCCGCACTTTGAAACCAAAAGAATTATGCAAGAGCGTCGGGTTCTGCCTTGTCGACACTTGCGGCGCGTTGCTTAAACACAAAGGCGTAACAACTGTGATAGTTGTTAGTTCACGCTTGTCCTGTGTATACATGCGCGTTCTTTTCTAGCATCCTTCTTCGTGTTTAAGCGGGAAGCTGGAAGCGAGGGAACGTACTTTCATCTTTATACGTTTCATCGGAATGTGACGACAGAACTCCGGGTATGTGTTTAGGCAGTAGCCTCCACAAAGCCCTCTGTTTTGAGGGAAAATGTGAACATGCCCTAAATAGGGATCAGCAAAATGCAGATGGAGAACAAGTGGGGAGAAAGGCCGGAAATGAAATAGCATGCCAGCCCAATCTACCCTAGCTTGACGCGCATTCAACGAGGTAACGATAGCATCTAACGCGCTCGGGGCCTTGCGCTCCAGTAGGCAGACCAACTCACAGCAGGAAGGAGTACTCGGAGTGTCGCCGTGTCTCGCGGCAGCGGTCAGAGATCTCGGTCAGGTAGACTTTCGTTGGCACGGTCACGTGGTGTCCGCACACCCTCAACAGGGTGTCGTTGCTGGTGGGCGCGTACGGCTGCTTCACGCTCGCGTCGTACAGCTTCAACTTCTCGGCTTGGCACTGGCGCTGTGGGCGAGAGAGAAATGCTTAATAGTCAGTTTAGGACGATTGTGTTGTTTCTCCATGTGCTGTCAAAGTGGACACACCCTTATTTCTTTTACGATGGCTTACTTCGCGTGCTCTTGTAAGCAGTTTTATGTTTGCTTTGTATTTGTATATGAGCTTGTTTGTTTGTATATTAGTGCGTTTGTTTTCTCTTTCTTTCTTTCTTTCTTTCTTTCTTTCTTTCTTTCTTTCTTTCTTTCTTTCTTTGGTCATTTGTTTGTTTCGCCAACACTCACGGAATATGGGGAAGGCACTTGCTGCTGTCTTGCCGAATAACTCAAACACTGTCGACCAGACATTGACTTATATGTAACACATCTTCTACTAAACAAGGGGAATGCATCGAGAGGTTCGTTTCTCTCTCACACACAACGTTAGGGAACCAACAGACAATGAAGCAAAGGAAGGCATAGTGATCATTTGTAGTTATTCACTGTAACGTAGGAATAACGACATAAACGGAAAGGAACTAATTTTGAAGACCTGTGTAAACTGCGCGAAGACAACGACGTTAGACACATTGAACACGCAACACACACGAAGCGCTTCGTCTGTGTGCGTGTTCTGTGTTTCTAACGTGTTGTCTTCCAGTGTTGCGGAATGGGCGCCTCCATTCCATTCCAATTCCATTCCGGGGAATTAGAACTTGCCGCAATTCCATTCCTTCCAATTCCTCGGAATGAAAAAACTTAGCCCATTCCCACTCCGGGAATGGCAGGGCAGTTCAATTCCATTCCTGCAATTCCTCAACGTAGGGAAGGCACCTTGATAGTTTTATCGAGTTAAGATTGAACGCCTCATAAAGCTGATGTCATCATTGTATTAAGAACTGCAAAAGTACGCAAAACACGCTACCAAGGTCAAGGGATAGTAACTTGGTGACATATCTCGTGCAGTGCAACCACCCTACTTATTCCCATGGGGGCAGTTCTCCCGCTACCTATTGTATTTGCATGGTCAGCATGTTTGAACGAATGGTGATGTTTTAATATTGTTTAAGCTTAAAAGTGTTAATGCTCAAATGACGACAGAGCGTATTTTTATGCTGACAAAAGTAGTGTTCAAGAAGACAAAGCAGTTTTGCCACGCGTCTGGAGCGATCGTGAATATGGAGAAAACTAAGATTTGGTTAATGGGGAACACTTAAAACCCTCTATATCTGATGATATTAGTTGGAACAGTGCACCGCTCGGGCACCTTGTGCCTTTGCATCGAATACGGAACACTGGGCCGCACTGCTCGTCAGCACTCACGCTTGTCAAGCGCGCCTCGCAAGCATGGATGGAGTGAGGAGAACTTTCTGTGTTCGCCTGGGCGCAGGTATGCAATGTCAGGTATACAACTTAGAGAAGCGCTTTTTTCGAATATGCGTCCGAGTCGCCGACGGCGACAGAAGGAAAAACAAAAAAAGTGAAGGGTGGTGAGACAGCGAAGGGTGGTGAGACAGGGTGGTGAGACCCTTTATATATTTCTTCTTTTCCAGAGTGTTACAGACATTCATTCAGACGCTTGATGTAAGATCCACCTTTTACGCAAGATCTTTCCACACAACCTATTCCAAAGAGTTAAGCTACTGAGTCACGCGAGCATGTGCCAGACAGAGACGGTTCTGGCTACATAGAATAAACATCAAATATAGACCTTTGTTAACCACCACATTCTTTCATTTACGAAACACTAGAAAAAATAGCAAACTAGCAAAATTTGCAAAGCGCCAGCCGCAGCGGTGGTACAGTAGTTACGGCGCTCGATGGCTAACGCGAACGACGTGCGTTCAATCCTGGCCGCGGCGGTCGCGTTTTGGTGGAGGCGAAGCGCTATTGAGGCCAGCCATGGCCTCCGAGATGGCGGGCGCGCGGCGAGTTTCTCTCCGGCCGTCCCAATCGCCGCGCTCCCCAGCAAAAAAACGTACATCGCGTCGCGCGCCCGGCTACCGCGAGATGGCGCACTCACTTGGGATTCCGGCGGCAGCGGAGAACGCGGCAGAAAGCAGAGCGCGCGGGATTACAGCGTGCGCATGTTTTCTTTTGTTTTCTTTTGTTTTTGTTTTTGTTTTTTTTTGGTGCCGTAATCTTCGTGCAGTATTTACTGCGTAGATTCGTTGTGCTTCGTTCTGTGCATACTTCCTATTTTCAGTTTACATTTTAGTTGTACTTATGGTATTGTATTCATGCAGCACTGAGCTGTCTTATGCGAATAATGCTTTTCTTACACGTCTTTGCATTTTTTGTTTTATTTAATTTCCTCGCAAGCATTGCAGTGCAATGATCGTTGCGCAGTGTTTACCAGCAGCTTTGCGTGCGTGATTTTTTCATGATATTAGTTTTCGCTTCAGTTTTACGATGTATATTGACTGTATGAAGGCCACAATCTGCCACTTCACTGTGTGCGGATAATGCTTCCTTTATGCCGATGTTACTTTTTTACTTCTTTACGCTGCTGTGACGGCATTCACCTGGTAAACAATGCCTGTAAAGCATTCCGTATCGAAGGAAGTCCTTGCAAGTTGTTAATAAAGGAAATATAAACAAAGTGTTCCTAATGGAAAATTTGAGTGCTGCTGTACGTGTGTTCTCATTTCGCTATATGTTGTTACACCGAAGGAAAAAATGCACAAAGGAAGCAAGCACCGATACCTGCTTTTTCGCGATACTGCTTCCAAATGGACTGCTTCCGTCGCAGGCCTTAAATCTAGCCTACAACATTATCAACATATCTATTGTGGGCTCGGGGCCAGTGGTCGGCCGAGGCCCTCAGAGAACATGTGGGCGACAAGAAAAACGCGTTTAATTTAGGAAGGCCCGGCAACGACTGATCGGTCTTTAGCGGCAGGGCGAGCGCGAGCCCCGGGCGTCATCACGCCCAGCCTCATCTTCGTTCTTTTTTTTCTTCTCCTTCGCTAGCGCCCCCATACTATACAGCCCGCAAATTTCGAAATATAGTAAGTTTCTAGCACATGCGGACCTCTTGCAAGGGGCATCGCTTTTCTAAGTGCTCTAATAAAGGCGGCGCAAATCCACAGCGAAAAAAAAAAAAGCCCATTTAAGAATCGATAGGCCCCGGCATTGACTTGGCCTCTCGTGCACCTTGACCAGACATTTCCAAATCAGCGCGAGGTTAATAAAAGCGCAAAACCATTTTTGTCCTCGCCACATGCAAGCTGCGCCAACAGCGCGGCAGCTTTTCCGGATGGATGGATGGATGCTATGAGCGTCCCCTTTATAACGGGGCGGTGACATGTCTGCCACCAGGCTCGAAAAAAAAACTTTCCTTTTGTGTTGGCCTAATGCCCTATCTACAATGATTAAATCTATGTTATTATAGCAAAAGAAAAATATAAATTCACGGTCCATCTCTCTGACTCTTAAGGCAGAATGACCTTATTTTTCCCATTCTTCATTTTTGTCCTTTATCTCTACTTTTCTGCCACCAATACTCTAACCGTCTCTTACTTATTTCTATCGCGGATGTGTTCAGCTTTCCATTGTTGTCCCTAAAACCCAAGGCTTCATGTAGACTCGTGCCCACACGTATATCTGGGTGGATAACGCCACATTCAATCAGTACATGTTCCATCGTTTCCTTAGTTCCCCCACAGCATGTACATTGTTCTTCTTCGTTACAGAATCTCGCTTTATAGCTACGCGTTCTAAGGCAACCCGACCTTGCTTCAAACAGTAAAGCGCTTCTCCCTTGAATTATCATAAAACCTCTCCCTCCTTATTTCGTTTTTTCCCTTTCGGTAGTCACTGAGAGCCGGCTTTTTTCCATCGCTGTCATCCAATAAGTCCTCTCCGCCTCTCTGACTTTTCGCTTAATGCTCCTTGTTGCCATGTCGCCCACACTGCTAGCCTGTATATTTACTGGTGAGCCTAATAGTTCTTTTTCTCCACTGCGTGTCGACGCTTTTTCTATACAAATACCTGAAAACCTTCCCTGCCCATCTACTCTCCTTCATTTTCCTCAGCCTCTCTTCAAATCTAATTTTGCTCTGAGCTTCCCTCACTTCAAAACCTGTCCATCCCATATCACCCTTTACAGCCTCATTTGTCGTCTTCCCGTGAGCGCCCAACGCGAGGCGTCCCACAGTCCTTTGATTTACATCCATTCCTGATTGCACCTCTGACTTCATGCACACCACTGAGTTCCCAAATGTAAGCCCCAGGAACCATCACACCCTTCCACAGCCCTCGAAGCACCTCGTACCTATTGTATCCCCATAACGCTCTGTGCTTCATGATTGCAGCATTCCTCTTTCCCTTTGTTACCGATGCTTTCTCTTGTACCTCCATATATCTATCCCCCTCATTTACCCACACTCCGAGGTACTTGTACTCGCTTACCCTCGGTATTTCTTGGCCCTGTATTAAGACCGCATGGTCTTCGTGATCATTGAATACCATCAATCCACATTTTGTTGCACTAAAACCTAGTCCTAGAGCCTCGCCTTCCCTTCCGCATATATCTGCCAGCCGCTGTATATCATCTTGACTGTCCGCAAATAAGACAATATTGTCAGCGTAAAATAGACCTGGAAGCTTCTGCTCAACCATCGCGCCGGCCTGTTTGTGTGACAAATTAAATCCAATGTTGCTACCTTCTAGCGCTTTTTCCATCCTCACCATGTACAGCATGAATAACAGCGGGGACAAAGGACATCCCTGTCTCAGCCCCTTGCTAATTTCAACGCTGTCCTTGCTGCTTATTCCTTCCCATTCTACACAAACTGTATTTTCTCGGTATATTTCCCCTCAAAAGCTGTATGCAGTCGTCACCTATGCCCACTTCCTTCAATATATCCCACAAAATTTCCTGATTAACGTTGTCATATGCCCCGGTGATGTCTAGATAAGCTACGTATAAGGGCCTGTTTTCTATTTTTGATATTTCTATACACTGTGTACGAACAAATAGGTTATCGTCTAACCGCCTGTCGATTCGGAATCCATTCTGGAGTTCTCCCAGAATGGATCCCAAGTAAGTGCGCCGCGGTGCGGAGAAAAGAGCGGGCCACGCCCACCGTCGGGAAATACGCTCTCTCCGTGCGATTGGGACGGCCGGAGAAAAACCCGCCGCGCGCCCGCCATCTCGGAGGCCATGAGCCAGCGTAAGTGCACGAGCCTTTTTTATTTAAGTACACGTTAGGAAGTCCCAGGCGATCGAAATTTACGGAGCCCTCCATTACGCAGTGCCTAGTAATCATATCGTGGCTTTGGGCACGTAAAACTCCGTAAATTATTATTAGGTGTAGTCATAGGTTGGCATAACTTGTGGAACTCACTCAGACTCACTCATGAAATATATTTTGTGCTTAGGGCTCAGTCGGGCTCAGACTCGCCAAAATGTTTCTGAGCTGGACTCGCTCGGAGTCACACTCACGAAAATTTTCTTCAAGCGGATTCACTCGGACTCATACTCACCAAAACATTACTCACCCGGACTCACTCAGACTCATGGCTCGATCTGAGTCTGAGTAAGTCGACTCATGAGTCCGTTAAGCCTAGAAATATATTTTTCGACCACGGGGTCAAAGCACTCTAACACCAATATCTCACGAAATCGGTGCTCATCTTGGCGCCTTTTGATACAGTGACATAGTAGCTTCGAATACCAGTTATGAGGGCTCGTAAACCAGTAAGTGTCATTTATCTTGAAAGAGATGACAACATAAGATATGTTTACGAAGGAACTTCCTTGGAAGAGCTGGCAGGGGGGGGGGGGGGGGTCAGGGCACTACCCTGCGTAATTCGCGACTCTTATCAATAAATGTTGAAATGGTCTCTGAAAGACACTGCTTTGGAATACGTGTGAGTAGACGTGAGTATAAACGTGAATCCACGCAAGGCTGGCAGTAATGTTGAAGATGAGTAGGTGTGACCATACGTCGGCAAAAAAGCGGAACTCATTCAGACTCACTCAAGAAATATATTTTCCGCTTTGGACTCACTCGGACAGAGACTTATCAAAATTTTCCTGAGCCCGAACTCACTCGGACTCACACTCACGAAAATTTTCTTCAACCGGATTCACTCGGACTCATACTCATCAAAACATTACTCACCCCGGGCTCACTCAGACTCATGGCTCGATCTGAGTCTGAGTGAGTCGACTCATGAGTCCGTTAGCCTAGAAATATATTTTTCGACCACGGGGTCAAAGCACTATAACACCAATATATCACGAAATCGGTGCTCATCTTGGCGCCTTTTGATACAGTGACATAGTAGCTTCGAATACGAGTTATGAGGGCTCGTAAACCAGTAAGTGTCATTTATCTTGAAAGAGATGACAACATAAGATATGTTTACGAAGAACTTCCTTGGAAGAGTTGGCAAGGGGGGGGGAGGTCAGGGCACTACCCTGCGTAATTCGCGACTCTTATCAATAAATGTTGAAATGGTCTCTGAAAGACACTG
>JALIZH010027897.1:0-33880 GCA_030522465.1 Rhipicephalus appendiculatus
CGGTGCCCAAATACCCCACCGACGTTGCATGTTCTAAACAGCCATATTGTTCATAAGAGTGGTCCGGACCACTCTTAGCATTTCTCGTAGCCACGCTATTTCTGCGGAACTTTTTTGCTTCGTGAATCCACTTACGAGCCTTTTTCGGTGACGTCAGCAAATATAGCAAGTGCATCACCATCACTGGCATGTTCCTGCACGCTCGCAGCGCGCTTTATCGCAGCGGCCGATGTGATAACCATGGCCTCTTACGAGTTTTTTTTGGCTTCGTGAATCGACTTACGCGACAAAATTTCTCTTGCGCGAAAATTTGATCGTAAGTGAGCTTTGTGAATTCGGCCCCTGTTCTTTTAAATGCATGTTTAATTAGACCCCCTACAAGCCAGTGGCTATGGGTCTAACCAGTGTTGTGTATTTTCATGTACTAATAAGAACTTTAAATAAAGATTGATTGATTGATTTATTGAAGAGGAAGTACATCGGCGCACGGACAGCAGCATCGAGTGGGCAGCAGAGGCTCGAGCCAGCGGACTGTGCTCGGAACTGTGCGTGATCAGCCAACAGCTCTAGTGCAATAAATCAACCTTATGATATATATATATATATATATATATATATATATATATATATATATATATATATATATATATATATATATATATATATATATATATATATATATATATATATATATATATATATATGGGTTATTCCATATCAAGTGTACCAGGTCAATTTTCGACCATCTCCGATCCTGCTGAAAAAAATTGGCCAGGTATATGTGAGTGTGATAAGTAGTTATTGAGGCGTTATTTTTCGCAAAAAAATTTGTGTTGCCTAGAGGGCGCTTCGAACTATGGACACTTTTTGCCGCGTAGTGCCGCTAGAGGACGGACGTGTTTTTCGTGGGCTCCGGAATGACAGCGACAGATAAGCTTTTTCTGCATGATTCGAGCTTGCTTTTATTAGTTATATGAGTACATAACCCACTAGATTGAAGATTAATTGGGGTTACAACTTTGTACTGTTTCTTGTGTGACAGTCGCTTGGCTTTTTTTTTCTTTTTTTTTTTTCGGCCACCACGTGGCTGAAGGGTACACAAGTGCTTTGAAGCATACTGGCGGAGTTTTGTGGTACCTTTTGGCTTTGAGTGCATGTAATCCGAAGTGTGAACGATCTGGCCATGGTCAAAAAGACCGTAAAGTGTTCAGGGTGCGGAATGGGATGGAAAATAGAGGATGACAAGGCAGAACAAGCTGACGCCAAGTGTAAGCAATGTGAGTTAGAGGCGAAAATGGAAATAATGATGGCTGCCCAGAATGAGCTCAAGGTGAAAATCGCCGAGCTGGAGAATGCGTTGGCGACAGAGCGAGAAAAAACGATGGCTATGGGAGAAAGGCTAAAGTCAGCTGAGGAAGGGTTAGCGAAGGCAATCATGGTGAACAAGGAAGCAAGCGACGGCGGGAACAGGGGGGGCATCAACCCCCATAGTGGGAGACGCGAAGGTGGAGACAGGTTTGGGGAAGACAGGTGCAGGGGGCACAGGACCCAGTTTCCGCGAGGTGGTTTTGGGGATGGGAGGGAGCAAAACAGCGGCGGTTGCGCGAGCTGGTGACCGAGGCAGTGGCCAGATGCGGGACAGTCCAGCAGAAAAGTCGGAGCACGTTATAATGGCCGGGGACTCGAATTTAGCTAGATGCGCAGAAGCAGTCAAGGAAAGGGTGAGAGGCGACAAACGAGTTTTAATAGGGACGTTCCCGGGACGTAGGCTGGGATCAGTGATGAGACAAGCTAGCGCAGAACTCGCAACTAAAGCTAATGGACGTAACCTCGTGATAATTGCGGGAGGTCTGAACGATGTCTTGAATGAAGAATCAGCCGAACTAGCGACCACATTGGCGAAAGGCGTCGATGACATGCGCGCCATTTCCCCTCAGGTGCAGATAGTGGTATGCACAATACCGGAGGTACCGGTGCGTGACGGCAACCTGCAAAGAGCGGTTGTCGACGCAAACAAAGAGATATGGCGGATGAGTCGAGAGAAGGGCATCGAGGTAGTGGAAATAAACAGAGAGGTGCACAGGTGGGGTGGTTTTCGAAGAGACGGAATACACTTCAATAGGAGGCTTGGTCATGAGGTGGGTTGGCGACTTGCAGGACGCGCAGTAGCTTTTTTGGGGGGCACGCGGGCCCTTCGGTGTCCAGGGTAGCGTGTAATGAGGACAACAACCAGGGGGGACTCTGTGACAGGTAGTATAGCGAAAAACCAGAGAAAAGGTAAAAGAAGGGAGAAGGCGCGTGTCGCAATTGGTTACATTAACATGCAGGGTGGCAGAAAAAAGGCAAAATGGTTAGAGATTGAGGGACAGTTAAACAAGGAACAGATAGGTGTTTATGCTGTTACAGAAACACACCTTAGAGACTTGGAAGAGCCACCACATATTGACAATTACATTTGGGAAGGATGCAACAGGATCATATCAGAAAGGAGAGGTGGGGGGTGTTGGAATGCTAATTCATAGCAGAGCAAAATGGGATAGAGTGAAGCAAACGTGTTCAGAGCACCTGTGGGTTTCGGGCACAGTAGGTGGATAGAAAACGTGGCTAGGTGTAGCTTACTTGTGGACGGGGAATAACTGCAGAGAAAAGAATCTGGAGATAGTGAAATGCATAAGCACCGATATTAAAGAATTTGGTCATGATGCCGAAATAATCCTTCTAGGGGACATGAATGCACACATACATGACCTTGACGGATATTCAGACTCCAATGGCAAGTTATTGCTAGATCTCTGCGAGCAACATAGTCTTGAAATAGTTAACGCGGGGCCTAAGTGTGAGGGACACATCACGTGGGAAGTCGGAAACAGGCAGTCGAGCATTGATTATTGTCTCATGACAGAAGGAATCTATGACAAACTTAGAGAGATGAGAATAGACGAGGAAGGCATTAACAGCTTGGGTAGTGATCATGAACGCATAACATTACAAATGGGATATAAAACTGAAAATAAGAACCTAGAATCGAACATTGGCAGCTCATATTTAAATGAGAAACAAATAACTAATATAGCCGCAAGAGTCGAGGAAGAAGTAGACAAACTTCCAGGCAAAGACTGGAAGTATAGTGAGCTGCTACATGTAATCACGAAAGAAATAGAAAAAGAGAAGAAAACTATTTCTTGGAAAGGAAAGAGAAAGCCAAAAAGTTGGTGGAACAAAGAAATCCGGGATGCGATCGAGAAGCGACGTGAGGCATCACGGCAGCACAGACAAGCAAAAAAGGAGAAGCGGCCACAGGATGAAGTCAACCAAGTATGGGAAATATATTTAGAGCAAAAATCCATTGTGCAGAAATTAGTCGAGGCAAAAATTAAAGGCGAAAGTGAACGCTGGATGACAGAGATTCGCGAAAAGAAGAAGGCCGCGCCTAGGATATTTTGGAGCCACCTAAAAGCGCTAGGTAGGAAGTCTGTAACAATGCAACAACATATGGTAGATGAAGAAGGAAATCAATTGGAAGGGTATGAAGCGCTAGGTTACATCCGAAAGGTAACAGCCGATTCGTTTAAAAAGGTCGCCTAGGGGATTCCCCCGGTGAGTAAAAGTATACAGAAGAGTACAACCGAGGAAGATGTAGTACTTGAAAATTTCAATTGGAAGAAGGCCGAAGGAAAAATTCCTAAGCGCACTACTCCGGGCTTAGATGGGGTTCCCGTCAGCCTAATTAACGAACTAGGACAGAGCACTAAAGAAGCACTGCTGAAAGCCGTAGAAAAGTGCTTACAGGAGAGGGAAATACCAGACAGTTGGCGAAAAAGTAGAATGAACTTAATCTATAAAGGCAGGGGAGAAAAGGATAACATTCGCTCGTATAGACCGCTAACTATTACATCGGTGCTATACCGGTTGGCGATGCAGGCAGTAAAATTAAAAATAGAAACGTGGGTAGAGCAAAATGATATTTTGGGAGAACTCCAGAATGGATTCTGAATCGACAGGCGGTTAGACGATAACCTGTTTGTTCTCACACAGTGTATAGAAATATCAAAAATAGAAAACAGGCCCTTATACGTAGCTTATCTAGACATCACCGGGGCATATGACAACGTTAATCAGGAAATTTTGTGGGATATATTGAAGGAAGTGGGCATAGGTGACGACTGTATACAGCTTTTGAGGGAGATATACCGAGAAAATACAGTTTGTGTAGAATGGGAAGGAATAAGCAGCAAGGACAGCGTTGACATTAGCAAGGGGCTGAGACAGGGATGTCCTTTGTCCCCGCTGTTATTCATGCTGTACATGGTGAGGATGGAAAAAGCGCTAGAAGGGAGCAACATTGGATTTAATCTGTCACACAAACAGGCATGCGCGATGGTTGAGCAGAAGCTTCCAGGTCTATTTTATGCTGACGATATTGTCTTATTTGCGGACAGTCAAGATGATATACAGCGGCTGGCAGATATATGCGGAAGGGAGGGCGAGGCTCTAGGACTAGGTTTTAGTGCAACAAAATGTGGATTGATGGTATTCAATGATCACGAAGACCATGCGGTCTTAATACAGGGCCAAGAAATACCGAGGGTAAGCGAATACAAGTACCTCGGAGTGTGGGTAAATGAGGGGGGATAGATATATGGAGGTACAAGAGAAAGCATCGGTAACAAAGGGAAAGAGGAATGCTGCAATCATGAAGCACAGAGCGTTATGGGGATACAATAGGTACGAGGTGCTTCGAGGGCTGTGGAAGGGTGTGATGGTTCCGGGGCTTACATTTGGGAACTCAGTGGTGTGCATGAAGTCAGAGGTGCAATCTGGAATGGATGTAGATCAAAGGACTGTGGGACGCCTCGCGTTGGGCGCTCACGGGAAGACGACAAATGAGGCTGTAAAGGGTGATATGGGATGGACAGGTTTTGAAGTGAGGGAAGCTCAGAGCAAAATTAGATTTGAAGAGAGGCTGCGGAAAATGAAGGAGAGTAGATGGGCAGGGAAGGTTTTCAGGTATTTGTATAGAAAAAGCGTCGACACGCAGTGGAGAAAAAGAACTAGGAGGCTCACCAGTAAATATACGGCTAGCAGTGTGGGCGACATGGCAACAAGGAGCATTAAGCGAAAAGTCAGAGAGGCGGAGAGGACTTATTGGATGACAGCGATGGAAAAGAAGCCGGCTCTCAGTGACTACCGAAAGGGAAAAAACGAAATAAGGAGGGAGAGGTTTTATGATAATTCAAGGGGAAGCGCTTTACTGTTTGAGGCAAGGTCGGGTTGCCTTAGAACGCGTAGCTATAAAGCGAGATTCTGTAACGAAGAAGAACAATGTACATGCTGTGGGGGGAACTAAGGAAACGATGGAACATGTACTGATTGAATGTGGCGATATCCACCCAGATATACGTGTGGACACGAGTCTACATGAAGCCTTGGGTTTTAGGGACAACAATGGAAAGCTGAACACGTCCGCGATAGAAATAAGTAAGAGACGGTTAGAGTATTGGTGGCAGAAAAGTAGAGATAAAGGACAAAAATGAAGAAGGGGGAAAATAAGGTCATTCTGCCTTAAGAAGCAGAGAGATGGACCGTGAACTTATATTTTTCTTTGCTGTAATAACATAGATTTAATCAATGTAGATAAGGCATTAGGCCACCATAAAAAAGAAAGTTTTTTTTCGAGCCTGGTGGCAGACATGTCACCGCCCCGTTATAAAAGGGACGCTCATAGCATCCATCCATCCATCCATCCAAGTGAAACTGTGTCGCGCTAAATAATTTGTATAAAATTACTGTTCAAAGGAATTACTACGAAACAATTTTTTCCACAATCTTAAGGCGCTGATCTTTCATGACAATGATAGTTTATTCATTTTAGTCTTAACTTTCCTGATTTTTGGTTTTGGTGAAAAAATGCAATATGCTGCATGTTTAGCGTATTTTATAAAAAAGCACAGATTTTTTCGCGAGTAATATATTCACATAATGTGTTTCATGGGTTCCTATAATAAATGATGAATATATTTCGGGATCGTTTGCAGCAAATACCTTGCCACAATATTGTGACAAAATTGGAAAAAATGCCATTTTGACTCATATTGAGGCTTCATTTTCTCAATGTAGTGGTCCAAGTAAAAATATGGCTTATATATTGTTGCGTAGTATGACCTGTTGGCAAGACATACAGAAAGTTTCGAAAGAGTGGTTTTTGTTTTAAGGGAGAAAAAAATTTTCCAGCTGAACAACTACAATGTAGTAGAAAGTTTGCCTTTGCCTCGCCTTCACTGCATAGCAGGTCAGCGCAAGATTCTAGCAGGGGGCTTTTCGGCGGCGAATAATGCAAGTCATACAACAGCTTGTCAGTTGTTTTGGTAATACTGCTGTATAACGCCAAAAAGGGCACTAGTGCTAATTTTATGGAAAGGTGTTTTCCCCCTTGGACCATCATAGGGCAGGTTACACTCAACCGCTTCATAGTCCCAAGGGGCAGAATTATAATGTAGTCGATGGCCTGCAGTACAGTATTGGGGCGTTGTGTTTGGCTTCTGATAATTACTGCACCTGGTCTTCACAACAATTAACGGCGTAATTAAGCTATAGTTTGCTTAATATATTTTTATGATGTAACAGGTATAGGCCGATGCGTGATGGCTTATCAGTGGTTTGCATCATGAAATGATGTATGCTAGGTGTACGCGTTAGAGATGATTCGACATCGTGCCCATAAATGACACTTCAGTCACCATTTCCGGAGGGATTTGAAATTTTCATCACCCTATTTCTTAATTGTCCGAAGGTGCTCAAAATGTTCTAATTAAAAGCCCGTCCGGTAATGGTGAGGGGCTTTTAACTAGATTGAATAGCGCGACTGATCACGGGACACAAGAAAAGGAACACACACCACAAAGCGCTAACTGACAACAATGAATTTTATTCCGTTTTCTGGCGGAATAAATACAGAACCATGAGCGAGGAAAGAAGCATGGAAAGAAGATAACGAAGAAAAAAAATAATAAAAAAATAAAAAAGAAAGAAACAACCAAGATTGTACAAGGTGATCATCTACCATCGCCAAACCGCCTAGTCACAACCACTTTAATTGGGTACAAGAAGGAAGAATGATGCACACTATATTTTGTTATGATGTGAGGAAATCTATTTCTTTTTTGTTATGACGTCAGGAAATCTATTTCTTTTTTGCATAGGTCGACTGACGCCATGCTTACGCACAAGTCACCCAGGTGCGCGATTTCGGCTGCTTCAATTACCTCGCGCGTCAGTTTTTACGATTTTTCTTTAGGAAATTGTGCGCAAAATGGAACCTGGATAACCTGGCTAAAGAAATCGACAAAACAAGAAAGTTAAGCTTACTAATGTTCTTCACGGCGAAGACCCATAAAGTGGATTGCCCACTCAGAATAATCGTCACGGCGAAAGACACCTGGCAGTTGCCGGTAGCCTCATTCCTGCAGAGCAGGTTAAACAAGCTGAAGGTTGATGACCCTTTTTTAATAAAAAATTCCGAGCAGGCTATTGCGTTCCTACAAGAAAATTCTGACAAAGGTTTTATGGCTTGCTCTTTTGATGTCAAGGACTTATATTATTCTATACCTCACAAAGAGCTACTGCTTTGCATTGAAAAATGTATTGACACGTACGGAAACGTTGCATTCCAAAATGATACTCAGATGCATGTTGAAGCATTTCTAGAGCTGTTGTCATTGTATTTAAGATCGACCTATGTGTTTTGGAACGGGGATGTGTTCCTGCAAAAGCAAGGAATATGCATCGGTTCATCCATTGCGCCTATTCTGAGTGACTTGTTCCTCGCGAACATTGACAAAACCCTGCAAGAGCGTCTCACGAACGCACGGGTGGCTCGTGTGTTCAGGTTTGTAGACGATTATTTAGTCCTCGTGGAAAAAGATGGATTCGATGCTGAGTCGCCGTTTAGTCGAGTTGAAATGATTTTTTAGAGGGTGTCTAGCGCCATTGGTCATCACTTGTGAAGAGCCAAGCAGAGGTTTCATTCGGTTTTTAGATTTAAAACTAAGCCTGTTCCAGAGGCACTGCTGTTGGCAATATGAACCGCGTGCATTGAAGCCCATTTTACCGTATGAATCTGCGCACTCAAAGGTAGTAAAAAGAGCCATAGTCAAGTCCTGTTATAAAAACGCCTTGACAAAATCATGCCATCATAGTATTGCTGATAGTTTCCGGGAGCAAACGCGCAGGCTCACGGCAGCAGGCTTCCCGATTCATATCATGACTTCCGTGGCGCAATACTTAATGAAGGAATTTGGTACCAGGTCACAACAAATCGTGAGTGAGCGTTGCAGATTGAGCACGCGCGAAAAATTGGTGGTAATGCCCTACATTCGCTCTATTGCGCATCGTGTAAAGAAAATCGCAGGAAGATCTGATGTCAGAGTGGTCTTTTCCGCACCGGAAAAATTGGTGAGCGTGTGTGGGTTGGTCAACCCGGGTGCTAAACAAAAACGAGGCTGTGATAAACAACAAAAGAAAAAGTTTGTTGACTGTGCTGAAGGAGTGGTTTACTCCCTTCCACTTTCGTGCGCCAGAAAGTATATAGGACAGATGGGACGCTGTCTAAATGAAAGGTTAAAGGAGCACGATTACAACGTGAGACGAGCAATCGCTGGACACCTTGGTATTCATTGTAGAGATTGCGGATGCCAACCAATGTTTGAAAATTGCTGCATCATAAAGAAAAATCGCCAAAAACTGACGCGCGAGGTAATTGAAGCAGCCGAAATCGCGCGCCTGGGTGACTTGTGCGTAAGCATGGCGTCAGTCGACCTATGCAAAAGAGAAATAGATTTCCTCACATCATAACAAAAAAGAAATAGATTTCCTCACATCATAACAAAAAATAGTGTGCATCATTCTTACTTCTTGTACCCAATTAAAGTGGTTGTGACTAGGCGGTTTGGAGATGGTAGATGATCACCTTGTACAATCTTGGTTGTTTCTTTCTTTTTTATTTTTTTTATTATTTTTTTTCTTCGTTATCTTCTTTCCATGCCTCTTTCCTCGCTCATGGTTCTGTATTTATTCCGCCAGAAAACGGAATAAAATTCATTGTTGTCAGTTAGCGCTTTGTGGTGTGTGTTCCTTTTCTTGTGTCCCGTGATCAGTCGCGCTATTCAATCTAGTCATGCCTTACCAACACGCCCAGTCTTCAACCTTAGCGGGCTTTTAACATATTCAGCACCCTAGAACCTTCAACAAAAAGGTGGATGAAAATTTTAAATAGCAACTGGAAATGGCGCATTAAGTGTCATATATAAGCACAATATCGAATCATCTCCACCGCTTACACCGGATGGTAATTTTATATATATATATATATATATATATATATATATATATATTGTAAGGAAGCAAACGCGGAGCTCGGGCACTGGCGCGAGCTCGGCCAGTGCGACTAGAAGGCGAGGCAGAATATAGAACAGCATATGGTCGTTGTGTCTATTTCTCTTCATGACAATGGCGCAGTCATGAAACACAAAGCCTTAAAAGGGGTAGAAACGCCTCTGCTCGTGCGTCTACGGCCTTACGGAACTGCCAGTCAAGGTACGCCGTCCCTGCTTCCTAGGTCATGGAATCAACAAGCTTGCTGCCGCAGGAAGCACAGTTCGGCGAGGACGGAGTGGACGCCTCCTCGGCACCCACTTACCTGCCGGCGCTACAAGCACCGTCCGGGGAAGGTGTCCAGGCCTCCTCGGCGACCCGACGGGGCTCTCACGGCGCTTCAATTCATGGTGTCGACCACGCTTCCATGATTCGGGAGATCGCCGCTCTGACTGCGGCGACGACTACATATTCCGCAGCCGCCGCCAATGGTTCTCCAGGTGATTCAACCGACGACGCAGCGAGGATCAACCGCGAAGCCGCGCGCTTGTCTCAAGAGCTTCACAGCTTCACGCCTTCGCACTGCGGGTTCTGAACCGCCGCAGTGTGTACTGGGGGCCCCGTACTCTCCGCGGACATCGCCCCTGGCTCGTCGAGCTCTTCGCTCGGGCAACCCAGGGACGTTATGAGGGCGACGTCCTTGCTTACCCAGGAGCTAGAACTGTTCGCCGTGCGAGCTGCCGAGTCCTCACCGGTCATATTACCATCAGTGTCTCCATGGGAACTACCGGTGTTCCGGGGTTTCCAAGATGACGTATTACCGTAGATCGGTAATTCCGTCGACATGCCCTCCATGCCTGGCCGGACAATGGAAAATGGCTAATTGCCATCGACCACATTCGTGATGCCGCCAAGGCATGACATGCCTACGTAGGCGTCAGGCAGAGGTCTTGGTCTGAATGGTGTGCGAAGTTAACAAGTCTCTTTCGTCCCCTTTCGCATGCCTGTGGCTCCCTGCCTGCCGACCGAGCCTCTACCACGCAACTCGACGGGTTAGCTCAGGCGTCCACAAACCTGCCCTCCTTTGATGACTGAAATCGTCAAGCGCGCCGTTTTCCTTATTCCTTCATTCCGTTTTCTTTATTCCGTTTTTCTTCATTAATTGTTAGTTGAAAGTGAGCGCTTGCGTCGTGTTTTTCTCTCTTTTCCCTGTAGTCAGTGCGCGCTCTCCAGTAACGATGAATACATACCAACTCGCCCAGTTTTTTGCTTTGTGGTAGCCTAGCGTATAGCAAGGGGTTGGAAAGGGAAGTGATCTTCAGGAGGAGAGAAATGGAGGGGAGAGAATAAACATAGAGTGCCCATGTACAGTACTTGATTCGCTCTGTGGAACTCGTGCTGAACGGTTGTGTCGTCCGCGATCTCCTGGCCCCGGCGTAGCTCTCGCCGACCGGCCCCGCCGCCCGTGATCTCCTGGTGCCTCGTAGCTCTCGCCGATCGGTGCCCCGTCCTCGACCTCCATCGACCGTCTCCCAATCTTTTTTCTCTCTTATTTCTCTTCTTCCTTCCTTCTTGTTGGGTGCTTGCCTGCTCCTTCCTTTCCGCTTCTTTTTCTTCTTTTACCTATCTTTATTCCCCCCACGTGCCCCTCCCGCCAAGGCACTGCGCCGTGCTCCCTATAGGGCTGCAGAAATTAGGTGCCTTTTTTCTATTCTTCTTCTAACCACCAACAACATGTACAGTACGGTAAACCATGGGGTTGGGAAATGGAAGTGAAGGTGAGGAGGAGCGGAGGCTAAAGTATACGATAACCATTTATAGTATACTATTAGCCCCGAGAAGTTGGAACGGCGCCACCGGCTGGGAGGCCTGGGTGACGCCACGGCAAGGACACTTCGACGGCCGCCGTTGCGCGTGCCTACATAACATGCGCTCGCTTAGTACGCCGTTCCGTTGTTTGAGTTCGGGGTTTTTGCTTGTCTCAAGCTACAGATGAATGACGAAAACAGCATCGATAATGTTCCTGGTAACACAATAAAAAAAAGTTTACTTTTGCTACTGCCAACAGTGCCCGCGCTCGGTCGTATGAAAACTGAAATTATGTTTGTGTCGAGCTGCTAAGGATGGGATTCATTCCCGGGCTCGGCAGCCGACGGGGCTGGAAAGCAAGAGCACGTTTCTGCTTAGATACAGCAAAATTATTGCCGCACGGCCATGTGGTCCCAGTCAAAAAAACAAAACAAAAAACCATTGACACCAATTGGGAACCGCAATTGGCCTAAAATGGCCCCACTTGGTGTGACCCATTATCCAATGGGTTTGAATTGGATGGTCTGAAATGTCCACTTGGAATGCTAACCCATTGGCTCTGCACCAATTGGTTCGCCAACACAGTAAAAAAATCAGTTGGTCCAACTGGCCATACCGACTGGCCCCCCAATTGGATGAGCTAAAACCAATCGGAATCTTGAACTTAAATGGAATAGCCCGATTGGAATTGACAGTTCCAAATGGTCAGGACAGTTGGTGTAAGTTTTCCATTTGGCCACCATTTTAGAATTTTGGATAATCCAAATGATTGTGCACTTCCAAGTGGGGTCAACCAACATTGGAAAATTGCTATTCCGATCGGTATGTTTGAATATCATTACACGAGTCCATGTGGTATTATGCAGTCAATTGGACATTTTTATATTGGAACAATCGGAGATTGTTATAGGTCCAATGCTGATCTATATAGGACAGTTCCAGGTAGCCCTCATTGCATACTTAATCGATGTTAATTATATTGAATATCCAGTCGACAGAAATGCATCAGGGTTCAGGTTGATCGAAAGATTAATCGAGAGTTTCATAGTAAACTTTATAAATAGGCACGGTCTAATGACCCTTTACACCGAATGGTTCTAATGGAAATTCAACTAATTGCTTCCGAATGGACTTCACTGCTTTGCCAATTGGTTTCAATTGGAAATCACAAAAATGAGCAAAGCTGTGAAACTAGACAGTAGTTTATAGAAATATGTTAGCAATTACACCATGGTTCCTGAAATAAAATATCTGTGGTTTAATATGGTCTACAAAATGTGTCATTTATTTCATCAGTGCATTTTACAGTTGGCCACGAAAATCAAGCAATTGTACTTGGGACCTGGCACAACTTACTAGGCTGAAAGTGCTGGCATGTTGAGCGAGGTTGTGTTTAGTAAGATGAACGTGACATACGTGGAGCAATTATTCATTTCACATTTGTCCACAGGTAGTCTTCAGTAATGCTATGTTCATGCAATCCAACTACATGGTTTCTTAATTTTAACGCGATAGCGTTAAAGAGCTCGTTTCGCAGAAATTCCGGCGTCGGCGTCGGTGTCGGCGGCGGCGTCGTTGGTTGTGAGCGAAAAATCATCATCTTGTCCATGACCGAAAAATCGAGAAAGATGCAAATAAAATAAATAATAAAAATTTCCGGGTCCGAATGAGGATCGAACCCGGGTCGTCTGCGTGGCAAGCAGTTGTTCTACCACGCAGTCACGCTTCTGGTCGTGATTACTAGAGACCGGATTATAGGCAAATGCCTTTTTTTTTCCTCGCGTTCCTATCGCGCCACTTTGATATATGAGCATGAATTAGGGACAAAGGAGGGCTTTTATAGTGTTTTTATAGTGCCTATAAATGCCTATTTTTGTGGTTTGTGCCTAAATGTCTATAAGTGCACATAAATGCCTATTTTCAAAATTGGTGCCTATATGAACGCTATTTAGCCTCAAATTTTGCTTTCGAGTACAGTTTGAGACCGTAATTCATGTTACCGGGCAAAATTGACGTTTCGGAACTTTATGGGGTGCAACAACCTAGTTCCCTAGTTCAACAAACACTCGAGAAGCAACCGGTAGCAGCAGTGAAATGAGACGCGCCGGCCACCTTACCCCACCGCACTGACATGGCGCGAGCGGTTGGAGCAGGGGAGAGGAAAAGACGCTATTTCTTCAATCCTAAATGGGAGCACGTCCCAGCGTGTACAGTGGAATGGGGAGAGGAAAATAAAGGCGGGAAGAGGAGAGGGGAAGAAGAGGAGAGTGGCGTCTATGGCCGAGGATGTGGCGAGGGGCTTTTACCGCCGGTTTTCCAGTCCAGTGTTCCCATGGAACTGAAGCACCTCCTTGAAGACTTGGGCGTGGGGGGGGGGGGGGGAGGCAGAAAACGGGAGGTGCCTGCGCGCAGCAGCAGGAATAAGGAGAGCGAATGCGAAACCATGGAGTGCCGTCAGGGGAAAGTAGAAAGTAGGTAAAAAAAATCAGATGTGCACATGGCTTTTGTTTCGTTTGTAATTTACTCTTAAAAGGCGATTCACCAGGTCACATGAGAAATTTTAGTCAGATACTGGAAGTGTTCGCGTGCCCAATGAAGAGCTTTGTACCACAAGAACTTTTTGATTGGTTCATTACGAGCCGCGAAAGCATGATGCCGGTAGGTGAGCTTGAAACCTTTGCCACTCGCAAGCCAAATTCCTTCCCTGCCCTCTTCGGTATCACAGAAACTCGGAGCCGGAAGATCGCACGACGTGGACGCATCAACACGCCATGCGCACGCAAGATTACACTATGTGCACATGACATGCCCAAGCCAGGTCGTGCGCACAAGCGGTGTTGTATCGTTTCGGCGTTCGCTCTATGGTGTACTGCCTGTTTCTTTGGAATGGATCCGTCTATGCGTTTGGAGAGGCTGGCATGGATCGTGTATCCTTATCACGACACAGCGCGTCGCACAGCTGGAACTGCTGTAAGGGACGATGCACCAAAAAATGCCCCCCACCTCCCCGAAGGGAATCGTGAGGAAATGCGAATGCATTTCGCGCGTGCTTCACTCCAATTATATATGGTGGTTGTGGTTCGAAGAAGGAAAAGGCGCCTAATTTCTGCAGCCCGGTCGGGAGCACTGCGCAGAGCCTTTTTTTTTCTTTTTCTTGTTTTTTTTAATTTTTCTTATTTATTTTTTTTAATTTTTTTTTCATATATAGCTCCGCCGAGCTCCGCCGCAGTCCGCTTTTAGTTAACGCGCACGCTGCGAATTTTTATTGTTCAACAACGCACAGGAGAAACCTCCCACCGGCACCACCTTGGAGGTCAAGATTCATTGCCATATATACGGGGTGGCCAGTGAACGGTTGTGCAGCGCGAGCAGTCGGTTTTTTCAACCAAGAAACTCGCTAGCAGACGCTGCCTGTGTCGGCGTCGCGAGGCGAGAGAGGGAGAGGGGGGGGAGCGTAGGAGAGGAGAGAGAGAGGGGGGGGCGCGCATGCGCAGTGGGAGTGTGAACGCTGCGGGCAGAGATGCCTAGAGAAGGGAGGGGGGAGCGTAGGAGAGGAGAAGAGAGGTGGGACGCGCATGCGCAGTGGGAGTGTGGACGGCGCGGGCAGGGATGCCTAGAGGAGAGAGGGGGAGCGTAGCAGGGGAGAGAGGAGGGGAGGCGCATGCGCAGTGAGGGTGTGGTTGCCGTGGGGAGGGATGCCTAGAGGAGGGAGAGAGGAGGTTTTTTATTTTTATTTTTTTTTTTGAAAGGGTTTGCGCATGCGCAGTAAGGGTGGTCACGCCGCACACCACCACCACCGGATTAAGCTTCGCCATAAGATGCTTCACATCTAACACCTGCCGGCGCGCACACCTCCTCAACCTATCCTCCTGCTCCTCCTCCGCGGACAACGCCAACGCCAACGCCGGATGCCTGACATAGCCCGACTATGAAATGCATTCGCATTTAAAACATGCTAAGCGTTGTCAGGGCTGGCGCCGGCACGACGCGGGAACGGCGAGACACGAACACAGAATAAATATAGGCAGCTAAGTCTCGCAACGCTCTCGATTCTAAGAAAAAAACTAAAGAAAAACGCGTACACATTCAGTTTGTATGTTTTAATATTTCTATTAACTCTCATTCTTCTATTCAAGCAACAGATTGCACAAATTACACATGTAGCCTCGAGTAATTCTCGCAGTTTCATGTACTACTGTGACATACACAGGACCATTCCTTGTTGAGCTTCACCTCCCCCACATTGGTGCGCGCGCCTGTGAGATAAAGGGCACGAGGCATTCAGTCTGACATTGCACCTCGTTCCGGGGAGCGTAGCGTTGCAAATCTTGGGAGACGTGATCGTTAGCGCAGTGCATGCATTACACATCTAGCTCGAAACGCTCAAACCTGGTAAGGGGCCCTTTATGGTGTTCACACAAAGAGGAGAAATTGACCCTGCGCTATTATACCCGGCCAATACGAGGCTAACAGACCCTTCTGGCCTTTTAGCGGTCTGGCTATTGAATTCTGTGCTGCCCTTCCCAGCCATGCCGAAAAGAAGCAGACCCAGGAGCGTGTTTATTCGATGGTGGACACTTAACTTACCATTCTGGACAATAAAAGGAGAGACCGTGTTCTGGAAACCGTGCCCGAAAAGGGACCATTGCATGGCTATGTTAAATCATTAACGCCTTTGTACAATCATAACATGTAACATTTGTTTGCTTTCCTGTAGTAGACCAGGTCGCGCACGTCCTTATTCGAAAATTTGAGTTTTTGTAAAAATTTATTGTGCCTATACTTACGATTTTGGGTGCCTAAAATCGTGTTTTGCCTGCCTATTTTTGGCGCCTAAAACGCGACTTTTTAGTGCCTAAAAATCCGGCCTCTAGTGATTACGTATAGATTAACTTCATCTGCTTGGAATTGCGGCGAAAATAACTTTCATGCTTGGCAAACACGCGCGTCCTGTATACAGGCGTCACACTACAACATGTAATATCGCAGTAATATTGCGTGCTACAAGCGTGCATAGCCACCGGGCGTCAGAAGATGTGAATATCATAACGACATTGTGGTTCAAAGCCGTGTACCCGTTACACAAAGGCACACACGTTACTGCGCGTATCACCTTAAGACCACGTAGTGGGTGCATAGCAACTTCGAAAACATTTCCCGCATTTACCGCGCAGAATTGCTCGTGGTTTAAAGCATGCTACGCATTACATAGTGTGCACTAAGGGATTGAAGTACGGACTAGGGACAGGATATCGCTATAGCGTTCAACTCTTAAAGGCGAAGCTTAAGGGTCCCCCCAATTTTTGATGTGTCTCCAATGATATTAACAGGTGAGACCCTTAATTCAGAACTACTGGCGTTTCTAATTGGAGATTGGCCTGACCAATCAACCCAATTGGTCAAACCATTTGGATTATGTTTGTGCTACCGAATGTTTAAGTTGGTTAGACCCATTAACACAAGAAATCTAATTGAAACTTTATGCTTTTTCCAATGGGTGAACTGGGTTCACCTACTACTAGTCTAATTGGTCAACCCATTTGCGGCAGATTGGGCCACCGCGCGGATGTGTGTCCGAATCCCAACGATTGTATATGTCGCGGCTGCGGGACGCCGAGCCCCCCCCGAAGACCACCAGTGTACACCATCATGCCAACTCTGTGGAAGCAACCACCAGACGGCCGACAGGACCTGTAAGGCACGCTACAAGACCCCTTACATCGTGAAACGCCGCCGCTGGGAGCGCCAACAGCAAGATTCACCCATGCCTACACCTGTCAGAAAAAACGCAGATCAGCAGGACTCTGTTCCCCCCTCGACAACCAGGAGGCCGGGACCGGTCAAGATCCCGTTCACGGTCCAGATCCAGGTCACGGAGCCGAACACCTGGACCACAAGCGTTGAGGTGGGCAGACGTAGTTGCGGGAACGCAGCATGGGTCTGAGGAGGCCGCATCTCAGAACGCATTGAATAAGTTAGAGTCAGAGATAACACTACTCAAACAAATGCTAACTCAATGCAATCAGAAAATGAATGCTTTAAGCGAGGAATACCGCATGCTTAAAGAGGAACTTCGTAGATTTAAACACTCAGAACAAACCCCAGTAAATCTCCCCGCACAACCCATACTTGAAGTACCAGTGTGTCAAATGGAGGAGGGGGTAGCCCCCCCCGCCACCTAAACGTAAAGCGGAAACTTCGGCTTGTGAGGACAGACCTATACGCATTACCACCAGTAATACCGCCCTTACCGACCTCATGAAATCAGTTAAGGAAATCAGTTAGTGGATGGCCACCACGTCTCGCCTCATACCTACTGTCACCGATCGTGTAGATACGCTTACTCAACTAATACAGCAACAAAATGAGCACTTTAACCAAAGAATGCTAGCATTGGAGTCTGGGGCCTCCCCGCAGCCATCGAACGAAATGGCGCCCGGAGCTCCAGCATCGCAGCCCACTTCGCCGCCAACCGGTTTGATTCAGCCGGCAACATTTATACCCCCCAATCCTCACCATGGCTAGTCAATCCACGTACAACATCTGGCAATGGAATTGTCGAAGCTACGCGAATAAGAAAGCTGTTTTAACCCAATATATCCGTGATAAAAAGAAGCCAGATATTATTCCTATTCAGGAGTCACACGGTCTCGCCAAATTGGCAGGGTACCGTGCAATTGGCTACGCCACTGGAGAGACTACTGCCCTTACAACACTAGTTCGCAGAGACCACACTGTTAAACAACACGATACTAAAATTACGCACATCGATAACATCCTCATTGAACTCATACCACATCGCAAAACGCACGCTAGCTTCTTCATTCTTAACATATATAGTAACCCCAAACACAAAAAACACAGGTTTCGCACCCTCTTTAAGCGGGCTCTCAACATCGCCGGTTCCAATTCCATCATAATATGCGGCGACTTTAATGCGCCTTACACAGCTTGGGGTTATTCTTATGCTCACCCAAAAGGTCGAGATCTCTGGCTCGATTCCCAAAACGAGGGCTTAACTCTCATCACGGATGCAAGCGTGCCCACCCGGGCAGGCACCAGTTCTAGCAAGGACACTACACCAGATCTCACCTTCGTCAAACATGCACCCACAACAACATGGCGTAACACACTAGAGGACTTAGGCAGCGACCATTACATCATTGATATCCACATCAAGGGAGGCCCTCGAAAACCGGCTGGAAAGCAACACAAGCTAGTAGACTGGGATAAGTTCCGCAAGTCACGAGAAAATAAGGTGGCGCCCATCGTGGACATTGCACATTGGACCAACACTTTAAGACAAGACATTGATCATGCTACACAAACAGTACCACCAGAGGCGCACCTCGAGGAGATTGATAGTTGGCTGCTCCATATGTGGGAAGCCAAACAATCACTCCAGAAGAGGTGGAAAGCCCAAAAATTAAACAGGAACCTTCGGAAACGTATAGCGCTCCTAAATAGACAAATCGAAACATACGCGAAGGAATTAAGCCAGCAACACTGGCACGAAATTTGCACTACCATGGACAAGCAAATATGTTTTGGCAAAACATGGCACCTTCTCCGCCATCTTTTAGACCCTGAGAACAACAGAGCAATCCACCGTCAAAATATCAATAAGCTTATACATGATTACACAGGTACGGAGGAGGAGCTCTTGCGAGAGGTAGCAAACATACATATCTCCCAAGCTCCTCCTCGACTGCACCCGGATTATACTGGTCAAACAAATGCAACTCTTGACGAGGAATTTTCCGAAGCAGATAATCGCGCAGTACTACAACGCCTTAACACCAAATCCGCTCCTGGTCTTGACTCCATTACGAACAAGACATTACGTAACCTTGACGATGAATCTATTACTCATCTTACGGACTACATTAACACATGCTGGACCACAGGTCGTTTGCCCTCACAATGGAAAGCTGCCAAGATGATTCTGATCCCCAAACCGGGGAAGCCCCTGAACATTAACAACCTCAGACCCATCTCTCTAACTTCCTGTGTGGGAAAACTCATGGAACACGCCTTCTTAGCTCGACTAACAGATTACCTTGAGGACAATGACGTTCTCCCGCACACTATGTTAGGCTTCCGGAGGCACCTATCATGCCAGGACACCATCCTGCAACTAAAGCACCACATCATAGACACCACGGACCGCTCAACCAAAGCTATATTAGGTTTAGATCTGAAGAAAGCGTTTGACAGCGTTACCCATACTACAATACTCCAACAGGTTAATGCCTTAAATCTGGGAGCTCGGACCTATAACTACATTCGCGACTTCCTTACGAACCGACAAGCCATTGTTAAAGTGGGCGCACTCACATCATCTGAGATACCCATAGGTAGCGCGGGAACTCCACAGGGCTCCGTGATATCACCTCTGTTGTTCAACCTAGCTCTTATTGGCTTGCCCTCAAAGCTGTCCGTGATTCCCGGGCTTCATCACAGCATCTATGCCGATGACATCACCCTCTGGGTATGTAACGGTAGCGACGGCTCTATAGAAGAACGGCTACAGGAAGCGGTAAACGTGGTAGAACACTACCTATGCGGAACAGGGCTCTCTTGTTCGGCGGAGAAGTCCGAACTCCTCCTATACCGCCCCACACTCAAAGGCAGACCACCCAAACAATATAGTCCAACATGCTCATATGCAGACATTACCCTGAAGACGGCCGACGGACGTGTCATACCAACAGTCGATAAAATACGGGTTTTAGGATTTCTTATTGAAAGCAAAGGCACAAACGGTGAGACAATCCGCAAATTAGAAGCTAAAGTCGCGCACACGATGCGGCTCATTAAAAGAGTCACTAACAAACATCAGGGCATGAAAGAAGGGAGTATTCTCCGGCTTATCCACTCCTTTGTGCTCAGCCACATTACCTATGTCGCTGCCTACCACCGATGGTTCGCGGCAGAGAAAACAAAACTCAACGGTCTCATTACACGAGTTTACACACAGGCGCTAGGGCTTTCGCAGAGTACCAGCACGGAACTCCTTCTTCAACTAGGCCTTCATAACACGCTTGAAGAAATTATTGAAGCACAACAGGTCTCGCAGTACGAGCGTTTGAGTAATACTAAAGCAGGCCGCCACATTCTAGACAGTCTCGGAATTTCTTATCACACCCAACAAGGCATCAAATACGACATACCACGCGAAATCCGCACTAAACTCATAATACCCCCCATTGCCCAAGAACATGCATCCCGAACACAACAAAGGCAGAAGAATCAGTAGAGCCAGAGCCATGCTCCAAAGTTTTGGACACAATGAGGAGGCGGTTTTGTCGATGCAGCGCGCTATCGAGATTATCGCTGTTTTGCTGTTGCGGTTATAGACCATACGCACAAATGCGTCACCAGTGCTTCTATCAACACAATTCACGCGGAAACGGCGGAGGAGGTAGCTATCGCGCTGGCCATAGCTCACACCGATGCCCAATACATTCTCAGTGACTCCCAAACGGCAGTCCAAAATTTCGCAAATGGTAGGCTCTCTCCAGTGGCATTATGAGTTCTTACTAAAGGCAAAACCCGCTCTGACGAACAAAGCGCATCCATCCTCTGGTTTCCCGCCCACACACCTGTCGACCGCACGGAGGTCAACCTTAACGAGGTGGCGCACAACGTGGCTCGAGGTCTCACGTTCCGAGCTGCGTCTGCGGTTGACACCACCCGCAAGGACTCTCTTGTGGACGAATGGGAGTGGGGAGATAGATTAACCAAATTCAATTATATTACCCAGCACTATAAAAGTCAGCGAAGGGAATACCCCCCCGCCCCACCCTAAACTCAGCCGGGCCCAGTCCGTTCAATGGCGGCAATTACAAACAGGCACCTACACTAATCCCGTAATTATGAAGCACATTTACCCCGATTTGTATATCACTAACTCATGCAAGTACTGCAATAATAGGGCCACACTAGCGCATGTTCTCTGGGAGTGTCCAGCACTAATTGGCAACACTAGGGACGCGGCCTCCAATGAGGACCTTCAGGTGCATTGGCGGACCGCGCTGCTCAGCTCAGGTCTAGACCACCAACTCTGGGCGATCCAGCAGGCCAAGGAAGCTGCCGAGAGACACGGTCTCACGGCCGGCTCCTAGGCGGGAACCCAGCCCGGCAACCTGCAGGAACTTAATAAAGTTATTCACTCACTCACTCACCCACTGAACCGACTGTAGTTTTCCAATGGGTGTCCCAAAACACAATTTGATATTCCTAATTGGTCCCAATTAGAAATTTTGCATTGCCTTGGGCAACTTTTTTTTTATTTACTGGGGTGGTTTCAACCCGCAAGACACCGTATTTGCATCATTAGGTTAATTTGTGCACAGGTGATTTTAAGGGATATGAGGGTTTCGCCTACACTGGCGATATTCGTATCGGATGCATCCGCGCACCTACAGACAGCGTTTTTGCCGGTGTGCCAGGCACCGCAGCTGTTGTGTCAGTTTTTCGCATGTACTTGTTCAGTCACCACGTTCTTTAGTTTCATGTTTTTTCTCGCAATAATTTCGGTGCTTTGTTTCACTGAAATTATTGAGGTTAGGTGTGGTTGAAGTTAAGTGCGGAAACTCTTATTGCTGTCAGATTGTGTCATCGTACAGCATCGTAGCTGCTGTATACGCTCGTAAGTACCACTTTAGATAGCCACCTCGTAAATTGGTTTTCCTTTCAGTTGATTACCCTTCAGCATCAATGTGTAGGTAGACATGACGAGTATATATATATATATATATATATATATATATATATATATATATATATATATATATATATATATATATATATATATATATATATATATATATATATATATATATATATACATATATATATATATATATATCTGTTGTAACCAAGAAGAGAGAACAGAGAGACAACGCCCGTACTCTGGGCCGGCTGTTCAGAGAAAAAGCTCCGTTGCCGCTCTTTGTCATTACATTCGGCCATGACTGCAAGTGCAAGGAGCTGCCAGAAAGAAAAAAACGCCAGGCCAGCGCGGAACGCGCAGCACAGTCACAGCGAAAGCTTGAAGAGTGGCATTTCTGGAGAATTTTTTAAACTCTCTTGGGGCAACTACTACAAGCACACTGGCATGGTACCCACTACGCCATAAATCATCATAATGTTTGGGTAGTGGGGAAGCGTCCACTATGCCATTATTCGTCATTTTTCGGAAAAGCGAGGTACCCGCTACACACTTGTAACGCATTATGTGCAGTTTTTTGATGCTGTGCTGACGACGATGATGAGCAAGGCTTGAGGCTTTTGTAATCGTTTTGAGCATTGAACGACCCACTCGTTACACTATTCGCATTTCCTGACGCCTGGTTGTTACCTTACTGTACTAAAACGCTTTATTAGACATGATAACGCGATTTCTTACCCGACATGAATCCTGCATAGGGTCAGTTTGCAACGCAGTTTCAAGCACTAGCGCAGCTCAGTGGTAGAGTACCGGGCTGCCACGCAGAGGGCCCGGGTTCGATTCCCATTCTGTCACTGGTACTTTTTATTTAGTTAGTTTTTTTTCTTATTTCGCGCGAGAGTGGTTACGGACACCGGCGGCGGCGGCGAACTACGGCGCAAAAACGGCCCTTGTGATCTCATAACAGCTTTCGCTGTAATTGTCTCTGGAGGGCAACACTGGGCGTGCCGTGGTGGTCGGTCATGTGTACGCCACGAGCTGTCCTGCTGACTGCCAGATACTCTGGTGGACGACACTGGTATTCTGGTGGACGACACTGGCTGTGTCGAGGTAGTTGTTGCAGGTCTTGATCACCGGGCGACGGTGTTGGGCGAATTGCAGGTAGTTCAGGCGGACGGAACTGGCTGTTGCGGAAAGGTTGTAGTTGCCGCTTGGCCCGTCGCATTTCCGACTGCACTGCAGGGGAATTACAAAGAACGGTGTGCGACCGATACGATGTGCTGTGGCCGTAGGCAGACCATGTCATCAGTAGTCGCCCGCGTCTCCGCAGCTTTGACGAAGTACGTCCGCTTCACATCAATGCACTCCCACGTGAGAAAGGTGGAATGTACGACGCTGCCGAAACGGGATCGTCCATCGTTTCAGACTGTAGGTGCCTCAATAGTTGTGGCGTTGTCTCAAAGAGGGGATTAGAACGAATGGACATCTCTTCCATGTGTTTAGTCGCGTTTGTCGTGCCAGCTTGCTCGATCCCAACCAACACACGGGGACCGCAGTCATGAAAAAGGCTTCTAAACTTGGCACACCATTAAGGTCAAGATTGTAGCCTGATGCCTTCGTAGGCGTGCCATGCCTTGGTGGTATCGCGAAGGTGGTCGATGGCCATCCACAATTGGCTGGTGCGTCCAGCCTTCGCGAGCTCCGACCGCAATGATGGTCGCCACCCAATTTTCGGCATGGTCCTGGAAGCCGCGAAACTCCGGAATTTCGCAGGAATCAGGCGATGGTTGGACGACAGGCGAAAATCCAGAGTGCCAACGCGAACCAGCCCAGTTGGTGCGAGAGCTGCGTGAGGGCACACCACAGCTCTCCGCGGTTCTCGGATGAGCTGGCCTCAAGGTCTCGTGAGGCGGCCGCGTCCAACATGGCATTGGTTGAGCTCAATGCCGGCAGGACGGATGGAAACACCGCAGAGCACGACGCTGTCAAGGCGTTAAGCGTGACGCGGAGTCGCTCGATGATACGGGAAAGCGCGGAGGCGCTTTCGGGCGATCCGCACGCGGAGCCAGTGGTGATGTTTGAGGGGTAGGAGTTGATTAGTCTACTCCCTGAGGCGGTACCTTTGTACGAGGGAGCTTCGACAGCACCCGTAAGCGGCTCAGGTGTCAGTGGAGTATTGAGGGAGACGTTCTCACGACGGGAAGCGTGAACGTCATTCCCAGGCGACGGTAGGCCGTGCACTGTGTTGGTGGCGCCGGGAGTAAGCATACTCTTGGGCCATCGAGGAGGCCTGGACGCCATCCTGGAATGGTGGCGTTGGTGCTTGCGGCAGTGGGAGGGTCGCGGGCTCCATGAACGCGGTTCCGTGGCTGGCGTTCGGGAAAAGGGAAGCCCACAGCGGCGATGACCCGCGGGGACGCGCTTACGGTTCGTTTGTCGGAGACTGCGCCATTGTAACGAAGAAGACAGAACGAAGAGACAACGCCCGTACTCTGGGCCGGCTATTCTGATTCTGCCTCGTCTTTCTCCTTCTCGCGCTAGTTGAGATCGAGAGCCAAAGCTCCGTTGCCGCTTTGTCATTACAATATATATATATTGCCACGCGCGTTTCTTATTTTCGCTTTGCTCTATTCGGTTCTTCGCCCTCAAAGTCTGTCAGCAATGCTCAGCGCAAACCGCGCCTGATTGTTCTGGAAGCTTCGCGATTACTGTAGATCGTTTTGTTAAGATTGCGCGCAAGACGCGAACACTCGAGCTTATTCCAGAGCTTGTGCGACAACGAGTGATAAGACCGGAATATTCTATGACGCACGTATAAATGCCGTCGCGCTTCACCGCTTGTCAGTTGATCGACGGCCGACGCTCTGCTCGCCACTATCAGTGCCAGCGTGTATTGCTGTAACCTTACTTTCTGTTTACCGGCCACAAGTTCGGCCTAATAGTTTCATCTTGGACACGTCGCCTGCTGCCTTCGTCGACGTCACACCCACGTGACATCTGGTGGAGGTGCTGCTTCGTTCACCGCACACCCCCGTGAAGCCGTGAACCCAGCCCCACTCGCGAAGGAGACGTCGACACCACCACGACCAGCGAGTTAGCCGTAGGCAGCAAGGTCTACATCTGGAGTACGGTCCTCTACCTGACAAGACTCGGAAGACCAAGGCCATAACCTCGACTGCGGCAACGATGACCGCCGCTGCGCCACAGCCGGCGATCGTAATGCAGCAGCTAAGGGAGCCACCGACTTTCCGTGGATCATCGTTCGAAGACCCTGAGACCTGGCTGGAGACCTACGACCGAGTGGCCACCCTCAACCACTGGGACCCGGAAGAGAAGCTGCGTCGCGTCTACTTCTACCTGGAAGACGCGGCAAGGACCTGGTTCGAGAATCGGGAGTCTGCGCTTCAAACCTGGGATCTTTTCCGCGGCACATTCCTGGACACGTTCAGGAGCATCACTCGCAGGGAAAGAGCCGCGACGTTGCTGGAGACGAGGGTGCAACTCCCGAACGAAAGAGTGACCATCTTCGCTGAAGAATTGACGCGACTCTTCCGACACGCTGACCCCGACATGCCCGCGGAGAAGAAAGTCCGTTTTCTCATGCGAGGAGTCAAGCAAGAACTCTTCGCCGGGATGATGCGGAACCCACCAAAGACCGTCCAGGAATTCTTGTCGGAAGCAACAGCGATCGAGAAGACGCCGGAAATGCGAACCCGCCAGTAAGATCGCCGAACGATGCAAGACAGCCCAGGAGTTCATGCTCTCGGCTCCGACGACCTGCGCGAAACGATACGAGCGATCATGCGGGAGGAACTGCGCAAGCTAGCTGTTACCCTCATCAATGCCGCAAGTGGACTCGATCGCCGACATCGTTCGCGAAGAAATCCAGCAGTCGATCTGCACCACCCAACCGCCACAGCCGCAAGCCATGAGCTACGCTGCTGCCGCCCGGCGCTACGCTCCGCCTCCACGTCCACGTCAGGAGGCCGCACCACCCCATTTCCGCCGCCAGACACCGCCGTCCCCACCACCGACGCCATACCGCCCACCTGCCAGCGAGCACTACTCCCCCAAGAAAAACCGACATCTGGCGAGCCCCTGACAACCGTCCGCTCTGCTACCACTGCGGGGAAGCTGGACATACCTACCGCCGCTGCCAGTACCGCCAGATGGGCCTACGCGGCTTCGCCGTCAACGCACCGCCCCCACAGCACGACGAGCGCCCACGCGACATCGCCGACTACTTGACCACCACTGAGCGGGCACCTCGACGTTCATCGCGTTCGCCATCGCCTGGACCCTATCGGTCCCCTAATCGACGACAGCAGTACAGCAGCCTCAACCGGGGCCGTTCCGTGAGCCCATATCCGGAAAACTAAGGGCAGCAACCGATGGAGGTGCGGTTGCTGTTCGACGAACTACCGAAGACCCTCCGCCGACGCTGACGACGACGCCGCGACGATACCTGAAGAACAAAGCAAAAGAGAGCCCTGAAATCGAAACTTCGCGGCCGGAAGAAGACCTGACGACGCCACGTGGAAGCAGCGGAGCAAACCGCCGCAGCCGTGATCCGACGCCGCGACCCAACCGCAACGCACGACGACGAACCAGCGACCTCGACGTAATATTCGACGGCCACAACGTCACCGCTTTCGTCGACACTGGAGCCGGCTATTCCGTCGTCAGTGGGCCTTTTGCGACGAATTTGAAGAAAGTGAAGACTGCTTGGCAAGGCCCTGAAATCCGGACCGCTGGGGGTCATCTAATAAGGCCGGCCGGCCGCTGTGCACAGCAAGAGTCACCATCAATAACCGGACTTACCCCGCCAGCTTTCTAATTCTGCAGCACTGCTCCAGGGATGTGATACTGGGGATGGACTTCCTAAGTCAACACGGCGCCGTGATCGACCTGAGGTCTGAGTCGATAACACTGACTTCAGACGAAGCGTTGCCGCCCCACACGACGCCGGAGAATCATGCCTTGAATGTAATTGAAGAGCAGGTCACCGTTCCGCCCTCTCCAGCGTCGTCATTTCCGTCAACACCGAAATACCCGCTGACCTTGAAGGCGTCATCGAGGGCGATCCGCACCTGCTTGTGAACCGTCAGATTTGCGTCGCAAGGGGCATCGCCGAGTTGCGCGATGACAAAGCAAAGGTACTGCTGACAAACTTCAGCCACGAATATAGGCACCTTAACATTGGTACGACGGTCGCCCACATCGAGAAATTCATGGACACCAGCCACACTTTCGCCCTCTCCGATGCTACCAAACCTGCTTCGATGAATCGAGGTCCCAAACCCGATTTCGACGTCAACCCGAACCTTCCGAAGGTCCAGCAAGACCAGCTAAAGGCCCTGCTCCTGCGATTCAAAGACTGCTTCTCGGCGTCGTCAAGAATTCGACAGACCCCAGTCGCGAAACATCGCATCATTACAGAAGAAAGTGCTCGACCAGTTCGACAGAGCCCGTACCGAGTATCGACGCGCGAACGTGAGGCCGTGAAGAAGCAAGTCGACGAACTGCTACGCGACGACATAATCCAGCCGTCCAAGAGTCCCTGGGCGTCTCCCGTGGTTTTGGTGAAGAAGAAGGACGGCACGCTACGTTTCTGCGTCGACTATCGTCGCCTGAACAAGATCACTAAGAAGGACGTGTAGCCCCTCCCACGGATAGACGACGCCCTGGATCGACTCCACAACGCAAAGTACTTTTCGTCGATGGACCTCAAGACAGGCTACTGGCAAATCGATGTCGACGAGAGAGACTGAGAAAAGACTGCACTTTCATTACTCCAGACGGCCTGTTCGAGTTCAAGGTCATGCCTTTTGGTCTTTGCTCGGCCCCCGCGACCTTCCAGCGCGTTATGGATACCGTACTGGCCGGCTTGAAGTGGAAGACTTGTCTTGTGTACTTGGACGACGTCGTTGTGTTTTCCTCAAACTTCGACGAACACCTGCGGCGCCTTGAGGCTGTACTTCAAGCAATCAAGACCTCCGGACTTAGCCTGAAACCACAAAAGTGCCGCTTCGCCTACGAGGAACTCTTGTTCTTGTGCCACGTGATAAGCAAGTCCGGAGTACGCCCCGACCCTCAGAAGAGAGCCGCCATCGCTACATTCCCGCCACCCGCCGACAAGAAGGCCGTGCGTCGATTTCTCGGCCTGTGCGCCTACTACAGGCGGTTCGTCAAAAACTTTGCCCGCATCGCCGAACCACTCACTAACCTTACCAGGGCCGACGTCGAGTTCAAATGGGAAACGCCGCAGGAGGAAGCATTTCAAGACCTAAAACGACGCCTGCAAACACCTCCGTTACTTGCGCATTTCGACGATCGCGCCGAAACAGAAGTGCACACCGACGCAAGCAGTGTGGGACTCGGCGCCTTCCTTGTGCAGAGGACGGATGGACTGGAAAGGGTTATCAGTTATGCTAGCTGGTCGCTATCCAAGGCAGAGGCCACCTATTCCACGACAGAAAAGGAGTGCCTCGCCATCATCTGGGCTACGTCAAAGTTTCGCCCTTACGTTTACGGAAGGCCCTTCAAAGTTGTGAGCGACCACCACGCCTTGTGTTGGCTAGCTAACTTGAAGGACCCTTCAGGTCGTCTCGCAAGATGGAGTCTGAGACTTTAAGAATTCGACGTTACCGTCGTTTACAAGTCCGGACGAAAACACTCTGACGCCGACTGCTTATCTCGCGCCCCCCGTCGAACCACCGCCGCAAGACGACCAGGAGGATGACTTCTTGGGAACCATAAGCGCCGACGACTTCGCCGAACAACAGCGAGCGGACCCGGAACTCAAGGGCCTTATGGAGTACCTCGAAGGCAAGACCGCCATTGTTCCGAAGGCATTCAAGCGAGGACTCGCGTCGTTTGTCTTACGAAACGGCATTCTCATATAGAAGAATTTCTCGCCCCTTCGAGACAACTACCTTCTCATAGTGCCTTCAGCATTGCGACCAGAAGTCCTCCAGGCACTACACGACGACCCGATGGCTGGACACCTCGGACTTTCCCGCACGCTCGCAAGAGTACAAGAAAAGTACTACTGGCCGCGCCTTGCCGCCGACGTCGCCCACTACGTAAGGACGTGCCGAGACTGTCAGCGACGGAAGACACCGCCAGCAAGACCAGCAGGCTTCCTTCACCCAATCGAGCCTCCTCGGCGACCATTCCAGCAGATCGGGATGGACCTCCTGGGGCCGTTCCCAACGTCGACTTGCGGAAATAAATGGATCGTCGTAGCTACCGACTACCTCACCCGCTACGCCGAAACAAAAGCCCTGCCCAAGGGCAGTGCCGCCGAGGTAGCCAAGTTCTTCGTTGAGAACATCGTCCTTCGACACGGCGCCCCAGAGGTTCTCATCACCGACAGAGGTACGGCGTTTACGGCTGACCTAACTCAGGCGATCTTGGGATACAGCCACACAAGCCACTGCCGGACCACCGCGTACCACCCACAGACCAATCGCCTGACCGAGCGTCTAAATACGACTATGGCCGACATGCTGGCCATGTACGTCGACGTCGAACACAAGACGTGGGACGCCATCCTTCCGTACGTGACCTTCGCATACAACACGGCCGTGCAGGAGACGACACAGATGACGCCATACAAGTTGGTCTACGGAAGGAACCCGGCAACGACGCTCGACGCCATGCTGCCCAACGTCGCAGATCAAGAAAACCTCGACGTCACCGTCTACCTACAGCGCGCCGAAGAATCCCGAAAACTCGCCCGCCAGCGCATCAAGAATCAGCAGGCGACCGACAGCCGCCGCTACAACCTCCGACGACGCTTCGTGGAATACCAGCCCGGCGACAGCGTTTGGGTGTGGACGCCGATACGCCGGCGTGGACTTAGTGAAAAACTTCTTCGGCGATACTTCGGGCCATACAAGGTGCTTCGACGTCTCGGTGCTCTGGACTACGAGGTCGTTGCGGACGGCATTACTAACTCGCAACGGCGTCGTGCGCGACCTGAAGTCGTCCATGTCGTGCGCCTCAAGCCGTATTACGCGCGTTAGCGGACCTGAGGACTTGACTTATTGCTTTATTGTTGTACTTTCTTTCTTCGTTGTTATGATTTATTGTTGCTTGCATTCTTTTCCCATGTTCTGTTTGAAGCATCGGGACGATGCTTTTTCAGAGGGGGGCATTGCCACGCGCGTTTCTTATTTTCACTTTTCTCTATTCGGTTCTTCGCCCTCAAAGTTTGTCAGCAATGCTCCGCGCAAACCGCGCCTGCTTGTTCTAGAAGCTTCGCGATTACTCTAGATCGTTTTGTTAAGATTGCGCGCAAGACGCGAACACTCGAGCTTATTCCAGAGCTTGTGCGACAACGAGAGATAAGACTGGAATATTCTACGACGCACGTATAAATGCCGTCCCGCTTCACCGCTTGTCAGTTGATCGACGGCCGACGCTCTGCTCGCCGCTATTAGTGCCAGCGTGTATTGCTGTAATCTTACTTTCTGTTTACCGGCCACAATTTCGGCCTAATAAACAGTTTCATCTTGGACACGTCGCCTGCTGCCTTCGTCGACGTCACACCCACGTGACTATATATATATATATATATATATATTGGAAGACGCAGGAAGACCTCACCAGACAAGGTCAGCAGCACCGTTTATTTGGCAGTGTCTGCCTCGGCTCAGAACACCAAGAGGGAAGAGCCGGGATGATGATGATATGTACAAGTGAGAACGATGAAGTACTTGAAATGTGCTTACACTAATTTCCCCCCCTCTTCGAAGCGGCCAACCTGGCCGCCACTCAGAGATCGTCTGAACGAGTAGCAAAAGGCTTCATGCGCGACACGTGAACGATTTCCGTGTTGCGACGACGGCGGTCTGTGACAGACTGAAGCGGGCTGACGAGATAGTTCACTGGGGAAGTTTGTCGTAGGACAGTGTAGGGGCCAACGTACCGGTGAAGGAATTTCTCGCAAAGCCCTGACGCTCGCACTGGGGTCCATAGTAAGACCTTATCGCCGGGATTAAAGGCAACGTTGCGTCGTTTGCTATCGCAGCGACGTTTTCTTTCCTCTTGAGTAGCTTCGGTGTTTTTACGAGCAATTTCACGGCAATGCGCGACTCGAGCTGCAAAGTCTTCTGGCAGAGAAGTACTGCACGGAGCAGGAGCAAAGAAGAATGCCGTGTCGAAGACGGAGGAAGCAGATCGTCCATACACGAGGAAAAAAGGGCTGTAGCCAGTAGATCGTTGTATCGCAGTATTGTAGGCAAAGGTGACAAATGGTAAAATGTTATGCCAGTTTTTGTGGTCAGGACGTAAGTACATGGAGATCATGTCAGAGAGCGTTCGGTGGAAGCGCTCAGTAAGGCCGTTCGTCTGCGGGTGGTATGTAGAAGTGGTTTTGTGCGTCGTATTGCACGCCCGCAGGACTTCCTCGAGGACCTCGGAAATGAAGGCTTTGCCACGGTCACTCAGAAGAACGCGAGGAGCTCCGTGGCGCAAGACGATGGACTGCAAGAAAAAGTCGCCGATTTCTGTAGCGGTAGCAGAACGAAGAGGCGCCGTCTCGGCGTATCTTGTCAAATGGTCGACTGCAGTGACGATCCAGCGGTGACCAGAAGACGTCAACGGCAAGGTCCATACAAGTCAATTCCGACAAATTCAAAAGGTGCGGTCGGACAAGGAAGAGGCTGCAGGAAACCAGCCGGCGGGGATGTCGATCGCTTACGGTGCTGACACGACGCGCACGAGCCCACGTATTTGGCTACCGTTGTGGACAAGCCCGGCCAGAAGCAGCGGGTCTTGATGCGGTCGTAGGTCTTGCGGAAGCCTAGATGACCGGCAGCAATGTCATCGTGGAATGCTTCCAAAACTCGAAGACGAAGGCAGCGGGGAGGACTGGCACCCACTTGTTACCCGTGGGATGGTAAATAAATCGATGAAGCACACCGTCATCGAGGCGAAAATGCCGAAGCTGGCGTCGCAAGCGGCTGTTGGGTGGTTTAGTGACACCGCGAAGGCGATCAATGAAAGTCCGACAGTAGGAGTCTGCCCGCTGAAGTGAGCGGAAATCGGAGGGCGAAGATAGTTGAATTTGGTCCAGTGCAGCGAGCAAAAGGTGTTGTGAGGCAGGCTGGACGTCGGAGCCGTTCGAAGGCGATGTGGAGGACGTACTCTCAAGAGAGATCGAAAGCGGGCATCGGGATAGCGCGTCGGCATCATGATGACATTTGCCAGACTTGTAGGTGATGGTAAAGTCGTACTCTTGCAAGCGCAGTATCCAGCGCCCTAGACGTCCTGACATATTCTTCATTGATGACAGCCAACACAGTGCGTGATGGTCGGTGACGATGGTAAAATGCCGACCGTAGAGGTACGGGCGGAATTTCTGTATCGACCAGACGATAGCCAGGCACTCTTGTTCCGTGATCGTGTAGTTGCGCTCAGCTGTCGACAGAGTCCGGCTAGCGTATGCCACAACCTGCTCTTTAGAGGAGGCATCACGCTGCAGAAGGACGGCCCCAATGCCTTGTGCGCTTGCGTCAGTGTGCAGTATAGTGGGTGCTCTCTCGTCGAAGTGGCGGAGCACTGGTCCGGAAGTCAGGCGTCCTTTCAGAGTTTCAAACGCGAACTCGCAGTCGTTGGACCATGCGAAAGAAGCACCAGCGACTACTAACTTATTTAGGGGAGCCGCTATGGTAGCAAAGTTGCGTATAAAGCGACGAAAGTAGGACGCGAGACCAAGAAAGCTGCGCAACGTCTTTTGGTTGGATGGTCGAGGGAACTGTAGTACAGCTGTGATCTTGTCAGGGTCTGGTTGGATGCCGTCTTTCGAAACGACGTGACCGAGCACTTTGATACTTTTGCTGGCGAATGTGCACTTTTTCGTATTTATCTGAAGGCCAGCCTTGGAAAGGCACTGAAGTACCTCGTCTAATCGTTGAAGATGTTGAGTAAAGGTAGATGAAAAAACAACGATATCATCTAAGTAACAGAGACAGGTCTTCCATTTTAGGCCACGAAGAACAGTATCAATCATCCGCTCAAATGTTGCTGGAGCGTTGCACAGGCCAAAAAGGCATTACATTAAATTCATAAAGCCCGTCCGGCGTAGCAAAGGCGGTTTTTTCTTTGTCAGCCTCGTTCATGGGGATTTGCCAGTAGCCTGATCGTAGGTCAAGGCTCGAAAAATATTTCGCCCCTTGGAGTGTGTCTAAAGCGTCATCAATTCGAGGCATAGGATATACGTCCTTACGTGTGATCTTATTCAGCGCTCGGTAGTCAACGCAGAAACGAACAGAGCCATCCTTTTTTCTCACTAAAACGACCGGAGACGACCAAGAACTGGAAGAGGGCCGTATTATATTTCGTGATAGCATGTCGCCAACTTCTTTTTCAATGACTTTTCTTTCCGACTGCGATACACGATATGGCCGACGGCGTATCACACCAGAACCATCGGTTTCAATGCGGTGTACAGCCACGGAAGTCTGACTCAGGGTTGTGGCACAGCTATCGAAGCAAGCTTTGTGCTTAGCTAAAAGTGCCAATAGAGCTTCGGACTGTGCAGACGTTAGGTCTGAACCGATGACTGCTCAAAATGAGGAAGAATTCCAACCTGAAGTCGGTACTGGTGACGAAGACGGGCAAAGTGCTGCGATGGAGGTCAATGGAGAGGCGTCTATCGTCGCCACAGTCATCCCCTTGGGCAACAGCATGGATTCTGCAGTTGTGTTGCAAACGGGCAGGAGAGCGCGGCCACAGGAAAACCGGAGGAGACAAGAGGCGACGAGAATTCCACGTGAAGTGGAACGAAAATAAGGCGAAACTAGTGCATCACCATCGGCTACTTGGGTAGATGCGACAGCTACCACGTGTTCGTGACCAGGACGCAGGACACAATCTTCAACGACGAGTAAGCTGGAGATCGAGGGTGACAATGCCGAAATGGGTGCATCCGCTGTATCCGAGATATGAACGACGTCTTCTTTAAATGATATAACAGCGGAAGCAGAATGTAGAAAGTCCCAACCGAGAATAAGCTCA
>JALIZH010027898.1:0-14686 GCA_030522465.1 Rhipicephalus appendiculatus
GCTCTGGTGGAGCTGAGATCAGACGCGCTTAAAAATTCCATACTGATGTTTGAGGGCGTAGATGCTTGGGAAAGCGGGGGTCCTCTCACCTTAAATATGTATACAATATGGTAGCAATCATATTTCAGTAAACTGATATGCTCACGCATCAATACCTTAAGCCTAGAAAAGAGGAATTTGGGGGGGAGGGAGGTGTGACAAGTGTTGGGAGACTTGATTTCTACCATATTTGTACACATATCTATTTATTTCAACAATATGAGCCCAGTCGGGCTGTTATAAGGAGGGGAAGTTTGCAACATTGAAAGTAAGTATACAAACAACATGGTAGAAACGTCACAATGCAAACTCAAAGCACAAATGTGTAAACAGCATATAAGAAAATACAAATCGGCAGCATAGAAACGATGTTGTGCAATTATACATAGCAATGACAATGTCAAAATTAGGCACCGAGCGACTGTATCTTTTTCCTCGATATTCGTGAGCGAATTCGTACCGTAACATGCGCTTAGTTTATTCCAATTGTTCGATGGTTTTGACCAGGGAAGAATGTTTGGAAACATCAAGCCTAGACAAAAAAAAATTACAGCAGATCCACGCAGTGAATGCTGATGATAGAGCGAAGCTCCTTGGAAGCCAGTCTGTCATTTTATTTTACTAAGTGTAGCGCCATTGATTGATGCGTTAGCGCTGCGCGGTCTCAGTACAAGCGGCTTGCGAGCAATGCAGCGCGCTGTACACGGCTTGTATGCGCGCTCTAGCCGCGAGCGGCCGGTATGAGCGACCTGTGAGCGGCCGGTATGCGCGCTGCGCGCGCTCTGCGAGCGGTTCTGCGCATGACGACGTGCGCTTCCTCGGAGAGGGGTGGTTTCGAGGAGCGGAGCCGCCGCAGCGTAACACCAGTGCGCGGTCAGTATGCGCGCTGCGTGCGCTCTGCGAACGGTTCTGCGCGCGACGTCACGACCTTGATCGATACGCTTGCTGGGAGAGGGTTTCAGAGCGGCGTCCGCAGCTGTTCCGACGGGGACCAACGACGATGACGGCGACAACGGACATCGTGCGAGCCTAAGGATCTTCGCTCCTAAAAAATGTCTAACAACGTATGAGTGGGAGCATAGGCGTGCGCAGGGTTCACCTGCGGGGGGGGGGAGGGGGGGGAGAGGTTCGTCGCATAGGCCTGACTTTGCGCGCGCCCCCTGCGCCCCTGTGCTCATGCCTATGGCTGCGAGGACCGAGGTGACACTCCGCCTGGGCGCCCCACGCATAGCCCGGAATGAAGGTTTGACATGCCAATTCTGCAGTTTATAAAAAAAAAAATTTGCGTGGCTGTTTTCCTGCGTGAAGCTTAACTCGGAAGGTTTGCCTTACCAATGAACGCCATGACAGATTCAGCCCCTCAGTACTTAGATAAAATAAAATGCAAAGCAAGACGTTGCACTCGCTAGATCTGATTTATTAGCGTTAGTCGATACGGGTCTCACACGATACTAGCGTACTCCAGGGTTGGTCGAACAACCGTAGTGTGAGCCTTTAACTTTAACTCAGAAGATGCGTGTTTAAATTTGCGTCGTAAAATTCCCAGCTATTGCTGAGAATGTTGCGTCAAGAATTACGTCAAGAACACAACAGTTTATTAGGCGTTATCAACGCAAGGAGCAGCATTAGTACCAAGAGTGAACCGTACCGTTAATAATCATAATTGGCTTTCGTTTCATCCAACGAGGAAAGTCACTTCGGCGCAGAATGTGCACATGGATTGTGCTGAAGGTCCAATCTCACCAATGCCTCCGCACCAGTGAACGCGCCTTGAACATTGCTGATGTTGTTTCGTGATAAATCCACGTACTTCAATCCGAAATCGTTTGCGAATTCTTCTACCTCTAAGTGCCGTATAAAATTCCTGGATGCTTCTAGATATCTTAATTTAGGCAGACTTCTAATTGAACTGTTAAGCGAATGGACCTGGTTACGTTCGAGTCGCAAGGTGGTGAGGCTGAGGAGGCCTTTGAAGGCGTTTCTTCCTATCCATTTAATTTTGTTTCCCGTCATACTGATGCGTACGAGGGCAACGTTTTTGCTGAACGTATCATCCTCTACGTAACGAAGAAAGTTACCAGTCATAGAGAGCCATTTGAGGTAAGTGAGGCCGCTGAATGCACCCGTGATATTTTGGATAAGGTTAAAGGATAGCCTGAGATTCGTGATTCGGCGCGTTCTGGTCAAGGTTCCTGATATACTAGTGAAGAGGTTGAATGACAAGTCCAGATGCTCCAGATTAGAGCCAACCCCGAAAACTGTCTCGTTTATACGTGAAATTTTGTTGTGGCTGAGGTCGAGGCGCAACAGCTTCTTCAACGGCACGAAAGCTTCCGGCTCTACTTCGCTAATTACGTTGTGCTCTAAACGGAGCTCTTTAATATTAGCGTTCCAGTGGGAAAACTTGTTGATGGCCCTTATTCTGTTGCTTTCGAGCCAAAGCCTCTCTAAGGACGGCATCTTAGATTTTACCAGACTTTTGATGCTGGTTATTTTGTTCGCACGTAGATCGATGTCCTGCAAGAAAAACAATGAAAGTGGTTAGTATTCTACGGTACTATTCCTGGGACGGGCGCGGCGTTTTTCATTGAATGTATGCCACGCCTGAACAAGATGCGGTTCAGAATTGAAAAAACAATGCCATCGCTATTTTACAAGACAGGTGCACAAGAAATCGCGGAGTGGACGCACTTCACGTTAGCTCCGTCTTTCATCAACGTTTTCGTAGCTAAAATCGCCGAGGATCACTGGTATTTTGCAACCGTCTCATGCAGCAAGTCGCCGGGATTCGGCTTGATACCAGTTTCAAGGGGGGAGATCCATTTTTCGCACTTTTACGCCAAAGCCTCGTCTGTGCCACACCGGCAGCCGCGGTGGCTGCCTGGGCCTAGGCCTCGGCGCACGTGAAAAAACAAAGAATACACGTGACGCGCGCCCGCGCTCGCACGTAGAACCAAGAAATGGAGGTTCGTGTGCAAGGAGAGAACATTTCCCAAGAAGAATTCAAGGCCGGCACGGGCTGGAGTACCGTCAGCTCTAAAAAGAGAACCGTGGAGAGTCACGCTACCAGCGATTTCAGCGCACATCGCACCGCCGATAGCAGGAAGCAGCAGCGTGAGCAGAAGCTGAAACGGCAGTTGGTCAAGGCCAGCCGTATGCCATACCTACCGAAGGGTGACTACAAAATCATCATTCGCCCAAAGGGACGACTCAACATTGCCGAATTAGGAGCGGCCAGAGTGGCCTCGTGCGTCTACCAGGCCGCTGGTATACCCGGGGAGCAGAGGGAAGGACGACACCGTGTGCCTGAACGTACAGCAGAACATTATCGTAGTGAGTACCCCCAGTGAATCCAACGCAGACAGATACCAAAGAGTCGAACGCCTCGTGGTCAACGGCCAGAGCTATGAGACCAACGCGTACGAATCGGCACCCGACCTCACTTCCAAGGGAGTCATCAGGGGATACCTCTCGAGGATTCTCCCCGGGACATCACCTCCCAAGTTGTTACCCCTAAGAATCCTACGGCAATTGCTGCGAAACGACTCAGCAATACCACCAATGTCATCGTGCTCTTTTCAGGACTGAAAGTTCCCTCCTTCATTCATTACGGAGGTGCACTGATCAAGTGCGCGTTATACAGAAAACAACTGGACCTGTGCCACCAGTGCGGGAGGCTAGGCAACCGCATGGACGTGTGCCCCAGCCCGCAAGACCGGATCTGCAGAGGCTGCGGCACGGCCAACCCAGGTCCCGACCACCAGTGCAACCCCTGTTGCCAGCTTTGTGGGGGTGAGCACTTAACGGCCGACAAGCAATGCAAGGCTCGATTCAAGATGCCATATATAGTCAAAAGAAGACGATGTGAAAGACAGCGACAACGGGAAGAAGAAATCCTAGCCTGGGAAGCTACGAGGGAAGCAGTTTGGACGTCCCTTTCCGGGAGGCCAAGCCCCGTTCGCGCTCTAGGACCCACTCACGAACCAGACAGTCCAAATCACGGAGCCGCACACCCGCTCCAGCACGATCCAGGAGCCGTACGCCCGGACCACCACAGCCACATCGGTCCCTATCGAGGTCCCGCAGCAGAGGAAGCGGCCGGGCGGCAGAAGATGCAACCTACAAGGTGGGCTGGGCAGACGTGGTCAAAGGCTCGTCGCGTCGCGTCGGATCTGGGGAGGCTGCAGCTTCTAGGGAAATAGCAGAAATGCGACGGGAAAATGCGCAGTTAACGGAATTAATCTCAAATCTCACGAGAGAAATTCAAGAGCTTAAGGGTAATCGCAAGGCAGTCATATCACCCCGCTCAAGTAGTTCAAATGAAGGGGCAGCTGCAGAAACCCCTGATAATCGCATGGAGGAGGACGACAACCCTCCGCCACCTAAGAGAAAGGCTCCGGCAGTTATCAGCCACACCGGATCGCCACTGACTGACCTAGGGCAGAAATTAACGGAAATGCAAAGTGTACTGAAAGACCAAGCAGAAGCCATTGGTAACTGTGACGTAATGATAACGCTGTGCAAAGCCATGCACACGCTCAAGACAGCAGCAATATACGCCCCCCTTTCTCGGGCCTATATAATCTGCGGCTTTCTGCAATAAAGCGTTCTTTTCCACACCCGCACCCGTCTCGAGCGTGCTACATGGTGGCAGCCGGTGGGATGATCGGCAGCAGCGAAGCAAGCAGATAGCAGGCCATCCCGGACCGTTTCCAGCTTCAAAGAACTGCCGGCATGCCAGACACGGAACCAGCGCTTCCCCGCCAGCAGAGTGCCCCGGTCACCACGCTACTGCCACCCCCAAGGGCCTTGGATACCAGAGGCGACGTTTGGCAGAGCTGGAGAACATGGAGGCAAGAATTCGACCTCTACGCCACAGCTACCTATCTCAGTCAACAGCCAAAAGAGGTACAAGCTGCTACTTTTCTTATGATCATAGGCGAAGACGCTCGCAGGACTTACAACACTTTTATCTTCAGTGAAGGGGAGGATAAGTCAGACATAGAAGTCCTTAAACGGAAATTCGAATCCTTTTACAAGCCGTCGTTGAACCTAGCTTATCACGAATTCCGTTTCGGCTCGCGTGACCAGAAGGAAGGAGAAAGCTTTAATGAGTGGCTAACTGAGCTACGAATATTGGCGAAGAGTTGTGAGTTTGCTGAAATGGAAGAGCGCATGCTGAGGAGCAGAATTATTCTTGGCATAAAGGATAAAAAGCTTCAAGAAAAGCTCATTTCGGAGAATCCGTCCTTTGCCAAGACGGTAGAAATCTGCCGCGCTCGCGAACAAGGGAAAGAACAGTGCGAGCAAATACAAGCAGGCAACAAAAGCCATGAGGAAATTTGCGCAGTTGCCGAACTCCGGCGCTGTGGAAAGTGTGCCAGAAATCATGAGGCTAGCAATTGCCCAGCTAAAGGACGCACCTGTAAGAAGTGTGGCAAGCGAAGTAACTTTGCTGTAGCGTGCCGAACCAAAAACGAAAGGCTTCACAAAGCCAAGCAAAACATCGCAGCGGTAGACGCACACGAGCAAAGCTTTTGGATAGAAGCCCTATTCTAGGAGCGACAAGAACGATGAGCGCTGGTCAGCAACTGTAAATGTAGAAGGAACTCCCGTCCTTTGTAAGCTTGACACAGGCGCCCAAATCGCTCGGTGATAGCATGAAGCAAGCTGCGACAGATAACAACCAAAGAAGAGGAGAGCTGTGACGTCATTCTAAACACCTTTTTTGGTCATCAAAAAGCAGCTACAGGGCTCGTCCGCCTTCGCGTTAGCGCAACTGATGCTTCATTTGAAACAGACTTTTTTGTTGTCGAAGAGGACGTTCCACTAACATTAAGCGGATCAGTCGCAGAGAAACTGGGTCTCCTACTCAGACTAGCTTCAGTGGAGCCGCGTGAGCTTTATGAAGCAGCGAAACAATATGCTGACGTTTTCGACGGACTAGGCAGCCTGAAAGGTATCGTCTACCATATGAAGCTTAAACCAGGTTCCAAAGGAATCGTTAGACCGGCAAGGCGAATTCCACTTGCACTTAAAGACAAGGCTAAGAGGGAACTTGATCGCATGGAAGCCGAGCAGGTGATACAGGTGACTGAGCCAACAGAATGGGCGAGCTACATGGTCGTGGTGAACAAAAATGAGAAAGTACGCATCTGTCTCGACCCGACTGAGCTGAACAAAGCACTGCTAAGGGAACACTACCCGAATGCCGACCCTAGAAGACATTGCGCCTTCTCTAGCGGGAGCGCAATACTTCTCGACGCTAGACGCTGCTTCGGGCTTCTGGCAGATTAAGCTCGACGAAGAAAGCTCTAAAGTTTGCACAATGAGCACCCCTTTTGGCCGGTACAGATTCCTGCGTATGGCGTTCGGAATAGCGTCGGCGCCGGAAGTTTTCCAGCGAGCAATGCTCAGAGTAATGGAAGGACTCGAGGGTACTGCCGTAGTCATGGACGATATTCTCGTGTGGGGCAGGTCAAAGGAAGAGCACGACCGCAACCTTGTCAACGTGCTTGACCGATGCCGGGAACACAACTTGAAGTTAAACCGCGCAAAATGTCATTTTTTGCAGAAATCTGTCAAGTACCTCGGTCATGTTTTGACACGTGAGGGACTAAGCCTGGATCAGGAGCGGCTTGCAGACATACTTCAAGTTCCACCCCCAGGCAACAAGAAGGAACTGCAAACGTTCCTAGGTATGGTCACCTTTGTCTCCCGTTTCATTCCACATATGTCTGAAACCACAGCTCCACTCCGCGAGCTTCTCAAAAAGGACGCAGCATGGGTCTGGGAAGACCAACACCAGGCTAGTTTTGAAGCTCTTCGTGAAGCTTTAGCAAAAGCCCCCGTTCTCGCATACTACCAGAAGAACAAGCCCATCACGCTCTCGGTAGATGCCAGCCAAAACGGGATCGGTGCAGTGATAATGCAGAATGGTCACCAACTAGCATACTCATTGCGCTCTCTCTCGAAAACACAACAGAGATACGCGCAGATAGAAAAAGAAATGCTAGCGATCATACATGGTTGTGAAAAGTTTCAGGACTACCTGTTTCGGCAGCCTGAGGTCACAGTGGAGTACGATCACAAACCACTTGAGATGATTTTTAAAAAAAACCATTGTGTGAATGCCCACTTCGACTTCAGCGCATGCGCCTCAACCTCCAGAAATATCGCCTAACAGTGAAATACACGCCTGGAAAAGAGCTTTTTATTGCCGACGCATTATCTCGGTTCCCAAGCCCAAAAATTTTAAATGAATACGGCGAGCATTTTCATGTCAATTCAATGGCTTATCTTCCAGTTTCAGACAAGCGCCTGAACCAAGTTTTGCAAGAAACAGAAAAAGACTCAACCATGCGCCAACTTCGTGAATACGCAAGCACAAGCTGGCCCGATAGCAAAGATGACGTCACTCCGGAGTTGCGCAGCTATTGAAACTTTCGTGACGAACTGCACACGGAAAATGGCTTGGTGCTACGCAGCAACAGGCTTGTTATCCCTCCGAAGATGCTTGGTGACATTCTATCTTGTCTGCATGCTGCACATGCGGGAGGTGAAAAGATGAAAGCACGTGCTCATTTCTGTCTTTTTTGGCCAGGCATGAATAGTGACATAGAAGAAACAGCCTGACGCTGTCAGTTGTGCCAGCGGCATAAATCGAGAAATGCGAAACTGCCATTGCATAGCCATGAAACGCCAAGTTTACCGTGACAAGTTATTGGAGCAGACCTTTGCTACCATAACGGAAATGAGTACTTGATCGTCGTTGACTTTTATTCTTTTTTTCTTTGAAATCAGGGCTGTGCAGTCCTCATCAGCGAACAAAGTGATCTCAGCCTTCACGGATATCTTTGCTACGCATGGTTTCCCGAGCCGGCTCATCACGCACCATGGACCGCCGTTCAGCAGTCAACAGTTTCAAGACTTCATCAGTAAGATCGCGACAAACCACGTTAGATCAAGTCCGTACCATCCTCGCTCGAACGGCATGGCCGAGCGAGCAGTGCAGGAGGCTAAAAAATTATTACAGAAGTGTCAATTTGGCTCTGTTGACTTTTGTGCCGCCTTGCTAGAGTGGCGGAACACTCCACGTGACAACTGTTTAAAGTCTCCTTCGCAGCGGCTCATGGGACGGCTGACCAGGACCCTTCTACCGGTTCCGGCTACTCACCTGCAGCCTAGGACGGTGCAACCAAAGGACGTCCAGCAGCGACTGCCAGACATCCGTCGCAAGCAACGTACCTACTACAACAGGGGTTCCAAACCTCTACCTGAGCTACCACTGGGCGCCAGGGTCACTGTGTACAACGTGCCCTCGAGAACATGGTCGCCTGCCACAATCATCCAGAGAGGCGACAGTCCGCGCTCCTACGTACTTAAAGGCGAGGATGGACGACAGTTCCAGCGGACGAGAGAACACCTCAGGCCATCGCACACACCCATCGGGCAAGATGCAGCGGTACCTGTCCCTCCAGACTCCGGGCAAGATGCGGTGGCACCTCTCCCTCCAGTCTCCGGGACATCCGGGTCTGCTACGCAACAACCGTTGCGAAGAAGCCATCGAACGCGTCATCAACCAACAAGATACCCTGAGCTAGAACGTTATTAAACTTGGGACTCCGGCTCAATAAACAAAAAAAAAGGGAGATGTGACTTAATGATAACGCTGTGCAAAGCCATGCACACGCTCAAGACAGCAGCAATATACGCCCCCTTTCTCGGGCCTATATAATCTGCGGCTTTCTGCAATAAAGCGTTCTTTTCCACACCCGCACCCGTCTCGAGCGTGCTACAGTAACCTAACGTTGGCGATCTCGACCATAATGGCAAGACTTGACAAATTCGAAAACAAGGTAGCGACCTTAAGTCTCAGGGTAGCAAAACTCCAGCCAGTTACTTCCGCAGGGGCCCACACAATCGGGGTCGCATCTAATCAATTTCAAAACGCCGCTACAAACACCGCGGCAGTATCGGAGGTCGTTCAGTCCACCTCTCCCCAGTCCTCCATAGCACCACCAGACCAAAATAGGCAAACGTGGTAAACGAGGCGAGCTGACGATTTGGCAGTGGAATTGCAGGAGCTACGGCGCGAAAAAACCTGTCCTGCAACAACACATTAAAAGCAAATCTAAACCAGACGTAATAATGTTACAAGAGACGCACGAATTAGCCAAACTTCCTGGTTTTCAAACCGTTGGTCCCTCCTCTGGGGAGAACCACGCGGTAACTACTTTGGTCAGGAAAGGCTTAGTGGTCGTTCGTCATGACATAAAAGTAGCACAAGTTGAACATGTATTCGTAAAAATTATACCGAAAAGCAAGCGCCAATCCAGCACGTTCATTCCTAATCTATACAGCAACCCTGCGCACATACGACAACGCTTCCTAACCCTATTTAGAAGGGCCGCTGACCTTGCGGGCTCGCACCCTCTGCTTATCGGGGGAGACTTTAACGCCCCGCATGGAGCTTGGGGTTATGCCTACACGAGAGCCAAAGGCAAGGCTTTATGGCAAGACATACAGGAGACAGGCCTGACTCTCATCACCGACCCCAGCTCCCCCCACAAGAATGGGAACCGGGCTGGCAAGAGACACCACACTCGACCTAACATTGGTGAAGAACACGAGAGGATCCAGTTGGAAAAACACGTTCGAAGACCTTGGTAGCGACCACAGAATTCTCGAAACCAAATTATCGGATACTTTAGAAAGCGATACCATCAAAACGTTCAAGTGGACCGACTGGGATATGTTCCGTCAGAATAGAGCCGCAATGACTCACGAGCCCATCACGGACATCGAACAGTGGGCCGAAAAAGTTAAGGCTGACGTCAAAGATGTTGCAAAGACAGTGACGCCAGAACTTCCCGTCGATAAGATAGACAGCCGCCTGGTGCACATGTGGGAGGCTAAAAGATCATTACAGGCCAGGTGGCAGAAGCAAAGACACAATAGGCAGTTGAGGAAACGCATTGCGTTACTCAACAAAGAAATTTAAGAACACTGCAGAACTCTTAGTAAACAGCAATGGGACGAGATCTGCAACACAATGGACGGACAGATTGGCACCGGTAACACGTGGCGTTTGCTCCGGCACCTGCTAGACCCCACCAAGAACAAGGCAAATCAAAGGGAAACCATGCGCAGAATAATACACACACACACACACCAAGGACGAGGAAGAAATACCTTTCCGAGCTCTGCGACAGATACGCCCCTGAGAACCCGGCTATTCCACACGTGGAATACGCGGGAAAACCCAACCCCTCTCTGGACAGGGACTTTGACGAGGCGGAAATCTGGGCTGCTCTGCAAAAGGTCAACAGAAAATCGGCCCCGGGACCGGACGGCGTAACCAACAAGGTCCTTCGTAACTTGGACAACGAGACCATCTCCGAACTGACCAAGTACATAAACGAATGCTGGACCCGAGGATCCATACCTGATCAATGGAAAAGAGCAAAAATGGTGCTGATCCCCAAGCCCGGCAAACCTGCAAATCTTGCCAACCTTCGCCCCATATCTCTTACGTCATGCATCGGAAAGTTGATGGAACACGCCTTCCTCAATCGTATCAACGCACATTTGGATGACATCGACGCGTACCCGGACAGCATGCTCGGGTTTCGAGCTCATCTTTCCACGCAGGATGCAATGTTGCAAATCAAACACCAGATACTCGACAACAAGACAAGAGGTACCAGGGCCATTCTAGGATTAGACCTCAAGACAGCTTTCGACACCACAGCTCACGCAGCCATACTACGCAAGATAGCCACACTAAATCTAGGCAACCGAGCGTACAACTACGTTAAGGATTTTCTCACAAACAGGAGTGTCTTCTTAACACTGGGCAAACTCGCATCCGAAGACAGGAGCATTGGCAGCGTCGGCACCCCACAAGGCTCCGTCATCTCGCCGATGCTCTTCAGTCTCGTTATGATCGGCCTCCCCGAACGCCTAAATGCCATAGAGGGAGTACATTACGCCATATACGCCATATATGCGAGGGAAGTGACGGAGAAATCAAACAGCGGCTACAGACCGCGGTTGACGCAGTGGAACAATACCTCGTAGGAACCGGTCTCGTCTGCTCGCCAGAAAAATCCGAACTTCTCCTATACCGCCCGACGCTAAAGGGAAGACCCCCCAAAAGTTCCATCCGGCAAGCAGAGTTCGACGAAATTTGCGTATGCACCAAAGAAGGACAAGAAATACCTAGGGTCAAGCAGATTAAGGTGCTCGGACTTATAATAGAATCGAACGGTGCCAACGCAGCAACGATCAGGAATCTGGAGACTAAGGTCACGAACACGATGAGGCTCATCAGAAGAATCACCAACAGACATCGGGGCATGAAGGAGGCCAGTGTCGTCAGACTGATACATTCCTTCGTGATTAGTCATATTACCTACGTGGCCGCCTACCACAATTGGTACGCTGCTGAAAAGACCAAGCTCAACACCCTAATTAGGCGAACACACAAGATGGCGCTAGGCCTTCCAGATAGCACAAACACGGTACTTCTACTACAGTTGGGCATGCACAATACGCTTGAAGAGCTAATAGAGGCACAACAAATCTCGCAACTCGAGAGACTAACCAGGACATGAACGGGCAGGAGCATCTTGGACAAACTCGGGATGGCCTATCACAAGCAGCACGGCGACAAGACATCCCTCCACAGCCCGATCAGAGAGAAGCTCCAGGTGGCTAACATACCCAAGAACATGCATCCCGAACTAAATCAGGGTCGAAGAGAGAGTAGAGCCAGGTCTTTACTACAAGCCTTCGGTAGGGACAAGGAAGCGCTGTTCGTAGATGCGGCAGAATACGCGGATCGACGTGCCTTCGCAGTGGCAGTCCTCAATACTGACAAACAATTGGTCAGCTCGTGTAGTGTACGCGGCAGAAACCCTGAGGTAGCGGAAGAAGTGGCGATAGCCCTAGCTATCGTTTGCCCCAGTTGCCGATATATTCTTAAGTGACTCGCAGACGGCGGTCAGAAATTATGCACAAGGCAGAATTTCGCCAGAGGCCGCGGCTATCCTCAACGCCAACGCGAACTATATAACCACCGAAGAGGCGGAAGAACGACATGTTATATGGTTCCCAGCTAACACGTCCCCCGCCACACCCCCCGTACCCAACCTCAATGGGGAGGTCCATCGCGTAGCGCGAGGTCTCACGTTCCGCGCCCGCGTAGAGAGATCCTCTCCAGAAGATGGACATCCAGCGGAAGTGCTGCACAGAGAGGGATAGAATGACCAGGTACTGCGATATAACAAAATTTTATCAAAAATCCAGGCGTATTTATCCACCGCCAAGCCCCAAACTCGACAGATCCGAAGCGGTAGATTGAAGGCAATTACAAACCCAGACCTTCCCCAACCCCGTTCATCTCAGGAGAATATACCCAGGCATTTATCCAGATGATACCTGCAAAGCATGCGGCTGGACTCACGCATCGCTCAGGCACATTCTCTGGGAATGCGCGATTATATGCGAAAAAAATGCAGTCTCCCCAGATGAAGGTGCGGCGCGGTGGACGGCCGCGCTGCGCAGCTCCAACCTCCAGGATCAAGTGTGGGCCATCCAGCAAGCCCGTGAGGCGGCGAGGAGACAGGGTCTCCGGTCCTCCTCGAGGGTGGCCTAGGCCCAGGCCACGAATTTGCCGGAGCTTTTAATAGAGTTGTTTACCACCACCACCTATTTTGACAATACTACGATTACACAGGTATAACGCAAAAGTACTAATAAACGAACATCGTTAGACGAAAAGGTGCCTTTCCATGCAATGCCGAAGATAAACGTTAGATCCCTCGTACCCTGGGAATCCTTGTTTTTGAAAGTATGCGGCGCTAAGGTGACTGTGGCGTAATTTTTTATTGAGCGAATCGTTAAGGAATGACGCTAGAGGTATGTACAAATTTTATACTCGCAGAGATATGTTAAAGAGTCTCGTATGTGTTATATCACGAGTTGTTTATACTTCCGCACCAAAAGCGGTAAGCTGATATGTACTTAATGATATGTACTTCTTACCATCTTACTGTATCATCTTACTATGTACCATCTTACTTACTTACTTACTTACTTACTATGTACCATCTTAATATGTACCATCTTACTTAATGATATGTAGTGCTTATGCTTGTCCGTTTTAAAGGAGAACGCATGCACATTTGATGAAGCTGTGACAATGTGTGGAAGTGGCTCTTTGCAGTTATTTAACAAGGACATCAGCACCTTGATCACTGAGCACCAGCAGCTGCACATGACTTCTTTCTCGGATCCGTTCGTGATCGCGGCGACGAGGGGTCTATGCCATAGAAACCATCGTGAGTAGCGCAATCGGACAGGACACAGAGCAAGGAACAGACGAGCACACGCGCACACTAACTGATTTTATGTAAGGCAGATCCACACCTTTATACATCGACAAGCTGCGCAGGCGCGCCGTCACAACAACCAACAACCAAACAAGGTGCGATAAAAAATATTAAACAAGGCGCGAAAGAAATTGAATATCAGCACTGTACAGCGCAATGGAAATGTCGCTTACTTCCATTGCGCTGTACAATTTCTTTCGCGCCTTGTTTAATATTTTTTATCGCGCCTTGTTTGGTTGTTGGTTGTTTTAACGGTGCGCCTGCGCAGCTTGTCGGTGTAAAAAGGTGTGGATCTGCCTTCAATAAAATCAGTTGTTAGTGTGCGCCTGTGCTCGTCTGTTCCTTGCTCTGTGTCCTGTCCGATTGCGCTACTCACGATGGTTTCTATGTCAAAACACCAAGTAGCCCAACGGTCAACTCTTTTAAAGAGAGGCCTATGTATCGTGAAGAAGGAGGTATAGCACAGCTGTTGGACACCATGGGTGCCTCTTGATAGATGATGCCTCCTGTCCTGGACTCGGCAATAAGGCCTGTTGGTGCCTTGTCCACACCGAAAACGTCTTTCATGTAGTGTGAGAGCCAGGCCTTGTTGACTTTTGATAAATCAATATTGAAGTCACCGGAATTGATGGGGAGCATGATGCTCTCGGCCGAGTTATCGTAGGAAGGATTGATGCCATTCTTGGCGTAATCGATAAAGTATAAAAGTACAGAGTAAAAGTAAAGTATGCTGATAAGAACCGCTGGACGGACTCCTTTCGCGCTACGAAGATGAAGTAGATGGCGGCGAGCGCAATGTCTTTCTTATTGTTATTGAGATGCGCAACGCAAACGTCACCAATTCGTCTGCTTGTGTTTGTGTGTTCGGTGTCTAGCGGCCAGCGAAGTGTGATGCGGCCTACATTGAAGTTGCGCATTGCGCGCTCTTATATATGACCACGCCGGCGCACCTGCAATGAAGCCTGCGAGGTTGAGGTGGTTGAGTGTAAGGCGGTAGCCTGGACCAATTCATTGTTGGAGGCCTGTTTGTTAGGCAAATCATTTCTTCCCCAAATTATCTGTCCATAGAGCCGGCGGTACGTCGGAACCTGTAGTCACCTTTTGTGTTGGTGAAGTTTAGACCATCCGAGTCTGGTAGCCCTGCATTGTGCTACGTATACTAGCTTCTGTTGGTGGCGCTTCTCATATTCGTACAGACACTATGACACGCGTATGTCTACGTGTACCAAGCGGCTCTCCAATCAGTCTGA
>JALIZH010027899.1:0-22500 GCA_030522465.1 Rhipicephalus appendiculatus
GCATTTTGTTGCGTGGTCATTAAGTGCGTCGGCATATTTTCTAAACTTCGACTATAGTTAGTGTGGCACCCTACATACATAAAAAATAAAGGGAAAGTACAGTAGACTTAAAAGACATAAGTGACCTCTTGTTAACAAAATAGAATTTCACCGTAGTACACATCGAATACATTAGAGCAACAATTTTTTTCTATGTAGGGGGATTGGGCTGGCTGCATACCGCTCGTAGTAAAACCAGTGATGACGGAGGCTTCGAAGTAGAGAAACAGTAATAATTTATTTAAAAAATATGGCTCTTACGGAAAGGTCGGCCGAGGAAAGCGGGTAAGGGAGGCGGAGTCATCAGCTTAGACAGCAGCAATCGGCTAGACCGGATGGCAGAGTCTATCCTTCGCCGCAGTAAGTGGGCCACCCTTTAGGTAGCTCACAGCATGCCCCTTTTAAACTGCACAGGTGGGGTCCGCGTACCGCTATTGTGCAACAGGTGGGCGCTAACTGGAGGTAGCCGGCGTGCATGGCTCCCTCAACATGGATCGGTTCACTTGTAATATGTGAACAAGTGAAAAATTTTATAAGGACCTGCTAAGTCTGAATTAGCCGTTATTCCAGATTTTCATGTACCTTAAAACGTTATTTGGGAACAACTCTGGCTTTCGCTCTATTCGCAACTGTATAAAGTATGCCTTATATAAATAAATAAATAAATAAATAAATAAATAAATAAATAAATAAATATATATAATGTATATATATATACATTGAAAAATATACTTGTATTTCCGTAGCGAAATACTTTTACGATATACCGATTGTATCGCCATACGACTTGTCTTTTATGTTTGTCTGCAATGCATTCGGCGTATTTCCAAAGCGGGGAATACAGTCGTGTGTGTGTGTGTGTGTGTGTGTGTGTGTGTGTGTGTGTGTGTGTGTGTGTGTGTGTGTGTGTGTGTGTGTGTGTGTGTGTGTGTGTGTGTGTGTGTGTGTGTGTGTGTGTGTGTGTGTGTGTGTGTGTGTGTGTGTGTGTGTGTGTGTGTGTGTGTGTGTGTGTGTGTGTGTGTGTGTGTGTGTGTGTGTGTGTGTGTGTGTGTGTGTGTGTGTGTGTGTGTGTGTGTGTGTGTGTGTGTGTGTGTGTGTGTGTGTGTGTGTGTGTGTTTAATAAGACAAGCAATGGCACGCCACCGGCCGGTGACAGGGGATGTGCGGCAGTGTTCTCCCCTGAAGCATGGAATGACCCGTGTGGCGACGGGCGCGACTGCACTGACGGCGGAATCGCGTAAACAGTGTTTCAGCCTCTGCGGATGAGAGTTCGTATATCAGGCCAGCGCAGCGCGCCTAGCTTTTTAGGTCAGCAAGTCATTACTTCGTGACCACACGCGTGAATACTGACTTGAAACAGAGGCTCTGCAACCTTTCGTGAGCCTTCAGTTCTCAAAGCGGCGGCACTCCCAAAAGCAGTTCGCGTAGTGGCGACGGAACTGACTAGATAATGACTGTTTGCCGCGCTTTCAGCTCCCCCTCCATCGTGTCAGGCCGCGTTCATAATTGATTTGCAAGCGTGAAACAGTCATTTAGGGGCGAAACACCTTAGGGTATCCGCTTGTCGGCGTGCTATCTCGTCGTCACAGTTCATCATAAACGGGTACGCGCCACGAAATTGTGTAAAACCCACTACTCCCCACTGGTCCATACTATGCAAATTATGAGTGAAATGTTGCTACTGCCTAAATTGTCATGTTTGGCTTAGCAGCGGTGTCAGAATACCCGCCGAAGTGTACCAAGGCACTCAAGTTGGTTATCTAAAAACAGGGTCACAAACGCGGACCTCTACGGTATTGTAACTTCTTTGAATTACCACTTCTTGAAACATACCTGCAAAGGGATCGTGCTTTGCTTGCTACCGGTTCACTACAAAGGAAAACAATATTTAGCCCATCAAATAGCCGACGACGTTAGTGGAGCTGGAATGCCCTTCAAAACACGCAGCGGGGAACTGACAGCGGGCGTGTATGAAAAATAAAGAACCACCTTAGGGTAAGCTGTATTCCGACGCAGTTTCCCGACGATGAGTGGAGCTGAAAAGCCCTTTCCTACATGCCCGGTTTTAGGCTTGGCACCAATAGTGCCTCTTAAAAAAAGTCTCTCTGAAGACAACAATAAAGTTGTTTCCACAATAAAGTCGTTTCCATCCATCTGAAAACAATTGGCGAACTTCCTCGGTCAAGCGCTTCTTCTTCTGTCTGTCACTGTCCATTAACAATGTATTTGCTGTGGGGAACACCGGCGTACACTGCATGCTTCGCCCTTCCCCAGGTTTCAGGTGAGTGAATCTGAAAGACCTTTCCCTACGTGCTTCGCCCCTTCCCAGTTTTTGCTTTGTGGCACCAGAATGCCAACACAGGGGCTTACCTCGCCTGTTGCGGCTTGCTGAAACGGGTGCCGCTAGTGTCGGGGGTCGTGACGGCTTTATTGTAAAGGGTTCCTTTCGGTCAGACGACGAGTGCTTGCTGTAGTCTCTGATCAGGTGGGCAACTGTCCCTGCTCACTCGTCTGCTTTGAAAGAGAGGAGGCAGGAGCGACCTGGGTGAGCTTAAACCCTACCACCCCAAAAAACATGGTTTGAGGAACCCAATGGACCCATTCTGCAGTTTTCGCATATTGACTCCATGTGCGTCCGTAATTATAATCAGCCTATAAGGACATGGGAATCCTCAGCCATCTGGTTCGAAGATGGGAATTCCGAGGACGGGGACCGACTTTGGCTTGTGAAATTTCGGAAGAGACCCAGGTGAGGGCGGAAGTGTTTCGGTACCCAAGTGTCCCGAAAAGTAATATCGCATGCTGCAGCACTGTACCACTTTGAAGGTGCTATTTATTCACCATAACATGAATTTGTACTCTCCTAGTTCTGGAAAGCTGTGGTTTCACACCGAGTGTCTGCTTAGCGGTTGAACATTAACTACTCTCTCCTTTTTTCGGAGATGGTGGTTTTGAGTGCGTACAATTTTCACCGTGTTGCCGCGTAACAGTTCCACCACTTCGAATGGTGCTTCGAAGAAAGCATCGAGTGTTGGTGATCGAGATCCAAACGTACAATACACCGTGTCTGCTCGCTGGTAGTTTGGTCCTTTGCGCTTCGCGTCATATCGGCTTTTAGCGGCTCTCCGACTCTGCTCGAAGTTTTCTTTGGCTTGTGGTCGCTTTTTGGCGAACTCTGCAAGTCGAGAGACTAACTTTAGATAGTCTTCCACACCACTCAGGTGTAGTTGGCCTGGAACACGTGTAACGTACCCGTGCATTAGTAAGAACAGTTAGTATCTAGATGATTTCTGCAATGAGGCGTTTATGGCGAAGACAGCCTCTGGAAGTGTCCGGTCCCAATGACGATGTGGTTCAATTATCTTGCAAAGTATGTTCTTCGTCGTTCCCACAATTCGTTCTACCAAGCCATGCGCCTGTGGCCAGTACGGAGGCGTTGTCATATGAGTAACTCCCAATCGTCTATGCACCGCTGTTTTCTTCTTGTTGAATAATCCCTTTGCCTGATCCATCCCGATCACCTTAGGAACTCCAAATCGTAGTATCCATGTGTTCATTTGAGCAGCCCAAACATCGCAGCATTAGTGGGGTCGACCACTGCATCTATGTAGCGTGTGGCATGATCAAGGCGAACTAGCACGTGTTGACAGCCGTTACGCTCTTTCAACAGCCCGAAAAGATCGATTGAGATCACTGTGTTTGGATCCGATGGTATTTCTCTCGGCTGCAAGGAGCCTTCCGGCGTCGTAGTTCTGCGGTTTATTCTCCTGCATGTGTGGCATGATTTCACACAGTCTCTGACGTGTCGCGACATGCTGGGCCACCAGTATCTTCTCCGGACTTGATTCAGAGTGCACTGAGTATCCATGTTCCCGGTAGCGTCGTGGCACATCTGCAGTACTACTTTCCTGACTCTTCTGGGCACTTCCACCTTGCCGCGAGTTCCGTCAATGTCACACTTAATGAGAATGTTGTTTCTCCTTGCAAACTCTGTGCAGCCCTTTACTGCTTTTTGTCGAAGGCGTTGCCAGTCCAAATCTAAAGACTTTACATAATTTGCTCTTGCCTGTTATAATGGCCAAGCAGATCATCCTGACACTTGGCGTCTTAGCGGTTGAGAGACTCCTCCTCTTTGGCTTGTACATAAAGTCGGGACAGGGCGTATGCCTCATTCTGCTTGCCTGGGTGGTGGTAAATTTTGAAGTTGAACTTAGCTAGATCAATGGTCCAACGTGCATAACGATGGTTTGTGGCAACTTTTTTCACTAGGTATGTGAGGCTCAAATTATTTGTGATTACGGTGAACTTTGGTTTAGCTTGCTTCACTGGCAGATGCGATTGAAGGAAGGGTCATGCGACTGGTGACTGGCATAGCCAGGCTTTAGTCAGGGTCCCGGCGCCTCTACACGCTTATGAAGAGGCAGGGCAGGACGGAATTACTCATAAAATATTTCCGGAATACATATATCGAAATACATGTGCTGGAAGGCTAAAATACAAATACTGAGATAAGCGTCCTCGACGTAACGGGATATTCAGGATATTCATTTGCAATAACACGATAAAGAATTTCGGAATACAGATACAAGAATACAGGTACTGTATTGCGCTTCTTTTCGGGGGGCGCTGATGCTCCACAGCCAGATCATGTAGGGCAGCATAATATTGTAGCTAGTGTTTCAGAGCATTTGAACTTCGATGTCAAAATGATTATTAAAATCACTAACGACTGCCCGTGAAATAAGTGAATTACACGCAAGATGCATTTTGGCAAGAAGGTTCCTGCGTTAAATCACGCTCTTGTTTATTCCTTGTTCGTAATTGAGTTTTTCCATTGTATTAACATAGGAGGTCCCGCCTGTGGTTTCTAACCTTGGGACCTCCTCCTGCATATTCACCTGCAATGTACTACATTTCTGACGCGACTAATAAAGATTGATTGATCGATTGATTGATTGAATTGCGTTTGCAGCTTCTGAAATACGCTTTTCTCTAGAAAGCGCTGGTTCGTACTCAACACAAGATTCGCGAAAGAGAGAGCGGTCTCTGCCACTATAGAGAAGCACAAGTTGGTGTAATAACGAATAAATACCGCCTGCGCCGGAATATCCTGTAACATCTCTTCCCGGCTCATCTAAGTTGGTTCGTCAAACCTTTATAATAGTCTTGAGGAACTCGACTAGCGCACAGTATGCTCCTCCCCCGTTGGCCTTGGCAGACAAAGCCTGACCGCCGCATCTTGGGCTCTCTGGACGGTCCAACGCCGATCTCCGTTGGGGCTTTGGATGGCAAAACACCCCTTGCCTTCGTTCGCTTGACCGCTGTCCCAGTAACGAGGGACATCGCCAGAGCGTGAGCTCTAAATTAGGTACGTGTGCTCTAAATTAGGAGCTGTTGGTGTAAGTATTGTGGTGACTGGGGGGACCGGGTCAGTGGACTCCGATGCTACCACGATGTTTAGGGTGACCTTAGAGCATAGGGCCCGAGATTCAGGACGTTTGAGCTGACAAGAAGAACTGTATGTAAAGATACGTACAAGTAAGGATGTTACAGATAGGTTTTGAAATTGTCGACTTCTGACTCCGAGCCACCTCCCCCGCTCAGCAAGGCTCGCCTCCTCCTCCAGTGGTCGTGGTCGATTGCAAGGGGGGCAAGGAGTAAGGTAGAACCCGTACGGTACAGCCCAATCGGCGTCGGGGTAGCACGGGGGGACGTCCCGCTGATGACGTGCCGGCCTCGTGGTCCTTGCTCGCCCTGTTTTTCTTCCTGAGCACGCTGCATTACACGGAGGTCAGGAGGTAGGAACCACCGGTCAGGTAGTGGAAACGTTTCAGCGACATGTGCAAGGAACACCTGGGACAGCTCGTTCGGCTTGGTTCACACGCACGCTCATCCGCCGGGGATTGCACCTGCACCCCTGTGGCCGTCGTTCCCTTTACTCCTTTTCGGGGGAGTTCAGTTCCGTTCACAACAGTATCCGGATAAATAATGTGAATTAAAGCTTCATTCGGGTGGTACCCCACAAAAATGAGCAATGCTGTTCCTGCGCTGAGTGAAAGTGCATCAGCAGGTGCCGACAACACTGACTACGTGATTTTCCCCTCAACAACGTCGGGCGCTTTTACCACATGTGCCATCCTGTGCATCTGGGGAATCCTTGACCACCATTCCTGTGCCGCCGATCGGCGGCCCGTCTTCGCTTTCTTTAGAACAAAAAGTCTTCCTTTTCTCCTGGAAAACACGTCTGCTCATTTAGAGAAAAAAAGTAACCAAATACCCGTGTCCTCCACAGTATCAGGATACAATTGATACATCGTAAAAGTATTTAGCTACTGAGATTCAGATACATTTTTCAAATGTAAGTCGCTACAGGAAAAATACAGATACACAAATGTATCTATAGGATGATGTCGCGACTATTGTATCACGATACAGCCCAGCTCTTTGAAGAGGCCAATTATTAATAATAAGGGATACAATTGAAATGTCTTCAGACATCTGCGCTGAAGAATGACGGAATATGACTGCATGATTACGAGTATCTTTAGACAGCCTTATTGAGGCACTGTTTTGTAATATAAAAATTTGCATTAACAAAATGAATACACGTGTACTGGGGCAGTCTTTCCTAGGCGCAAAGAACTCCTCCAACAATTTGACGAAACACTTCCGCCTTGGTATAACTGGGGTGACCTATTTTTTTTTTTTTCATTTCGATAAGTTATAAATCGAGCTAGAACCGTAACTGCGTGAAAAACGTGTGATAATTTATGAGAACAAACAGATAGTAATGCCAAGGAAGGTACAGGATATGTTATTATTGTTAAGGCGTTTAGTTGCCGGTACTCAGAGATACTGCGTGATGGCGACAGCCACGGCTAGGCACGAACTCTCAGCGCGAGCGGCGTCCTTTTTGCAGATGACCCACTAGAAGGCTCTCGAGAGTGCAACCCATTTCTAGGTTCCAATGCATCGCAACAATTACCCCTGGGACGAAAAGGGAGCCGCCGGGCGACCTAACAGCTTGTCACTACAAGCGGGTCATAGTAGGCCTTCAGGGGCTCCACGTTGACAATGTCGCGCCCTCGACGGCGCATGTCCGAAGATTGTTCGATGGGTTCGATCAGGTAGTTGACCGGAGATGTGCGCTCGGTGAGACGGTAGGGGCCTTCGTATTTCGGCAGTAGTTTTGAAGAGAGACCAGCTGCGGAGGTAGGGACCGAGTGCCAGACGAGCGCTCCAAGGAGGAACGTGGGCTCAGAAGTGGCGGAACCATCACGAATGCTCTTCTGCCGCTCTTGTTCATTCGTCGTGAAGGCTTTGGCGAGCTCGCGACACTCTTCAGCAAGCCTGGCTGTGTCAGAAATTGGGGCACACTCAGATGGGTCCGGCGTGTACGGGAATATCGTGTTGATGGTGTGCGACGGGTGCCGTCCGTATAGTAAGAAGAAGGGTGAAAAACCACTAGTGCTCTGAGGGGCGGTATTGCAAGCATAGGTGACGAAGGGCAGTATAGCATCCCAATTCGTGTGGTCGGCGGCGACGTACATCGAAAGCATGTCGCCGAGGGTGCGGTTAAAGCGTTCGGTGAGCCCATTTGTCTGCGGGTGGTAAGCAGCAGTTTTGCGGTGGACAGAATGGCACTCCGTGAGGATGGCTTCGACGACTTCCGACAGGAAGACACGGCCTCGATCGCTGAGAAGCTCCTGGGGTGGACCGTGACGCAGTATGAATCGGTGCAGCAGGAAGGAAGCAACATCGCGCGCAGTAGCCACAGGGAGGGCGGCGGTTTCGGCGTATCGCGTCAGATGGTCTACGGCGACGATGGCCCAGCGGTTACCAGCCGACGTCAGAGGAAGTCGTCCATACAAATCGATACCCACGCGCCCAAACGGACGGTCAGGGCAATGTGATGGTTGTAGACCGGCTGGGGACATGTGTGTTGACGGTTTGCGGCGTTGGCCGTCGAGGCAGGAGCGAACGAACTTCTGCACGTAGCGGTACATCCCCTCGCCAGAAGTAGCGTTGTCGAATGCGGTGGTAAGTTGTGGACACCCCAGAGTGCCCGCATTGTGGATCAGAGTGGAATGACTCACATATTTCCGACCGCAGACTGCGGGGTATCGCGAGTAGCCACTGCCAGCCGTCGGCGTTGTAATTGCGTCGATGCAGCAGGCCGTCACGTATGGTGAAATGGTGAGCTTGACGACGCAAGGCGCGAGTGGATGGTGTTGTGGACGGATCAGAGAGCAGGTCGATCAGCGGGGCGATCCAATTATCCTTGCGCTGTTCGGTAGCGATGATGTGAACCTCGATGACAGAAACAGCAATGGAAGATCCCGAGTCGTCAGGCAGAGGGGAGCGCGAGAGTGCGTCGGCGTCAGCATACTTGCGTCCGTTGTGGTACAGCACGCGGATGTCGTAGTCTTGCAGGCAAAGAGCCCAGCGGGCGAGACGCCCTGAGGGATCCTTCAAAGACGACAGCCAGCAGAGAGCGTGATGGTCGGTGACGACATCGAATGGGTGTCCATACAAATAGGGTCGAAACTTTGTAAGGGCCCAGACGATCGCCAGACACTCTTTTTCGTGACGGTGTAATTTGTCTCGGGTTTCGTGAGCGTACGGCTTGCGTATGCCACGACATATTCGGGGAATCCGGGTTTGAGCTGCGCCAGGACAGCGCCGAGGCCTACACCGCTGGCATCTGTGTGCACCTCCGTTGGGGCCGTAGGGTCGTAGTGGCGTAGTATGGCAGGGGACGTCAACAAATGGCGGAGCTTGGCGAATGCGTCGTCGCACTCGGATGACCACGAATTAAGGGGCCCGTTACTTTCAAGGAGCTTCGTCAGTGGTGATATGATCGTCGCGAAGTTTCTAATGAAGCGCCGAAAGTAGGAACACAGTCCTACGAAACTGCGCAATTCCTTGACGGACGTCGGCTTTGGGAACTCGGTCACGGCCCGAAGCTTGGCTGGATCGGGGAGAATTCCGTGCTTGGACACGACGTAGCCGAGTATTGTCAGCTGCCGTGCTGCAAATCGGCACTTCTTTAGGTTCATTTGCAGACCGGCGTCACTCAAGCGCGTCAAAACATGCCGCAGGCGCTGAAGATGCGTGGAGAAGTCCGGAGGGAAAACGACGACGTCGTCGAGGTAGCACAGGCACGTGTGCCATTTCAGGTTGCGCAGAACAGTATCCATCATGCGCTCAAAGGTGGCGGGCGCATTGCACAGCCCAAACGGCATGACGTTGAATTCGTACAAGCCGTCGGGCGTGACAAAGGCGGTCTTCGGTCGAGCGTCTTGAGCCATAGGTACTTGCCAGTACCCTGAGCCCAAATCGAGAGATGAAAAGAATTCTGCTCCTTGCAGGCTGTCAATCGCGTCGTCTATTCGCGGTAGTGGATACACGTCCTTACGAGTGATCTTGTTGAGGCGTCGGTAGTACACACAGAACCGCACAGAACCATCCTTCTTCGTAACCAGAACAACAGGAGACGCCCATGGGCTGTCCGAGGGCCGAATTACGTCGCGTCGGAGCATGTCTTCTACTTGCTCATTAATTACCCGACGTTCGGCAGGCGACACGCGATATGGACGTTGCCGTAACGGTGGCTGGGCGCCAGTGTCGATGCGATGTGTAACAGCGGACGTGCTACCAAGAGAAGTTTGCCCGACATCGAAAGAAGAACGAAATTCTTGCAGCAGGCCCAGCTTCTGGGCCTGCTGCAACCTTGAATTGGGCCTGCGAGTCATCGGGTACGTCCAGGACTTGTGCTTCGTCGACAGGTTCCACTCTGCCGAGACATTCCCCTCGAACCAACGTAACCATGTACGGGAATGGGTTGGTCACAAAAATAGCGGTGTTGCCCTGACTTACTTGCACGGTCGCGAAAGGTACCAGCAACCCTTTCCTACTGCAACCACGGTCAGATGGCGAAAGGAGTGCAATTGTGTCGGAGAGACCGGTGCAGTAGACCGACACAGCCGTTGACGAGCTTGGAGGCATTGTCGTATCGTCTTTGACGAGGATCTTGCTCAGTGCCGAGGGACTGTTTACTGGCGTCAAATGTGAGAACGGCGAGAGTTCGATTTGGGCGGAGGAACAATGAATGACGGCGTCGTGGCGGGAGAGAAAATCCCATCCCAGGATGACGTCGTGAGTGCATGCAGTAATGATGATGAACTCGACGACATACAGAACTTCCTGAATGACGACGCGAGCAGTGCACACTGCTGTAGGGTGAATACTCTGCGAACTAGCGGTACGGAGGGAAATCCCGGAAAGTGGTGTCGTCACTTTTCGGAGTAAGCGGCAACGATTTGCGTCCATAACGGATACGGCAGCTCCAGTATCGATAAGGGCAGATGAGCGTACACCGTCCACAAACACGTCAATGACATTCCATGGATTTCTCAGAGGGCTTTCACAGTTCGATAGCGTCGCAGCCCTTGCCTCGTGGACTGCGACGACTAGTTTCCTGCTCTTGAGCGGCCGAACATGGCCGCATGGGTGACAGGGATCGACGTCGTGGAGACGTGGACCTACGAGGAGATGAAGCTGGGCGAGACGTCGGTGGCATAGATGGGGGTGAGACGTGAAAGGGACGGCTCAGCTGGCCAGCAGCAGGTGACGGGACAAGAGGCGGTTGCACCCGAAAGCAATAACGCGCAACGTGACCGGCGTAACCGCATGCAAAGCAGATGGGCCGGTTGTCGGGTGTGCGCCATTGGTTCGCCGGGGTAGGTCGCGCCCATGTCGCAAGACCTGACGGACGGAACTGCGGCTAGAATGGCTGGATGGTGGGCTGAAGTCGAGGCCTAGGGACGACGTCAGCATACGTAGCCGGCACACCCGCTTCGGTGGATGGAGGTCAGGCGGCTTCGGCGTAAGTCAGAGGTGCGGCCGCCGGAAGTACTTGAGGTGGCCTGGCGACAACTTGAGCGTAACTCTGGGGCGCAGGAGCCGGAGGTTGCTGGTGGTACGCTGGCATGACCTCCGAAATTTCTTGCTCAATCGCTCGGCAGAGGGGAGGAAGAAGGGTGGTCGCCGAATGTTGAACGGCCGGCGGGTGGGCAAAGGCCAGGAGAGAGAACTGCCGTGCGATTTCCTCACGGATGAAGGACTTGAGCTCTGTCAGCAACGCCGTCTGGTCAGAGGTGGCCACTAATCCAGCAAGCTCTGCACCTCGTGAAGGGGAGCGACGGGTCATCGAACGCTGCCGGCGGAGCTCCTCGTAGCTCTGGCACAGCGTGATGACCTCAGCCACTGTGGCAGGGTTCTTGGCGAGCAGCATGGTGAAGGCATCTTCGTCAATACCTTTCATAACGTTGCGGATCTTCTCAGGCTCAGACATGGTTCCGTTGGCTTTGTTACACAAGTCGAGGACATCTTCAATATAGCTGGTGAACGATTCACCGGCCTGCTGAGCACGTTCGCGTAATCGCTGTTCGGCTTTCAGCTTGCGAACGGCAGGGCGGCCAAAAACGTTGATGATGGCGGTCTTGAAATCGGACCAAGTCGCAAAATCAGACGCGTGGTTGTTATACCACACCCTTGCTACTCCCGCAAGGTAAAATACCAAGTTGGTCAACTTTCCGTTGTCGTCCCATTTGTTGGGGATGCTCACGCGCTCGTAAAGCACCAGCGAGTCCTCCACTTCGGTGCTATCGGCGCCAGTGAAGATCGGTGAATCGCGGATGCGTGGGACACCGGGACAAGTGGGCCGCATGGAGGGAGGCGTTTGCTGAGAAGCGTCTTGGGGCATGGTAGATGGCAGTGTACGAGATCGAAGCTCCACAGGCATCGAATGGGAGCACAGCACTCTCCACCAATTTGTTAAGGCGTTTATTTGCCGGTACTCAGAGATACTGCGTGATGGCGACAGCCACGGCCAGGCACGAACTCTCAGCGCGAGCAGCGTCCTTTTTGCAGATGACCCACTAGAAGGCTCTCGAGAGTGCCACCCATTTCTAGGTTCCAATGCATCGCTACATTATCAATAAATGTAATGTAAATGTGAAGAAAGTCTCAAGTTCGGTTCCTGCACGCAGCAAGTTATCTTTTTCGTCCTCTTTTCTTTCTGCACATTTACATTAAATTTATTACTAATAACTTTCCCTATACTTTGTTTTGGCATTATTGCCTGTTAGTTCTATTCATACCGAGGGTCTCGTTCTGGCAGACTTCATACTTACAGGTGGTACGCGAGGAATTATTGGTCAGCTGCCATCCTGTTATAAGATCACGTGCTACGAGACGCCTGCAGGCAAAAAAAAAGAATGTTTCACACTCGCCGTAATGTCTACTAGTGGCGCTGACTGACGCTCCCACGTTTAAATACACATATATATCCTATGACGGGGGACGGGGGGATGGCCGCCGCGGATGCGCCGTTGGTAGAGCATCGGATGCTTTATTCGAAAGCCGTAGGTTTGGTCCATTCCCGCGGCAAGTTATCTTTTCGCCCACTCTTCTTTCTTCACATTTACATTATATTTATATCAAATAACATCCCCCTACGCTTTCCTTGGCATTAATGTATGTTAATTCCCATTAATATTGTGTCTTACAAAGAAAAACGAGCCCTTCATTTTTCCACCTCCTTCCTCACCTAATTATTTACTTTTACGTGAAAAGCCACACTATGATAAAAGTCACAGTTTCGCCCTTAGGGCGAAGCAATGAATGCGATAGCCAGATATTAGAATGTCGTTGGAAGAACTTCAAGCAGCTCGATACTTGCAGCGTGCCGCTGCAGCACAAAGGAGGACGCTCGAAAAGAACACATAGGTATGCACAGGACAAGCATGAACTAATAACCATCACAGTTGTTACTTCTTTGTGTTTGAGCAACGCGCTGCAAGTCTCCACGATGCAGAAGCCGACGCTGGTTGATATTTTTTTTCTTTTAAACTGAGGCACGTGGAATGACCACTCTGCGTCTCCTGCCACGCGGTAGCGTCTGACGCAAAGTGTGCCCAGTGTTCTTTTTTTTCCCGTCTACTTCATGAGTGTGTATACAAGGGGACCACTTTTTCGTGCGCGTCTCAAGGGCAGTTTTCAAATTGAAAGAAAATGTAGGAGCGTTGCGTGATAGACAACACGTTCAAGCTTCTCCGAGATCTTCCAACCGCGAGCGATACATGGCGCATGTAAATAGCTCGCCGTTATAACGCTGGCACAAACATGGCGCGTGGTTGTGTTGGTTAGCGCAGCATGCTGTGGAGCGAGGGTAGCTGGTTTGAATCCCGGGTCAGGCCCCTGGATTTTTTCCTACTAGTTTAGCTTTTGTGCATTTTCATACAGATTTACATACATACACAAACACGGGACATGACGGCCAATATCACGGCAAAAATCAGCCGAGAGTTTCCATATACATGCTATCGCAATAATATGGTACGCCGTTGGAGGGTCGACCAATGGGGACTCCGAAATAATCTTCTTCACCAGCTGATGTGCATGTAAATCTAAGAAAACTGGTGTTCTTGCATTTCGCCCCGGTTGAAATGCGGCCGCCTTAGCGAGGAACCTAAAACGCGCTTTTTAATTTGAGAGCGAAACACCCTTACGTTGCCAAGCTGCAACGTTGCGTCTGAATGAAAAAAATATTAAGCCCAAGAATAAACATTTGTTAATATATCGTGACAACGTTTGCAGCCTTTTTGTAGCGTAGAAATGAAGGATGACGCGCAACATATTTCCGACATATTTAAGAGCTTGCAAGTAAAAGAAATGGCATGGCGGATCTAAATATTTGTCATAAAGTTTCAATATAAAGGTCGATAACTTCTTGTGAAGATATATTGCAACGCCACCTTTCTGCTAACTTTTTGAATAATAACTTGGTAGAGCCGTTTTCTAAAACATTGACCTCAAGCATTCCTCGAGGTACAGTGACACATTTACCAAGATGATGTGTGCAGGATATCGCGAAGATTGGGGGAAGAATAAAATTGGCTAAAAAGAACTGAGAACATGGCTTTCGCAGTCGTGTCAGGCAAATGTATAAGGTTTCATCATCTGATTGTATCTGAGAGTTTCAGATGGCATGGTCCTCAGTCTAGATTCACGTGAGCAGCGACCCTCTCGGCCGAGGTAGCTATGCCCAACTGCTTTTTCTCAAAGGAAGCTTTTTATGAGCTCCTCCCATGCAGACCGTGAGGGCAGCCAGGGTGGAGCGTGGTAGAAGCGTTATACAGGGAAGGAAAACCATTATTTCCAGAACATGTAATTTGGTGCGACCACTAATTGTGCACTACAGTTTTGGGCGATTCAGGTAACCGCGACACATGTGCTAAGTGTGAGACGCTGAGGGTAAGGTAAAGAGAAAGTTTCAATGTGGTGGAAGTACGCTGTCGGCGCTCTCGGGAGTTTGTCAATGGGCGGAGGGTAGACACATCGCTTAATAATATACAAATTTGTTCTTTACCTAATGAAAGTCGGGGCCTCACACCCGTGAGTGAACGAAAACACGAGGGGGCACGCCGCCCGATGTGTATGCCTCCTGGCTCCCAGGGCTCCGTGCGTGGAGGGCACCCATGCTAATTCAGTTACTCTGACACTTTGATAGTTAATTATGTTCGCCACAGCAGTTAAGGTGCTCGGATGCAGACCCGAAGGTCATGGTTTCGATCCCAGTCACTCCGATCGTATTTTGGTGGAGGGAAAATGGTAGAGGCCTGTGTACTTCTCAATGTGAGTGCAGGTTAAAGAACACCGGATTATCGAAATTCCCTGAGTCCTCCACTACAGTGTCGCTAATAATCATATTTTCGTTTCCAGATGTAAAACCCCTCATATTCATAATTTCTTAGAATTCTCGCCACTCGGACCCTTCTATTACATTTGGGAAGATTAATGGGGGCTTTTTTATGAGAAGCTTGAAATCGATCGAACGGAGGTCCTCCCCATGATCAGCTTAATAGCGGCCTCTTCGCTTGATACGGCGGATTGCATGTGAATTCTGACGGTATTTATTATTCTCCTCCTCTGGTTTCCTTGCTTGCGCTATAATAACATTGCCCATCTTGTTTGACCGCGTATAACTATGCGAATACTCGTTTGTTTTGTTAGGGTCAATGCAGGGATTTTGCTCTAGAAGACCACTTTCCTTTATTTCTACCCGGTATAATGTTCTTTATGTTTTCGCACTATAACATCACGAATATTGCAGAAGCTTTGCTTTTATTATTCGCAATTGCGCAACATCCTGACCCTGATTCTGGTTTTTGTGGAATTTGTATTTTTATTGATTTTCCTAATGCATTTCATTAGGCAAGCCTTCGGCTAGTGCTATACATTACGCGTTTGATTTGATTTAATGCCTGCCCTACAAAAGCCTTGGACGCACTTTTTCAGTGAAGCGTACTAATTCAACCAAGGACGCTGTTGAATTACGCTTTACTCGGGAATCTATAGATGGCCAGTTAACATTCTTGATTCATATGAATGACCTGTCTGATAACATTAGTTGAAAGATTCGAACTTTCGCAAAGGACACCTTTCGGGAAATAAAAATTGTGACAAAATGTTCTCCAGTGCTACATGGCATCTTTAGCCGTTTTTTTTCTACTATACACGATGACCTACACAATAATAACTGTAAAACAAATCATATTTCACGTATTCATCCTACATGTTTAATGTACTGTTTTTATAACAGTCCCCTTGACAGTGTATGGTATTATCGATTGCTTTTGCGGAATAACCATCCTTGCATCTTACAATTTTTTTGTCGTACCTCATGATAGAAATTGGACTTAATGCAAAGGCTGAAGAGGTCAAAGTGCATTGCATTTGCCAAGAAACGTACATTAACGTCAGTAATATCGGTTTTCAGCATCTCAGCATCCTGACGTAAAAAGTTTACTCATTCAAATGCAAAGGAACAGTGACGAGTGCTATGTGAGCCATTAAACTTATATCAGCGACCAATGGCATTTAAGAAAGAGCCGTGCTCATGGCTTACTGAGCGTCATAGAGTTCGTGTGGCCTAAAGAATGTTGAATGCTTAAGTAATTACTGATATTCTTGGAAATTCTACACATCGTGGCATGCAGGACTTGAATCTACGATTGCTAGCTAATTCTTATTTCCTGTGAGCTATCTGCGCCATTTCAATATTAAAGTCGAACGCATCCCTACGACATTAGGCAGTGATCCCAAAGAATTGTCACTAAACTATGAGATGAAATTGTGGGGACAATTCTGGCTTAGTATATTTCCAATCCTTTGCTACTTGTCCTTTCACGAGAGTTAAACAGCAAGCTGGAGTTCACTGTGGCACGAAAAAAATTCGCAAATTAATGCATGTCTTATCAACGATCAAATTTTTTTAGAAGCGTGCTTTTTGTGCAGAAAAATTTAAGGACATTCGCTTAAGTATTGCCCGCATATGGCAACATAACCAACACCGGAGCATGTATTTATTCTGCAGTAAACTTAACAATAATTTTGAAGCGGAGGACAAGTATTATCGCTTCACGGAAAACCATTTCGTACAAGTCAGACCTTGTCAACGAGCTGACAACAATGACATATCAGCTAGAAATAATCATGGCAAACATGAGCATGAAACCCGGAACTATTTCTGATGGAAACACGTAGCGTAAGCAGTCAGTAGGACTTACAAAAACAACGTTTGATGGATTCAGTAATAGAGTTTAGAAAGCGTCCCATGAGCTCTTTGCGCTAAACTACAGCAACGAAAGAAGTTAAAAACGTAAACTATTGAAAAAAAATTATGCACTGCACCGAAAACGCAGCACATTCACAGTTTAAGCCAAAGAAACGACCTTATAAGATGCCATTACAAAATTTACAAAGATGCCTAATATGGGGGCAGTTTCGAAGTTAGCCAATACGCCTCAACGTATCCGTTAGGCATCTACAAGGTAATCTGTGAGCATATGTGGTTGCATATTTTGTCGATGCTATTGCCTATGATGATGAATAATAAGGACAGAGTCCTTTAAAATTCAATTATCCACTCGTTGCGTATGCTTCTGCAGCGCCATATTTTCGTTGGTGCTAACCTGAATCCTTATCTAATATAATGAGTGGTACACATTTTTCCGAAGTCTTCTCGAGCACGAGCTGTGTGCTTGAATACTCCACCACCACAGAGCATACCGGTTTCTAGTCCTGCTAGAACCGTGGAGCATTTCTCAGTGTGCGATACCTGCGAGGCAAACCGGAGGTTTGCCTCGCAGGTATGCCTCGGTGGAGGACATCGCCCCCAAAATTTGAGGTTGTTTTGAAATCCCAAGCGCTTATGCTCTTATGAATATGTTCGAAAAATGATGTTGGAATTAAATAAATAAACAACGGCATCGCATATTAATCCATAAATGTCGGTCCTCTACACTGTTCTGGTAGGTTGTTCAATGATGGGATGGCAAGTACTGCCATTACATGAGTCATTGATTCTCATTCCACTTGTGAACTTCAATCAGTTACAATTTACAGCTGTTTAAATAATGTCGCGTGTCGGCGGAAGGCCGATGTACCAAGTGCAGCAGCTGTTAATCATAGTGACATAAGACGCAAAGCTAGATGTTTTAATAGGAATATTATTTGTAGTAAACCTACGCTCACTCAATAAGCAGGTGAGCTACTTTGTGGCGAGGCCTCAGAGTTTTCCCCCACCGAGGATCCATGGGGTCGGTGGTGCAAGTTCCGCCTACCACTCTGCTTTCTCTCCCCACCGCCATAGATAGGCGGCCCACCACTCCTAATTATCCATTAAAAATGCGCGTCCTAGATATCAAAACAAAATGCTACTCAGCGAGCAACGCCATCGGACAGAAAGCTTCAAAGAGAACACAGTATTAGCGTGAGCTAGTCATTGATATGCTACCTACTAGCCAAACGTGGCTCACGCCACCTCGTAAACTACAATGGCTTCGCAGAAGGCGGCTTCCTGGCCTCCTACATTATAAGTTCCAGTACTAGCGCTCAAACACAAGCGGACCTGCTTCCGTTTTCTGTGGCAATAATGTGATTATTGATCATGCATTGCCTGCGACATATGTGCGTATAGCTTCCAAAAATATACAAGTTTTTGTTTCTATATCAAGAAGGTGCTTCAAAACTTGAAATTCGTAGCCTTAACGTCTTAACCCCCTCCCCCAAACACTCACCATGCCGCTCTAGAAGTGTCCTCCCTGCTAGGCCCAAATAATGAGACAGAATAGATTTCCTTCACAAGCATCCTACAGAATGACGGCGCTGATGATAAGCGACTACCTTGAAGCAACACTTTACATCGTTACGCAAAAGATGCCTTGCACATTCTGCAAGTCACGTGCCGTCGCACCATTCTGGTGTTCAATACTGGCTGCGACAGAATATCTGTGTAAAATGTGTTACATCTTTCCTGCGTGTGTACGCTTATTTACAAAATAGTAATCTCGCGCTTCACAATCAACGAGACGCATTAAGAATGCTGCAAGCACGTGTAGGAGAACTTGCAGTCGAACCAACGCCACTAGCCTCAACAGATACCGTTTTCTGGAATTGCTAATTCTAGAATAAGCCACTGCCAACAATCATGCTTGAACTAAGTAGAACGCAAAAAGATAGCAGGGAAAACACGTGGCACACGAATTCATCGCCCTTTGTCGCAACTACAATTTTCACTAGGCACTTCGTGGTTGACCTTACTTGGCTTCAATATTTCCTCTCTACTTGAGCAGCGATCTTCTCGTACCCTCGCATGATTTCGCTCTCGCTTGGAGATATGACGGTGACGGCAGAAATGCGCCTGGAATCTTCACATAATTGGTATCGCAATATTAATCAAGTGTGAGAAGTTAGTAAGAAAACCAAGATGATATGGTAATAAACTTGTCATAAAAGAAACAAAATGATATGAAGCTATCAAATCAATTGCTTGTGAATCATTAGCCACAACGCTAAGAGCGGTCAGCGCTAAAGCTATGGACATTGTTGATCCGGTGCCCATTGAGAATAAGCAGTCCAAGTATTGCACACGTGCTCGATTTTTAACGCGATAGCGTTAAAGAGCTCGTTTCGGAGAAATTCCGGCGTCGGCGTCGTTGGTTGTGAGCGAAAAATCATCATCATCTTGTCCGTGACCGAAAAATCGAGAAAGATGCAAATAAAATAAATAATAAAATTTCCTGGTCCGAGTGAGGATCGAACCCAGGCCGTCTGCGTGGCAAGCAGGTGTTCTACCACACAGCCAAGCCTATGCTTGGAAATACAGTGAAAATAACTTCCCCTGCTTGGAAATGCAGTGAAAAAAATGCCCCCACCTCCCCCGAAGGAATCGTGAGGAAATGCGAATGCATTTCTTGCGCCGACAGTACACGCCGCAGTAATTTTAATGGCATAAATTCACCTTCACCGACTTCTTCCATCTCCTTGAGAGGCGCCCAGCCAGTGAACGGTCGAGAGTGAGGCGCGAGCGGACGGGAGATTGGGGCGCAGGGAGGAGAGAGAGAGCGAACGGCGAGAGAAGGAGCGGCGAAGCACTGCACCTACCCTCTCTCGCACCACATGCTCTGGTTACTAGGGGCGAGGCTAAGCGCGCGCGCCCGCAGCTGTTGCTATGGGAGAGTAAGTTAGAGCGGAGAGATAAAACCTGCCGGCGCGCGGACACCGCCGCGGACAACGCCGCCTGACATAGCCCTGACTAAGAAATGCATTCGCATTTAATAACTTCCATGCTTCGCAAACGTAAGCGTCCTTTATATAGGTGTCGCAATATAACATGTAATATCCCAGGAATATTGCGTGGTACAAGCGTACATTGCCATCGGGCGTCAGAATATGTGACTATCATAACGATTTCGTAGTTTAAAGCCGGCCACCCATTACAAACGGCACACACCTTAATGCGCGCATTCCCTTAACGCCACGTAGTGGGTGCATATGGAGTATGCACTAAGTGGTTGAAGTAGGCACTCGGGACAGGATATCGCTATTGCGTTCAACTCTTAAAGGCGAAGATTAAGGGTCCCCCCCATTTTTATTACTCGGCTTTCGCCCTCAAGGACTGTTATCAACGCTTGGGGCAGACTGTGCCACAATGGTTGAGAAGCCTAGCGATTGTTTGAGGTCCTTCTGTTAGGATTGCGTGCGGCACGCAAGTCAGCTTTTTTATTCGAGAGCTTACTCGGCCATCAGTGACAATTCTGCAGTCTTCAATAGCGCATATACAAAAGCCGACGTGCTTTACCGCTTTGCAGATTACTCGACGACCACCGCTTTCTCGTGCTGTCAGTGTAGAGCATGAATTGCTTGTACTTGACCTTTAATTTTCTGAGCGCAACATTTCGTAATTAAAAAAGCCGGCAGATCCCACGCACTGTGGGAATCGATGTAATGCGAAGCAGCCAGGAATGAGTAAATCATGCTTTACATAATTTGCATGTCATGTCTTACATGTTACGACCGGTCATTTGTGTTCGTCATACAGCCAAGTCGCGATTTACCAATTTTGGTGTACGTCAAGCTAGCGAACTGGACGCAAGCGCACCATGAGCGTGGCATGTAAATGGCATTGTAAATAACATGCATGCCAAGATTTTTATGTTACCACCTGACACTTATGTTCGTTATATGGTCATGTCACTCAATACCAAATATGGTGTATATCAAGCTAACGAAACGGCCGCGAGCGCGCCATGAGCGTGGAATGCAAGTCAAGTCGCTCATGGCATGTGATGATTTTCATATTACCACTTGTCATTTATGCTCGTCATACAGTCATGTCACTCAATACCAAATTTGGTGTATATCAAGCTAACGGAACGGCCGCGAGCGCGCCATGAGCGTGGAATGCAAGTCATGTCGCTCATGACATGTCATGATTTATATATTAGCACTAGTCATTTATGTTCGTCATACAGTCATCTCACTCAATACCAAATTTGGTGTATCTCAAGCTAACGAAACGGCCGCGAGCACGCCATGAGCGTGGCATGCAAGTCATGATTTCCGTATTACCACTTGTCATTTATGTTCGTCATACAGTCATCTCACTCAATACCAAATTTGGTGTATCTCAAGCCAACGAAACGGCCGCGAGCACGCCATGAGCGTGGCATGCAAGTCATGATTTCCGTATTACCACTTGTCATTTATGTTCGTCATACAGTCATCTCACTCAATACCAAATTTGGTGTATCTCAAGCTAACGAAACGGCCGCGAGCACGCCATGAGCGTGGCATGCAAGTCATGTCGCACATGACAAGTCATGAATTCCTTCCATATTACCACTTGCCATTTATGTTCGTCATACAGTCATGTCACTCAATACCAAATTTGGTGTTTCTCAAGCTAACGAAACGGCCGCGAGCGCCCTATGAGCGTGGAATGCAAGTCATGTCGCTCATGAAGTCATGATTTTCATATTACCACTTGTCATTTATGTTCGTCATACAGTCACGTCACTCCAATCCCAAATTTGGTGTATATCAAGCTAACGAAACGGCCGCGAGCGCGCCATGAGCGTGGCATGTAAATCATACTTTTCATGACAAGTTAGTCATGATTTTCATGATATGACCAGCCATTTATGTTCGTCATACAGTCATGTTATGCCATACCAAATTTGGTATAAATCCCATTAACGAGACGGCCAGGAGAGCACAAAGTCGTAGGCGGCTAGATAGATAGATAGATAGATAGATAGATAGATAGATAGATAGATAGATAGATAGATAGATAGATAGATAGATAGATAGATAGATACGCTCAATGTCGCCGAAGTTCGCTAAGAAATGCTTCGCATTTAAAAATTTTGTATTTCTGAGTCCTGCTGGATCGTTCTTCCTCATCACGGACATTTTAAATGTTTACGGGTTGTACTCGTCATTTAGTTCACCACTAGGAAAGCGTGAGATGAGACTTAGAAAATGTGTAAAAAACGGCGGCTCGAAGCAACTGTGCTCTATTGTTGTCTTCGAGAAACATTCCTGCATGGGCTATGTGTGGCGATGAAAAGAAGGAAGGAAAGAAGTGCTCTCAATTGACGCTTTCGAAGAGGCGTGCCAGGCGTCGGCAACGCTAGAAAACTCCTCAACCGCTTTACGTGAGTGCAATGTTTCTATTAAGATTCCTGCCGCACCTGTATAGAAATGAATTTCGACAGCTATATTTGCGCAAACGTTTCGGAGCTCCCATTTCGTCTTCAAATTGCGAAAATAATTCCATATTCATGAGATAGAGCCACTGTTCAACGTTGTCACTGATGAAATTACACCATCTCCCGCTAAAGGGAACCATGTGTAGATGTGAAGCAGCGGGCGCTAACGCTTACACTGGCGGTGGCGTTGACGCTGGCCCTATCGCAGCGTTGCGCAGGAGAGAAAACTGAGGAGGCGCAAAGCACGCAGTGATGGAGCGGTGTTTCCTACTGGAACATGCCAATCGCTGCTAATGGGCAATGAGAGATAGAAGACTCCGACTGGACACAGAGACCCGCA
>JALIZH010027899.1:27500-44914 GCA_030522465.1 Rhipicephalus appendiculatus
ATAACTGTTCTCAAGAAAAGATTTGTCGTGTCACGCAAGAACAAAAACCTTGAGACGAGTTGCTTTAAGAATAAATTCGGCAGTGACAATCCTCCCTGTCTTAACTTGCGAAACAAGTTGTTTCTGCTTGTTCTTTCATATTCTGACTGCCACACAAAAACAGCAAATACTCTATGAAATTTCTTAAAGTTGACTCTAGAGCAGCTTATGACTTGCATAACATAGACCAGCTTGCTAACCAAAAAAATCCTGCAAATGGCCGCGCGTGCGAAAATTGAGAGGTCCCGCCCACCCCATTTGTCAGCTTGAGCTTGTAATTCCTGAATCTTTCCATTCCATAATTCTCTAGTGTCTCCATGGGTTCCTAGTGGTACCCCAAGATAAATCCCTGCTGTTCGTGTCCCCTGCACTCTTTCAAAAATGCGTGGCGTTGTCTGCCATTTACCATGCCATAAGCCGACACATTTACTGAGGTTTACATTACTGCCTGTCATGTCACAAAACTCTCGTATAATTTTCATAGAAGTTGTAACACTCTCCCTATCAGAACAGAAAACAACAACATCATCAGCATAAGCTAGTAACCGTACTTCACACCCTTCTAGGCTCAAGCCCCTCACATCCGCACTTTCATTAATTTTTCTACACAGAGCTTCTAGATATATCGCGAACAAAAAAGGCGACAGGGGGGCACCCCTGACGCACAGAGGAACGCACTTCAATCCTTTCAGTTAGGTCATGGTTAATAATGACGTTAGTTGTGCAGTTGTCATATGCCATTCTGACTCCATCAGCTATTAATGACCCAACTCGTACATGTTCAAGAATTGAAAACAGGAGTTTGTGACATACCCTATCAAATGCTTTCTCTAAGTCAATTTGTAGCATAGCAAGTTTTCTAAAATCTGCATCACAAATTTCTAGTATGCTACGAGCCACGTGGATATTTGTAAATATCGATCTTCCTCTTATCCCACAGGTCTGATGCGGACCTACTATATCGCATATAACATCTTGTAGTCTACTCACCCATACCTTCATGAACTCTTTATAATCGACGTTTGTCGGCGTAATTGGCCTGTAGCCTGTTACTTTGTTAAGTTTAATCTTATCATCGCTTTTCGGTATCAAGACAGTATAAGCCCTTTTGAAAGACGGTGGAAGGCATCCTGCTTGATACGCCTCCTTAAACACACGTTCTAGTATCTTGGCTATCTGCGGACAGAACGCTTTATAAAAAGCAGCTGTTAGTCCGTCAGGCCCCGGCGACTTTCAAGGGTTAAGGCCTCCTACGGCCATTTCAATATCCTTAGCTGTAATATCTGCTGATAATCTTTCTGTTTCCTCGGCGTCTAATCTAGGTAATGTGGCTAAGAAGTGCTTCTTATAACGAGGCTTGCTCGGGACTCTACACTTGAACAGCTCTTTGTAATACTCCTCAAAGGCACACGTATTATGTTTTGCATCTCCAGATATTTCCCCTTTATATTCAACCTCTACTATTTCATTCCTCTTAGCATACTTTTTTCTCAGTTGCGAAAGCACGCTTCGTTGGCATTTCATCAGCCAAAATTCTTTCCGTTCGTGCACGAATAAGTGCGCCTCGGTATTTTTCCGAGTCGATAGCTTCAATTTTATTCTTTGTTTCTCTTATTTCTTCCATAAAGGTACCTGGCGTTGCAGTCTCCGCATCCACGTATTCCTGCAGCCGTTTTTTCAAGTTATTCTCTTCTTGGCGCTCTCTAAAACGTATCTCTACGGCTCGTTCTATGGCGCTCATTTTTACGCCTTCCTCAAACCTTTCCCACCGCTCAGCCCATCCTCTTCCACAGTATCTAATTGCTTTGTGATCTCTGTTCGCACAGCTTCTATAAATTGATCGTCCTTTAAGAGTTTCGTGTTAAATTTCCACGTCTCCCACTTCATTTTTGGTTTCAACGTGACTTTTTTCCCAATCGTAAAGGCTACCAAAGAATGGTCACTAAATGTTACATTCAGCACCTTGTAATCTTCACAAAAAGGGACAATTTCTTCCCAAAGATAAGCTCTGTCTAACCTTGCATGACTATTGCCCTGAAAATGCGTATAATGCCGATAATTTCCCCCTTTTTGCGTATTGTGCAATGTCCTCTACAAGAGATTTTCCAATGACTCCTTTCAGGAACACTACGCTTTTGTCAGCCCTATATCCATCGCGTGAACGATCTTCCGCGTTCAAAACACAATTAAAATCGCCCAACATGATCAAACACCTATCTGTTTGCATGTACTGTGACACTTCGTTAAAGAAGGTCAACCGGTCATCTACTTTTGTCGGTGCATACACACATATCATTCGTATTTGCAGGTTATCGTGCAGAAAATCGCACAGCACAAATCGTCCACTCTGACAACTTACCACTGTTTGTACCTCAATACCAAAACCTTGCTTAATGAATACATAACAACCATCCGTTGTGCCAACAGCATGACTAACGCATACACTGTAGCGGTCACTAAATTGTGCAACCATACCATCAGTCTGACTCTCACTCTCTATTTTAGTCTCCTGAATCGCCAAGAGATCTAAATCCTCCTCCAACATTACGCGTCGTAGCTGACGCTGTTTACGTCTCGCCCTGAGACCTCTAACGTTGAGCGTTCCGACGCGCAATGGAGCAACCGACATATTCATTTAAAATAGCAAGAGTAGGCCAACGGTAAAGCCAGCAATTAGCAACTTTCACAAACCGAGCTTCTCCGTCGGCACGACAGCTTGAACGGGCACCCGCGACGCCAGTCGCGTTGGTCCCTGCGTCGCCTGCCCCTTCCCGGGTAAGCGACGCTGACCTTTTCACTGGGGCGTGTGTTCCTTTTCTGGCCCTGGTTGACCGGACCACCATCCACTGCGGCTCCAGGCGTTGGGCGCTGTCCACGAGCGTCTCCTCGGCAGTAGCATTCACCGTGGTAGCGTCCCTTCGGCACCGCTTGGCAGGCGTGGCCGGCTCCTCTGTGGCCATCTCATCAGGCGTGTCATATGGCGTCTCTGGATCCATGTTGAAGTTGTCGTTCAGGGCATCGCGCCTTTCATCCAATACAGCAGGTGCAGGCGATGTCCTCTCTTCTTCCTTCATTCGTCTGTTTCTCTGCTTCCTTCCTGTTGTGTCATACTGTGTCGACGAGGATGGCGTTGCCACCTTTTCCGCGCCATTTGCCCCCTCTTCTGCCTGCGTTTCCGAGGACACTGTCAAACTATCTGTTACCTCTTCCTCCATCAATTCAAGTCCCTCTTCTTCAGGTTGTCTGCTGCCAGTAACTCTTGCATATGTACGCACGCAGTCTTGCAGTACGTGTCCGAATTCTCGACACTGGGCACACCTTGGTACCCTGCAGTCACGTCTAATGTGTCCTTTGCGTCGACAACGAAGGCAAATGGGAGCTCGGCCCGGGACGACGACGAGCACTGATCCACCAAAGACCTTGAACAAATGGGGCAGTGCGTCTGGCGTTAAGTCTTCTCGCAGCGTCATCCGCACAATTCGAGTGGTGGACTCGGCTTGCTCAAAACCTCTCACCTTCCATTCTTCTTGTCTTACTTCTTTCACCTCACCGTAGTGATCAAAGGCCTTCTTCAGTGCTTCCCAAGTCACGTGAAACGGAACCCAGTGCACCTTTAGTGTGATGTCTTGCTGTACCGGGTCAATGACGGCGCAAAAACGGCATTTTATCTCCAAGCCTCCCGCATTCACCAGCATTTCCTTAGCTTCAGGCGTTCGTAGCTTAATCAGCCACACATGTGTCATTTGGAACGGGCCTATACCGGTCACATCTTGCAGTACCCCGAGTTCTTGCAGTGAGTCACGGAAATCTTCGAGGCGGTACGGCCTCCCACCAATGTCACAGTATAAAAACAAACACTCCTTCATAGTTTTGCCTGATGGCAAAGTCGGTAGTACATACCGATAACCTGGAGGGGCGCCAGAAGATTGTTACCCCGGCTAGACGCGGCCGCTGAAACCGCTCGTGAAGAGCTCAACATCTTGCGTCCGAACGCGTCCGTGTCCGGAGGCAGACTGAGGCCACAGAGCGACCGTTCTTTGGCTTGCTAACGGCAAGCTATTTATGTACACCATATACCTTCGGTCTCCCTCAGAGCTCCCGATGTCAGCGCGTTTTTGTCATCACTAGCGCGTTGGCGCGACTGCCGCGACGAGCTCGCTTTAAAGGTCGTGCCCCCGCGCATCGCGAGGAGCACGCGCCTCTTCTGGGCGTGGGCGTTCATGCTCGCAAGCTTATCTCTTGATGAGGGTTGTACGTCTTTGTGCTACCCCCCCCCCCCCCCCTCCCCCAAATTCGCACTGAAGTTATAGAGAGCACGAAGCTCACTTCGCTCGCTGGAGCGGCCGCGTTTGCGATGGTGGTGGTGGTGGTAAAAACATTTATTAGAGAAACAAGGGAGGTATGCAGGGACCGCCCCATAAGAGGACGGCGCCTACAACTATAGTAGGAGGGGATCCCTAGTACGGGACCCCATTGGCGTCGGCTGCTGCCTGGGCACGTCGGACCAAACCCTTTTGGGCCTGGAGGTCAGAGCAGCCAAGCAGGGTCGCCTCCCACTCCTCCCGGGTTGGGTTGGGGATAGGGGGGTATAGCAGGGTTGCAGGGGGCAGGCCCACACCATGTGGTAGATGTCCGAAGACTTCTCCCCACAGTGTGAGCAACTACCGGAAAAGGCGGGATCGAAGTGTTTTAGTGCTGCCGGGCACAAGAAGCGTGCTGCTCAGACACAAAGAAGTAACAACTGCGACAGTTCGCGCTTGTCCAGTGTATACTTGTGCGCTCGTTTCGTGCGTCATTCGTTGTGTCGAGCTGTGACAGTAGCTAATCCGCGCTCGTCCTGTGTATGGTCATTTCGTGCGTTGTTGCTGCTGGAGGTGAGCGCTGCAAGTTTTGACCTGTTTACCGTTCTTCGCGGGAAGTTACACTGTGCTGCTGTAGCATTCATTCCTTCGCCCTTGTGGCGAAACAATGCACAACAAACGCTCAACTACATATGTGAAGACACGTTTCACTTTCGTGTTATCCCTATCACACAGGGATCAGCCATGTTTTTTCGATGTTGTTTTTTTTCAGTCTGACAGATTCTATCACCTTCCTGGGCTTTGTACTCCTCCGTTACGTCCTGGAGGCTCCCGTACATCCAGCAAAACCCGTCAAGCGGACCTCTAAGTGCCCTGCGCCGTACCCACCACGACAGGGAACATCACAGCCAGATGCACTCGATGCCGCATCTATGGCTGCGGTGGCAACTACTACTCCTGCAGCCCCTGTAGAGGAAACTACAGACCATGGCCTTGCAAACAAGCGACTACGCGACGAAGAAGACAGCTCTGATCCTTCGGATGAAAATGTAGATGTGGACGAGGCATCCTTCACGGTTGTGAACTACAATAAAGAAAAGAGGTACTCGTATTCCTGTCGTCTTTCGGCCTACCATGGAAGGAGGAAGCTTATGGAAAGTCAACCCTAACATTCTGACATTCGCGGTCGTAATGTCGGCTCAAAAGAAAGTTCTTAACCATCGCCTCAACAAGGACGGAAGCCTGATGGTTACAGTGTCAACACTGCCCGCCGCCAACCGTTTGCTTACGGCGACTGAACTGGCTGGCGTAGCTATAGAGGCCCGAGTTCCATACTCATACACGGCGTACTATATTCCTCTGAGCTACTCAAATGAAGACCTGCAAGACTATCTACATGATCAAGGTGTCGTATCAGCGAGGAGGCTCACCACCTTGTCACCCGAAGATGGAGGTAAAGTTAAAGAGGTACGTCGTCGATCTGTCATTTTGGAATTCGACAAAGATTCACCATTACTTAAACGAGTTACGCTTGGGTTCTGTAGTTACCCGGTCGCCGAATACGTCGGGGCAGCTACACAGTGATACAAGTGCCAAAGACATGGTTACATGTCGAGACACTGTACTGGCGCGGTGCGCTGCAAAGTGTGTTCTCGGCCTCACTCACACAAGGAATGCACCTCAAGAGTACAAAATAAATGTGCAAACTGTGGTGGTCCACACCCTGCTTCATATGGCGGATGCATTAAAAAGAAAGCTGCTACACTCGCACGCACGTTGGAGCAAGCGCAAGGAAAACCAACAAGGCGCAATGAACCACCGCCTAACACTGAAGTGGTATTCACGAGTATGGGAGACGTTTCCTAGGAACAATCACCACAAAGCTAAAATACATCTGGTAACACATACGCAGATGTTAATAAAAAGAAACATTGGAAACCCATGGGCTTGTCGCTTCATCAAAACCACGGCAACGTGTCTCACAAGACCCACCAAGCGAGTAGTACTGCCGTCAGCAGTCTCAGTCGCTGCAGCAGGACAAGGTGATCTGCGAGAGGCAGCAACACGGAAACAACGACCAAGATGTTACACGCATACGGATTCCGATGTTGTTTGCAGCCATCAAAGTCCTTGTCCGCGCAAACCCCTCTTCAAGAAGTCTCCCAGAGGTAGAAGCAATCCTTACAATTGAGCCGCTGGTGTCGACGTCTTGCGCTCCGCAGGGGCGTACTTTCTCACCGTATTAATCATGGCTCCCCCAACGACACCTCGCCTGAACTGACCATCCATACAATCTTTTGCACATGCACAATATTTCAGTAGAACGCTCGCGGGCTTCGCTCGAAGCTTTCAGATGTCCGACAACTGGTGCGAGCGTGCCAATTCCCTTTCATCGTCATCTCTGAATCACGCGTCGGACGACATTGCAGAATGAACGGATATTATTTTCATGACTCAAAACCACCGGACAATACCAGCAGACTACTCATAGGCTTTCGCAGCGATATCCGGCCTCCGAGATTGTCACGAATTTCCGCGGTCTAGAGACAGACAGGACTCTTTGGAATCATAACAACAGTCATTTATGTAATATGATTAACACTACTAGGAACAAACCACCAACCTATCACCCAAACACAGCAAACCTAAAATTTACAAACGTAAAAATAGCATGTCATGAAGTAACCCCTGGCACTTAACAAACAGGAAAACCAGAAAAACGTAGTGTTCTGGACCGTCCACAAGTGTTGCAGCGGCAGTTCCCCCGACGTGGCGTGTGACGTCGCTCAGTACAGTGTCGACGCGGCGTAGACGTAAGCTTCCGTGGCGATGACGGAGCTTGTCCAACGGACCATCGTGACACTAGACGTGGTCTGCCGCGCGCCAAGCAAACGACGCGAGTAGGAGGTTGACCGCGTGGCTGTGGATGCAGACAGGTGCCGGTTGCGTGGTCTGGTCCCAAGCTTGCGGAATGGTGCCCCAGCTCCTTACTCCAGGCCTTCCTTGCACATCTTCGGCATCGCCATCTTTCGGACCAGACTTCCACAATCCGCCTGCACGTCTCCAGGCCGTTGCTGGAAAGCCGACTGCCTTGCTCTCCGCACACGTCAGCCAAACCTACTCTTCCGTTCCCCGCCGCCGCTGCTTCTCCCTCGCGCTCTTTCGAACCTCTGCCCTATTCCTCTTCGTTTTCTTCTCTTGCCTCATTTTTTCACGTGCTTCGTTTCTGTCTCGTTGTACGTCGTCTTCTTCTTCATTCTCTGATCACGGTTTTGTTCGTGACACACGCCCTCATTTTGAAGAGTTTTTTTTTATATAAAAAAAAACTGCTCACTGAGTCCACCAGCGAAACTGTCCCACAAAGTTCGCGAAATGTTCACAAACACAGTAAAGTCACATCCTACACATATGTTCACAAAAGTACTTCCCCAGCACACATACATTAGTCCATATCTTATTGCGTATACACAACCTAGTCTGCCCTACTCGTTCAGAAAATTCTACTCAAAAAAATCAGCGCCAACGTTTTCCCTCCCTTTGATGTATTCCACATGAAACGAGTACTCTTGTAAAGCGAGGCTCCATCGCATTATTCTTGCGTTTGTCAGCTTAGCTCTGTTTATGAATTCTAATGGTTGATGGTCTGTTTGCACCCTAAAATGTTTACCAAAGAGGTAAATGTGAAACCTCTTAATAGCCCATACCAAAGCCAAGCATTCCTTTTCCACCGTCGAGTAGTTTCTTTCTGTCTCGTTTAACTTTTTGCTTGCATAAAATACCGGGTGCAATATGTTCTCCTTTTCTTGCAAAAGCACCGCGCCCAGCGCGCCCTCTGAAGCGTCAGTTCGGAGGATAAACTCCTGTTCGATATTTGGAGCTAAGAGAACGGGTGGTTCGGCCATACATCTCTTTAGCATGGAAAATGCCTCCCTTTCAATGGGAGTCCATGTCACTATATTACTAGCTTTTTTCTTCGTAAGTTCAACTAGTGGCTCAGCTACTTCGGCATAGTGAGGTATGAATTCCCGGTAGAATCCGGTGAGCCCTAAAAATGACTGAACCTCTTTTTTCGTCCTTGGAGGAGATGCTGCCTGAATTTTCTCCAGGATTTCCTCTTTGGCTGCTATTCTACCCATGCCAAGCTTGTGTCCGAGGAAGGTGACCGCCTGAAACCCAAATTCGCATTTCGTAGGTTTGACAGTAAGTTTCGCGTCCCTTAACCGCTGGAACAGTTGTTCTAGGACTCTTAAGTGTTCTTCCCAAGTGTCTGTGGCAACCAAAATATCGTCAATGTAATGCTCCACATTCTGGAGTCCACGCAACACTGTTCTCATCAGCCTTGTAAACACAGCAGCAGCCGTCTTTAATCCAAACGGCATAAATTTAAACTGGTATAGCCCGCTAGAACATGCAAATGCTGTTTTTTCTTTGGAGGACTGTTCCATTGGTATTTGCCAGTAGCCTTTTGCTAAATCCAGCTTCGAGAAGAACTTCTTCGAGGCAACTTTAGCGAATACCACGTCGATTCTTGGTATTGGTTCAGCGTCAGCCACCAACACGTTATTTAAACGCCTGAAGTCTACACACACTCTGTTCGAGCCATCAGGCTTCCTAACGACGACTAGAGGCGCATTGTATGCTGAGTTTGTCCTCTCAATTATCCCCTGATGTAACATTTCGTCTACTTCCTTTTCAATTACCCCGTGTACTGACAGGGGTAACGGGTACTGTTTCACATGCACTGGTTCGTTGGTGGTGCAAAGCAGTTTACATTGGACTACATCTGTTTTTCCAGGAAGGTCCGAAAAAATATCGCTAAACCCGTGTAATATTTTGCCGAGTTCTGTTGATTGCCTTTCTGATAGGCATGAGTTTGTCACCACCTTTTCTACACCCATGCTCTTCTTCGGGCTAAAAGTAGGCATGTCTACATCGCCACTCTCCTCCGTCACCACCATACACGCCACGTTGCTCTCTTGTCCTGTCGTTCTCTCCTCATATTTCTTGAGCATATTCACGTGGAAAACCTTCTTGTGGTCGTGCACCATCAGTTCATAGTCTACTTCGCCCTTCTTTTGCGTTACGATAAACGGCCCCTTCCATTGCATAAGGAGCTTGTTGTTGTCACTGGGAAGTAAGACAAGAACTTTATCCCCAGGCGTAAGGTAACGGTGAGTTGTCTTACGATCATAGTAGTTCTTGTACCGTTGTCGAGCAGTATTAAGACTCTCATGCGCCATTTTACACGTCTCTTCCAACCTTTCTCTTAATTCAAGCACATATGTATAGGTTGTCTTGAGATCTGTGTCGAGTTCTTCATTGGCCCATAGTTCTTTTAAAATTGCCAGGGGACCCCTTACCGCCCTGCCGTATAGCATTTCAAATGGAGAGAACCCCAGACTCGCCTGAGGAACTTCTCTGTATGCGAAAAGGAGTGCCGGTAAATACCGATCCCAATCTTTCGGCCTCTCTTGGCACATTCTCCGCACCATAGTCTTCAACGTTCCGTTAAATCTTTCAACAAGGCCGTTGGACATAGGGTGATATGGCGTGGTCAATGCATGATTTATTGGACATTAACCTATTGATCTCTTCCATGAGCTCTGAGGTGAAGTTAGAGCCCCTGTCACTCAGCAGTTCTTTGGGTACTCCGTAACGGGTGAACATATCTAACAAGGCTTCGGCCACGTGTATGGTATCTATATTCTTCAACGCAGTGGCATCAGGATACCTAGTTGCCATATCTACCAGCGTCAGCACATATCGGTTGCCCTTGCTCGATGCTGGTGATATAGGTCCGATTATATCAACAGCCACTTTTCGAAACGGCATGTCTACTGTGGGCATGTTCCCCAACGGGGCTCGACCTACCCTTCCTTTCGGTGCTGTTCGCTGACACACGTCACACGACTTTACATATCTCTTCACCTCTGTCTGAATTCCCGGCCAGAAGAATTCTTCAGTAATTCTTGCCAGGGGTGTTCCTCACTCCCTGGTGCCCTGCCATGACACTGTCATGTCCAAGGTTCAAAATCATCTCTCTGAATGCCTTTGGTACTAGGAGCTGTTGTATTTCTCTTCCCGTGTTAAAGCGGCATCTCCTATACAGCAGTCCGTCCCGTACCAGGAACTCATAATCAGTGCGCGATTTTTTCCTCCTCGTCACTTCCCCAATCTTCTGAAAGCATACCCTAAGAGAATCATCCTTTCCCTGTTCGTCCCTGAATTCTGCGGGGGGTGATGTTGAGGTTCTTGGTTGCCGGAACCATCAAAGCAGATGCCTCCACTTTTCTGACTGCTGCAGCTCTTGTTACTGCTGACGACATATTTGTTTTCCGCTCCTCTAATTCTTCTCGAGGATCACGGTTTAGCCTCTGGTCGCGGTTACACCGTAAGTCTTCCGGAACCTCAGTGATGCTATTCATCGCGTTCTCTGCCATGGCCTCGTTTCTCTTCCATTCTAGGTCTGGTTTATCTACACTTCTAACACCCGGTACATTGCCTAATATCAAGTCATATACCGGTTCCTCCAGACATTTGGCCACTACAACACCAGAATAGTAAGGGCTTGCCACTCTGATACGGGCTTCTGGAAGGCTCCTTACAGAGCTGTCAACCAGAATGACGTTTGTACACTTTCCTGTTAGACTTTCGTCATTAACTAAACTTCTTCTTACCAAAACTATATTCGTGCCAGTGTCCCGTAGCACTTTAACCTTCCCGTCCTTCCACTTCGCCATCAACTACCGGTAGAGAAAATTCTTTTGAGATAACTTCTGACCTCATATTTCCTGGCTTCTCTTGGTTTGAATGTTGTTCTTCATCAGCGACACCCGTAGTACGTTTCATCTCCTCTCTACTGTTTCCTCGTGGGACAACTAAACATGCGTTTACGTCCGTACTACCTGCCCTGCACTCATTCGCCCGGTGTCCCCTCTTATCACACAACTGGCACACTACCTCAGAGGGCGGGCGGCTATTCGTTACGCGGCAGTTGATAGCGCGATGCCCTATGCGGTTACAAAGGAAACACCTCTGCACTTGCTTCAAAGGTTCTGCTCTCTGAGATTTAAACTTTGATTCATCTGGTCGCATTCGGGCTATATCTTTAGTTTGTGCAATGTTTTTAAGTCCCTGTGCTTCGATGTACTGGTCGGCGTGCTCCGCTACCTCATCCAGAGAGTCTAGCTTCCGCTCCTTCAAAAACACGCATAGCTGGGGACTACAACATGCCAGAAATTGTTCGCCGACCATACAGTCTCGCACCCCTTCGGTAAGTTTTCACAGTATTGGCCATTTCCATCCACCGATCGAAATAATTGGACAGACGGCACACAAACTGTTTTCCTGTCTCAGAGTCCTCCGGCTTGCAGTTGCGAAACCGTTCACGGAAACCTTCCGCTGTCAAGCGAAATCTCTGTAGCAACGCTTTTTTCACCTTATCGTAGTCCAGCGAGTCAGAGGCTGGCATCCTGCCGAACACACTCAATGCCTCTCCTACTAAACAAAGGCTGAGAGCCGTTGCCCATTCACTGCGTTCCCAACCCTGCCCCCATGGCTATGCGTTCAAAGCGATGTAAGTATGCGTCCAAATCATCGCGTCTCTCATCAAAAGGTGCCATTAATTTCCTGGGGCATATTTTGTTGGCTCTTGGCGACTGCGAGCCAGAGGACTCTGAGACAGGAAAACAGTCCTCGTCACGAATTCGGGTGGTTACGGGTGATGGAATGAAACGAGACACACTTCACGACACAACATATTTAATAAAGAAAAATACACGATATTCAAGAACTAAACAGGTAGAAGAAATAGGCTTAAAAAACAAACACAAGAGCACTAAGCTCCTACAGTACTAAGTTCCTACTGGTCTAAATAAATTGTCTCAAGAAGTCTTTGCTCATTCCTGATCGCTTGGTACAGTAACCCTGGCCCTGCCCACCAAACGTAGAGTCAGTCTTACTTGATGCAGCAAGTAACAGTCCGTGATCCGTCGCGCTCTGTCACTGTCGGGGTTCTCGACGTGCTTGACGAACGTCGCCGTCCCGGCCGCTGCCTACGTCCGCCGTCTCGCGTGACTTCCTCACTGGCGTGGCGGAGGCCTCGGAAGTTAGGCCTAGCGGCGTTGGCGCTACCCGGTGCTGGACGCTGGCGTGGTCCGCCGGGGACTGTCTTCGGTGGCTCGGTGCCGAAGGGGGCTTGCGTCAGGAACGTCGGTGCTGGATGTGTGTGGTTGCTGCATCCCGAGCAGCCTCACTCGAACAGGGTCGAGGTCTCCGGCCACCTCTCGGGACTCCCGCGTCACAGCCTGCCGAGTCGATGTCCCGCCGCTCCCGTCGCCAGTCCGTCTGCTGGCGAGACAACCTTCTTCTTCCAAGCCCACGTCGACAATGCCAGCTCATCCTCGGTTGCGCCCCGATCACAGCTCGGGTCACGCGCCTCGGGCCTTTCGTTGCGGTGCGCGCGCTCGCGCCGTTCCGAACGTTGTTTTCTCTTCTTCTATGAACTGTAATCCCTGCTCTTTGTTCAGCTTGTGCTCGCGAATGACGGTTAATATCTTGTCCCAATCCATCCCCATAACACACGAAAATTTGTGACTGGGTAGGATTGAATCCTGGCAGGCTCGCCAATTGTCACGAATTTCCGCGGTCTAGAGACAGACAGGACTCTTTGCAATCATAACAACAGTCATTTATGTAATATGATTAACACTACTAGGAACAAACCACCAACCTATCACCCAAACACAGCAAACCTAAAATTTACAAACGTAAAAATAGCATGTAATGAAGTAACCCCTGGCACTTAACAAACAGGAAAACCAGAAAAACGTAGTGTTCTGACCGTCCACAAGTGTTGCAGCGGCAGTTCCCCCCGACGTGGCGTGTGACGTCGCTCAGTACAGTGTCGACGCGGCGTAGACGTAAGCTTCCGTGGCGATGACGGAGCTTGTCCAACGGACCATCGTGACACTAGACGTGGTCTGCCGCGCGCCAAGCAAACGACGCGAGTAGGAGGTTGACCGCGTGGCTGTGGATGCAGACAGGTGCCGGTTGCGTGGTCTGGTCCAAGCTTGCGGAATGGTGCCCCAGCTCCTTACTCCAGGCCTTCCTTGCACATCTTCGGCATCGCCATCTTTCGGACCAGACTTCCACAATCCGCCTGCACGTCTCCAGGCCGTTGCTGGAAAGCCGACTGCCTTGCTCTCCGCACACGTCAGCCAAACCTACTCTTCCGTTCCCCGCCGCCGCTGCTTCTCCCTCGCGCTCTTTCGAACCTCTGCCCTATTCCTCTTCGTTTTCTTCTCTTGCCTCATTTTTTCACGTGCTTCGTTTCTGTCTCGTTGTACGTCGTCTTCTTCTTCATTCTCTGATCACGGTTTTGTTCGTGACACACAGTTTACCACTAGGTATATAACAGCTGCATCTTACCGGTACTTACCTAGCTAGACGAAACCTGGAGTCTAACAAACGGGGTTCAGCTTAAACTGAGAAACGCAGCCAGCAATGCAAAGCAAAATGATATGTGTAACCTTAAAAGATACGAAGAGAGCAGAGTGGGTCAGGCAAAAAACGGGTGTCGTATCCGCTATAAGCCGAGCTGTACGATGCGCTTGAAATACAGACGTCACTTCGATGTAGCTACCGAAAAGACGTTATTCAACAGCTGCTTCTGATCTCTTTACACCAGTAACGTCATAGGGTTGCACACTAGTGCTTGGCGCGAACATACATAACGATAACACTACATTAAGGGCAGCTTAGTCGACACGAAGAAGAAGAAATGGGCATGGGCAGGGCATCCAGCGCATGCGCAAGTCATTAAGAGTAACTGACTGGATTTAGAGAAAAGGAAAACGTGCGAGGGGGAGACAGGAAGTTAGGTGGGCCGATGAGAATAAGAAGTTTGCAGGTACAACGTGGCAGCAGCAAGCACAAGAGCGGGTTGATTGGCGGAACATTGGACAGGCCTTTGCCCTGCAGTTGGCGTAGTGAGGATGTGAGGATGATGTCGATGATGTACAAATAGTATTTAAATCGTGCAATCTCGCTATTTGTGAACGCCAGGCTGAGCTTAGTGTGTACAAGGTGACCGATTGAGCAGACGAGCATGGCTTTAGTCTAAGTCCACAAAAGAGTAATTGCGTGACATTTTCCAGAAACAGATGGTTGCACCCTGATCCTGACATTGACCTGCAAGGTGAACGTCTGCCTGTAAAAATGGAACATAAATTCTTGAGGGTGACTCTGCACGCGAAACTAACCTTTGTGTCATATATGAAGCACCTAAAAATAAGTTTATGAAAACAATGAACAGTTTGAAAGAGTTATCACACACAACATGGGGTAGTGACAAGAAGTGTTTACTGAATCTTCCCCAAAGCCTCATCCGCTCACGTCTAGATATGAAGCCATAATTTATCAGGCTGCCTCATCAAGCACCTTGAAGATGCTCAACCCCATCAATCAGTTAAGCATTCGGCTATCTACAGGTGCTTTCAGGACGAGCACTCTAGAAAGTCTTGAGTGCAATCGGTGGAGTGGTCGCTCCATTTGTAGAGATCCTACACATATTTCCTTTCTTTTCTCAAAGTGTATGCAAAAAAATTTACATTCCGCATATTTTGTCATAAATAATTTGTCCAGCTCTCGCAAATTTCAGAATATTGCTTCAGTAAGAAAGCCACACTCGTTCCGAATGAGGGCCCCTGTTTAAGAAATGGATGTCCGAATTCTTGAAAACGGCCTGATGACCCCCGCTGTAGGGCTCCCACCGTGGCAGTCGCATCTTATGGACTGTGACGTATTCTACGTTGATATCACGGAGCACATCCCTGTCGCGCATATGCATACGTAATTTTTAGAACTTCAGCATGGCCCTAAATTCTATACTGATGCATCGATGTCTCGTTCTGGCGTCTCTTGTGCAGCACTTAGGCCATCCTTTTTGATGCAAATATGTTGTGCCCTCTAACAAGCATAATTACGGCCGGCGCCCCCGCGATTTTGTTAGCCGCAATGCCCATCAAGAAATCGAAAACACCTAAAACAGTTGTATACACCGCTTCGGTAAGTGTTCTTAAGACTTGAAGGACTTGAAAAATTCACAACAGTCCCGTGAAGGTATCGGTGTATATTCTCTTGCGTGCCATATAAACGGCCGAGTAGCACGTCGTAGTGCGTTGGGTACCTGGATACCGTGAAATAGAAGGCAGTGTCCTGGCTGACCCGCTTGCGACATGCATCATTAGAAAACTTGGGAACAAATCAATGACAGTACCTGTTAGAAGACCTTGTTTTGGCCTAGATGGTAACGTACCGAATGCATAGTTTGCCTCTAATAAACACGAACACAAAAAAGTCACAGTATCACCGCAAGGACGAAGCAATGAATGCGATCGCAACAAATTGGCATTTAACGCGAAGAACGGCAAGCAGATCGAAACTTAGAGCTCACTGCTCAAACGCAAAGGACGCACAAAACGTACGCACAGATATACAAGGACGAGCGCGAACTAAAAGGTGTCACAGTTCACTGTGTTTGAAGAGAGCGCTTCTTTCGTAAACGGGGCCTCTGCAGCCAGCGATATGACCTTTGTGCGTTCTGTAACCTAAACGCAATCTTTCCTGGCGAAATCCGGCGCAATCTTTCCGGCTTAGTCCGTCCCTCCTTCCCGCGTCCCAAACCATCACAGCGCATGCGCGTCCCCTCCTCCTCTCTCTCTCTCTCCTCTCCTACGCTCACCCCTTTCTCTCCTCTAGGAATACTCTACTCTACGGGGCGGCGCCCGCGTCCCGCCTCCTACACCCCCACAGCGCATGCGCGTTCCCTTCCTCTCCTAAGCTCACCCCCTTTCTCTCCTCTAGGAATCCTCTACTCTACGGAGCGGCCCACATGTCCCACACCCCGGCAGTGAATACGTGTCCCCTCCCCCTATCTCTCCTCTCCTACGCTCACCCACTTTGTCTACTCTAGGAATCGTCTACTCTACGAAGCGGCGCCCGCGTCGCACAGCGCATGCGTGTCCTCTCCCCTCTCTCCTACGCTCACCCCCTTTCTCTGCTATAGGAATCCTCTACTCTACGGCGTCCGCGTCCGACATCCCCACAGCGCATGCGCGTCCTCTGCCCCTCTCTCCTACGCTCACCACCTTTCTCTACTCTAGGAATCCTCTACTCCCACGTCCCACACACCCACAACGCATACGCGTCCCCTCTCTCTCTCCTCTCCTACGGTTACCCCCCGTTCTCTCCTCTAGGAATCCTCTACGGAGCGGCGCGCGACAGGTGGTGCGACAGCTGCATACTCCGCTGGGGGGCACCACGGTAGTTCCGCGGTATAAAAATGACGGAGCGCGCCTCTTTCTTTCTCCTGTGCAGCGCCGCGATGAGGGCCCGGGACGCTGCTGCGAAACGAGAGCGGCGCGAAACAAGCGCTGCTTCGCCTCCACTAATGGTTCCCTTTGGCGGGAAATGGGGAAGTTTTTTTCTGAAGTATTTTTCTTTGTGGCTTATATATATATATATATATATATATATATATATATATATATATATATATATATATATATATATATATATATATATATATATATATATATATATATATATATATATAAACGACGAACCACACGAGGACGGTGTGGTGCAGTAATAGTGAAGGAGGAAGACAAGCTAATAAACATGGTTCTTCGTACAGCCATCATGTCTCCTGCGTTACACTAGTCGACAGTATCTACCGTGCCCTTCATCATGGCGACATCTAAGAAAACCATCAACATCCCGAAGTACTCGGGCGCACCCGAGGACGTCCCCTTTGACAAGTGGCTCCGGCTCTTCGATGTGAGGACTGCGGCCGCTGCATGGACGGAGCGAGAGAAGCTGTGCTACTTCTCCGATTACCTTGAAGGTGAGGCTTTCTGATGGTTCCTCACCGAGGTGTTCGACACTGACGCGTCTTGGGAGAACTTGTCTGAACGCATGAAGCAACGCTTTACAACCGGCGTCGCGGATCCTTTCCGTCAATTCATTCATTGTCGGTTGAGAACAGGCCAGGGTCTGAAGGACTACTATAAC
>JALIZH010027900.1:0-17312 GCA_030522465.1 Rhipicephalus appendiculatus
GCTCTCCGCTGTGTTGTGACTGACAACAGCACGCGTGCAAATGTGTTCATCCCGACGCACCACTTTAATCAAGCATTTCTTTAAATCACAGTTCAGTGCACTTCACTGTACTTATGTGCGAAACCGCCGTAATTCTGAAAATGTTCCGTGTTTCTAAGTTTATTCTTTCGCAGATGTTCAGAATTTGTTAGAGCATCAATTTAAAAAACACAAGCATAGCGCATCCGTGTAACTATCGATACAGTTCTATGATAGTTACTATGTGCCGCCAATAAAAAAGAAATACAGGACAAGTACAGCTAGGCAAAACGATGACAAGAAAGAATCACACAATAGTTCTGCGTGGCATGCATTATTAATGTCCTTGTTTCCTCCTTCTGATCTTGTTTAGTGATGTATAACTTGCAGACCTGAAATTTTATCCTTGGTATCGACATCGACGGCAAGAAATATGAGCCGCAACCTTTTACCCAACTTCCACCGAATAGCAAGGGGGGCAGTACGGGGCTCCGGCCAGGCATGGCTGAGCGGCCTGGGGTACGTTATCTGGGAATGTGTGGTTATAGCCGAAGAAAATAACGTCTCCCCAGATGAAGCTGCGGCACGATGGACTGGCCGCGCTGCGTAGCTGAAACCTCTAAGACCAACTGTGGGCCATCCAGCAAACCCTGTCAGGTGGCGAGGAGACTGGGTATCCAGTCCTCCTCGGGGGTGGCCTAGTGTGCGAATTTGCCAGAGTTCTTAATAAAGCTGTTACCACCACCACTGTGGCACGGGGGCTCAGGAGTAAAAGTCGGGATGTTTTTGTTGTTCGGAGTTGTGCATAACAGGATTCTACTTAGAACTGCATTGATATATGCAAGGTTGGGATAGGATCACGTTTGCAATCGTGGCCACAATGTCTCGGCTGAGCTCATTTGAATACCTGTTACGTTTGATAGCTATCGAGCTTTGAGATTCACTGCAACATAACGTACACGTAAGTTCTATAAACTTGTTTGAAATTAGCATATTGTGTCACTTTTATATTTTCATTGACTCACCTATTTAGGGCAACATGGCAAATTCTGTCTCGCGATACCGCTAAAGGCAAACATCGGCTGAGGAGGCCGTCCCACCTGTACAGAAGCTGTAGCCTTTATACACATTTCCTAAGCACAATACGTATGAGCGCCGCGTTACAGTACCGTCCTCCCTCTAAATACGCTAGGCATCCGCCTTACGTTTCTTTTTTGTTCTCTTGTTTTTTTTCACTGTTGACGCTCGTACTTGTGAGCCCATTTAGAGTCGTGAACCAAGAGCTGTGGCGTCTTCCACTACTTCTTGTTTGAGACTGCCTAAAGCTTAACCCATTGCCGATCTACACTTGCCCTTCGGACCGCTTGTCTGATTCTATCCTACACCGTTTTGCCGCCGTAAGAAAGCTTATGTACCGCCCTCCTTAAACGTATCCATATGCACTCTCGCAAAGAATAACCCCCCCTCTTCCCGTGTCGTCTACCTCCGGGCAGACCAACGGGTGTACCTTGCCCCATTTTAGAGTAAATGACATCGGTTTTCTGAACGCGATGCTACCTCCTTCCTGGCCAACCGATTCTACTCTTTTCTCGTTCTCTGTAGTTTTTGATATATTTTTGTCCTATTTTGCATTCCTTTCTACTTTAACTGTGTGGATCTTTATGCGTAATGCCCAGTAGCCTTTTAGTCTTTATTTAATGAAAGCCCTTTTCCGGCTACGGTCGTCACAGAAGGGTGTGGCCATGCTTACCTCCTTTCGAGCTTCTTACCAGATTGCAAAATCCGATAACGACACGGCTTGACTTCGCGTCAGAAAATAAACCGCGTTAATACTGCCACGCTCTTTTGTTGTTTCAATTTTTCTGTATTCGGTTTACACCCACAAAGACTGTCAGCAATGCTCGGTGCTGACCGTGCATCAGTGTTCGAGAAGCTTCGCGATAGGAGAATCGCAGCCAGATTCACAAGTTCTAGGTACAAAAAATGAGACTCAGTTACCGAGATGCTAAGTTCATGTGAAATGGAATTGCTTGAAATTAGGACTAGGACGAACGGAATAAAATTATTATTTCAGGTTGTCAAGGGTCACAGAAATGTTGATAAAAGTATATACATACGAGAGCCTGGTAGAATTAGCAAAATAGTAAATCGTACTGCAGTAATTAGCCCTTACGCCGCCCGCACAAACATCTTTCAGTGTCCGTTTTCCCGCAACGTTATAGAAAAATAGAATGGACTACGCGCACAAATTGCTGAATGCACGGATGTAAAGGCTTTTGAACATTTGCTTGACAGCTATGTCCCAAAAATTCTTTAGATGATGTCTTGATGTTTCGCGTCTGTTGTCATGCCAGCTGACGATTTTCCGTTTGCTTTTGTTATTGTTGTTGACATTGGATGCTACATGAGTGTTTTATATATTAGTTGTTATTTGATGTACGCCCTCCCTCTAATGACCCGTAAATGTGGGTTAACATTATGTTGAAATAAATATTTAAATAAATACGTAGCTTTCTTTTTTATTCAAACGCTGTTGCAGCACTATTGTGTAGGTCTCGCACATATAGCAGAACACGAGGAAAGCTCAGACGTTAATAATGTGGGTACACAAAGCAGGCTGTGCATGTACGAGTCGCGTCACATCACCGCGGTGAGCCGTGATGGAGCCACGGAAAAAGATCGTGTCCTTATAGCGAGTCTATGTAACAAGGCTCCGCGCAGACCTTTTGTTTTAGTGGACTGCGGGAGCTTTCAAGAATGTTGCCCTGCTTTGGAACTCTGTGATCGCTATCCCGATGATAAGTTATAGGTATAAATAAATTATCTAAATTTATTACATTACATTCATTATTGCGATTACAGAATATCATTCCAGGTAAAAAATAATAGCGAATGCAATTAATAAATCGCAGAATAGGGAGGTGTTAGCTATATAAGCGCCTAGTCTCTCAAGTAGCCCCATATGCAAGAAGCAAAAGAAGTTCAGGAATCGTCCCTCATATAGCTTTTCGAAATAGGTTGCCCCACACAAAAGAAATGTTTTTTCAAAATGCAATATGTGGAACATAAGTGTATGCACAACGTCTGTGGAAAAATCTTAAGAACTGAGCAAATTGCAAGCCCGGCCCGACCCGAGCCCGCCACCTCAAACCCGAGCCCGGCCTTAAATGGGAACTCCGGCGATTTTTTGACATTCACCGATTTTTATAAAACCTTCAGCATACGTTCTCTTCGGCACCCTGATGATGTGTGCGAAATTATACAGCCGTAACTCACTTAGCTTTTTAGAAAACGAATTTCAAAAATTAGTAGCCGATTCCGAAACACGCCTGTAAACGCGGGCCACCCTGGTATGGGACGTAACGTGCCTACCCCGTCTCGCCCAGCAGGCGGATGCAGCGCGCGCTTTCTTCTACGAGGCGACCACGACGCGAGCACATTTGGTGGGTTTTGTCAGCTGGATAACGTGTTAGTCGTCGTTGACATCGGGTCCTACGTAGTAAGCCCGCAGAATACTGAGCAACGACAAGATTAATGCGGGGCACGTCAGCTGCTCGACGCGCCGGCTGGTCGAAATCAAAAGGCGATGCTTCCGCGCTCAGATAGCAGCTGCACTCATCGCTGAACTCGTCACTGGTAAGGTCAAACGGGCTGGCACAGCTTGATTCAGCTTCGAATGATATCGCCAGCTTGCTTTTCGCGCGATGGAAGAAGCACGTGTTCTATGTTTACACCCTGGCCAGCCGTGGCGGCGTGTAGCGGATTTCGTGACGTCATCTCATACCCAGCACGGAGCAGCTCCCTGTTTCGGTTTCGGTTTTGACTCATTGTTTATTGATTATTTAAAATTATTGACGAGTCTCTCAGTAAAACCAACCACCCTAGCTAATACAGGACTGTTAATACTATTCGAAAACGGCATTATTTCCATATGGTCGAAAATACACCGGAGTTCCCCTTTAAGCCCGGAGCTTCAAGCCCGGGCCCGCCGTGAAAACCACTTTACCCGGCCCGGCCCACGGGCCGGGCCCGGGATTTCGGGTAGGCCCGAGCACGTGCAGTGCTCTGACTCATCTCCCACTCATAAGCACTCACGTTCATACTCACGCCTGCTAACAGTCATAGGCACTCACTCACGTTCATATTCACGTGTATTCACACTCATAGACACTCACGCTCGTACTCACGCCTACTCACACTCGTAGGCGCTCACTCACGCTCGGACTCACGCCTACTCACTCTCATAGGCGCTCACCCACGTTCGTACTCACACCTCACGCCCACTGCTACTCACTCACGGTCATACGCCTCCTCACACTCATAGGCACTCACGTTTATACTCACGCCTGCTCACACTCATAAGCACTCACTGACGTTCATACTCACGTATACTCACACTCGTAGGCACTCACTCAGGTTAAGGCTCACGCCTACTCACACTCATAGGCACTCCCTCTCTTACTCACACTTACCGGCACTCACTTCCGTACTCACACCTCACACTCATAAGCACTCACGTTCATACTCACGCCTGCTCACAGTCATGGGCACTCACGCTCGTACTCACGCTCATAGGCGCTCACTCGCGCTCGTACTCACGCCTACTCACACTCATAGGCGCTCACCCACGTTCGTACTCACACCTCACACCCATTGCTACTCACTCGCGTTCATACTCACGTGTACTCAAACTCGTAGGCACTCACTCACGTTCACGTTCAAGCGCGTCGTCCTGTCTCCTTCGTGTCTGTGTGTTGTGATGAGGTGAGCGAGCTTAGGAAAGCTATCATTTCAAAAATAATGAATACCTATCAGTTTTTATAATTAGATGCATTCTAATACAGTGAAACCTCGGTGATACGAATCTCACGGGACCAACAAAAATATTCGTATCATCCGAAATTCGTATCACCAGAAACCATAGAAATTTATGATGCGACAAAAGAAAGCTGGCGTACATTTTCGTTTACTGTTTTTCAGGGCCGCAGCAACGTCAGGAAGAGCTCTGAATGATATTCAGTTAAGTTTTTAGATGTGGGAAATCACACTAGCACTCGTAAATAAACGGCCTGAACACGCGTGTTTAATTAATGAACCAGGTGCGTTGTGACCCGCGACAGGGGTAGCCCCTTCCGAATTTTAGTATGCGTTTTTGCATGACACCAGAGTACTGCGGCGAAAGTAACGGAGAAGCGCTTTGACGCGTTAGATCAAAGCCACAAAATTTCAGAACCATGGTCCTATGCTATGATTTTCTTATCGCGGCGGAGTTGGGGATGTTTTTGGGAGACCTACGGCCGTGCCCGCACAAGTGCGACCTCAACAATCACACTTGTTGACGTTATGAGGCCTGACTCCTTCGCCAAGACCGTCCTCTCCTTCTTTCTGACTGCTTGGCGCGTTTTCCGCGACAGCGCGGACAGCACCTCTTCGTACCTGGGCGGTAGCGTACGTTCGTATCAAACGTCGCGGAGTGAAATCGGTCCGCAACAACCGTACTCCATTACATTGCAGGCCAATGGGCCTTGGCCGGGACCAAAGAAAAATTCGTATCACCCCGAAATTCGTATGAGATGTGATCGTATCACCGAGGTTTCACTGTAGTTTGTAGTGCAGGATAAGGCCAGTAACGTATCTTTTATGACGTTTCTCTAAAGATGACGCCAGTCTAAAAGCGATTTTTTTTGTGTGTGTTAGAAAATACTCCGGGACCAGTAATGTACCTTATGTTCTTCCTGGCAAAATCTCAGCCTGGAAATAAACTTGTAAGCAGCTATGGGTAAAGCAATTATGAAATGACAGCTTACCTCACGGGCTCGTTTTATCCAAAAGTGCAAACTGAGAAAGACGAGTTCAAAGATTTCACATCATGCTATTTATTTCGATGGTCAAACAAAATAATTGTGACCTACTGCATAGGTTCCTGTGCTCTAGAGAGGACCCAGGAACCTATGCATGCTTCAGACCAGGTCATATCCAAACCTTCATTCCCACAGCCAGTTCATAGAAGGCATTGATCCAACATGCCCAGATTGTGGCTCCGCATCTACGTTAGACCACATGCTCTGGCAGTGCCCCTCATTACAGAGTTCTCAACGCACGACCGAAGAGGAATGGAGCTCTGCGCTACGGAGCTCAGAGCTTTTACATCAACTCAGGGCCGTCCAGAGGGCTCACGACGCGGCGATGAGGCTCGGCCTACCCGTCCCGACGTGGGAGCGGCCCGCTGCTCTACCGCCTTGAGCGGTAGTGTTCCTCAGGACCTCAATAAAGTTCAGTGTCTGTCTGTCTGCTGCATAGGTTCGGCCTTCCTCTTCAACACGACGCTGTTCTGTGACAATTCTTCAAGTTTTCAATATTTCGCAGCTTTCGAGATGTGAATATTGCTCACAACACGTGTTGGTCACAGAAAAAAAAAAGAAAAAACGTTATATCGCAATGAACTTGCAGGAGAAAGAGTATATCAGCTGAGTAGCACACGAACACAGCAGGAGTAACCCAGAATAGGCGCGAAAGCAGGTGCATTGGTGAAATGCCGATAATGCGATGGTGCATAGAGATTTCACACCAGATGTCTCACGTGATTAGTTTCCGCCGATTCGAGCTTCGCTTCCAATTTTCCAGGGACTCTGCAGTCGCCGAGGCTAGAAATATGCCTTCACAAATTATTTGTTTGTCCTTTAGTTCAGTCTCCACAGAAAGTGTCCCGTGGCTAAAAGGCGCGAAAACATACACGTCCTAACACGGGCATTCACTTCGCGTCCTTGCCTGTTGCCCGCGTAGGAGCCGCGTCTTGAAAAGAGGTTTCAGATAAGCTTTCACCAGCAAATGCACTCCACCGTCTCGTGAAAGAATTATTTTTATTCTCTTCTGCTCCACAAATAACAACCAAACTTGGTGAGCATCTTCTTTAGTCTCCCCTTAAATACTTTCGCTACGAACGTACATTTTAAGGAACAAGGTGGGAATCTCGTCCTTATAATAAGCACACACTGAGTGCCAATGAAAGGACATCCGAGAAATCGCTTCAGAATTTTTAAGCGCCGTACGCGCCGCACTATATCTGTGCCTCAAATTACTCTTTAATAAACAAAATCCATTACATTCATTAGTATGTCGGAGTGGTCTGCACGTTTACTGATTTTTTTTCCACGTTTGCGCGAGTGGACGCACGCTGCACGTTTAATATCGATCCAAATGTTATTAGGGCTTACACGAAACTTCCACGTCAAAGCGACATACTGTGCCTTCAGCAGTGCAGACTGCAATCAGCAAACAATCAGCCTTCATAAATGACTGCATCACTCATATTAGGGGAGCGTGTGCAAAGACGATCATAACGGTCTCAACTCGTTGATAGGGCAGCTTTAGTTGGGCGTCCGCCAATAGCCGAACGTATAGATCTCTGGGCGCACGTTGTCCGTGTCCGCAGCTCCATGAATATATGCCGCCCTCCAAGCGTCACTTCGAACACGAAGCCTCCGCGTACAAACAGCGCGACCGGAACCGACGATGCGCACATAACTATACAGTAACTATACAGTTATACAGTTATAGTATAGCGGGCTTAGCGGAATAGCGGGGATCGAAATGCACATGCGCAGTACGCTAAAAGACCCGTAGCGTGTACCGCACGCACGCTATTTTTCAGATTTAGCGTTACCTTGTTTGCGTGGTCTACGTATATTCGCACCTAAAACGAAATCCAGGGGGCGCTGCGAAGTTAGGCAACACTAGGGTATACTAGGGTTCCTCGATGCGCGCGCTCCCCTCCGCCGCCGTGGAGGGTGGAGACAACAGCGTCGTCTGCTACGGCGTCCGCCATTACGATGCCCTCTCCGCAGGCCGCCTATAGCCACGATAGGCAGCCAACGGGCGTCGCGCGGCTGGATGCGGAGTTCGTAGTGTCAAAACGAGTGGTACTCAAACAACATGACAAAAATACAAAGTTTTCGCATCGGGAGTGTGAAGGTCTCAGATTTAAATTCTCTAATCTTTATTTTTAAAGCGACATTAGCAGCTGGAGTTTCTCGCAGCAGAAAACTACCGTCCACGCCAGCCGCGTTAACACCTTCAGTTAGCATCTTCTTGGGCTAGTCGGTAACTATTTATATTGGTTAAAGATGCGAAACACACGCACCCAAGCCCCTATGGTCTTTCATTGTGTCTGTGTCTTTTGTGCCTTCCGCAAAAGTGTAAAAACAGTTTGCCTGCCGGTCGAAAACAGAAAAAAAAAATCACGTGATGTCACGAGAAAAGAGAAAAACTGTGATTGCACACCATATTTTCAGATCTTGTTTTCGAATTATTCATCAGCTACCTCATTTACGGACCGCATTCTGCAACGCACAGTATTCTGAATTTTGTTTTCATCTCTTTTACCTTACTGTAAATAGCAGATGGGCAAAAAATTGTTGAATACATATCATACTATTTGGGGCTCTACATACGGCTTTTATGGCATTAAATCATGAAATTTATGACATTAAATCATGCACACACGTATACGCACGCGCACACATGCGCCCACGCACACACATGCAATCACACGCACGCGTAAACACGCACATGCGTAGAAACACACACGCACGCATGCGCACATGTTCGTACGCACACACACACATGCACGCTCAATCATGCGTACATGCGCACACGCACGCACGCACACACACACACACACACACACACGCATGCGCACACACAGACACACACGTGTACGTATACACACGCACGCACGTACAAACACACACAGGCACACAGATATGCACACACGCATGCGCACATACGCACACACACACAGGCTCGCACTCACACGCACACAGACACACACACGCACACGTGCAGACACGCACGCACACACACACGCGCGCACACGTAAGTACACCCACACACGCACGCACACGCATGCACGAAAGCACACACACGTACACGCATGATACACACACTCACCGACATGCATGCGCACACACGTACACACACACGGGCACGCGCACACACACGCACGCGCACACACACATGTACGTACTCATGCGCATACATGGACACGCACGCGTACACACGCACACACACGTACACTCACGCACGCACACTCATGCGTACATGCGCACAAACACACACGTACACGCACATTCACACACGCACATATACCGTCACCGTTCGGCAATACGCGTCCGGGAACCAGCTGAGAAACGCCAAGGCGTCGTTTATGGACCTACAATGAGTGCCCCAAAAGTATTCTTTCGGCAACGTATAAGCTGCGGCGAGTTACGTGGTTACGTCGAGCGAGAAGGCCAGCGTAAGCGCGGCGAGTTATAACTCTCCAAATGCTGAAATGGCATAACTTAGCCTGCACAAACACGAACGGTCCGTGGGTTGCCACTTGTCGCGCTTGATCTTTACCAGCCACAGGAGTCGCCTTTTCGCATCTTTCGGAAATCTGAACATCTTATAGCCATTTCGAGAGTGGTTTGTGCACTGTGGCACGCAACACCCGGGCATTTTGTCCGAGAAAACACCGCGCACCTGTCTCACTCAAACAGCCGCGACGAGGCGGGGGGAGCCGAATGGCGGCCGCTGATCGGAAGGCGGCATTCACCCTCTCAAACAATGGCTCCACCCTCCAAGGGGGCGCGCGCATCGAGGAACCCTAAGGCAACACTGGCAAAGATGGCAGCTGTATTGAGGTCCATGTGCGGATTGTTGCTGCTGGAAATGCTGTGTTTTGTAGATTGCGATGTGAAAACGTGGTGTATCAGTGCTGTGTCTTAACGAGCGCTAGTAAAGCGCGTGAGTATGAACGTGAGTGAGTGCCTGTGAGTATGAACAGACGAGAGAATGAAAGTGAGTAAGTAGGTGCAAGCGTGAGTTAACGGGAGCGCCCATGAGTGTGAATACAAGTAAGTATATGGACGCGGGTGACATTTTCCTTCATTTGTTCCCGTCTGTGTGCGGTGTTCTGTCGAAGGTGGGAGTGTCTTTGCCTCCCAGTTCTTCATTTCGGTCGTCGGGAAGGGCAAGGTCGACGATGAAATAAATGTCGCACTGTTCGTGCACGTGAACGTCTGGTGTGAATTTGGACGCTCAAGAAATCCCAGTGCGGCATTGAAGTGTTTTTACTGAACCTGTGATCTCCTGGATTTCTAGCGAAATGCAAGCGCGTATCAGCCGTTCTCATCCACTCCTATAGGTAAGAGCTGCAGCAGTGTCACAGGCCGTGTCAATCAGCAAGGCAGACGAACTGTTCGGCAGTGTTTAGTAGGCAGGTGGGCTAACACAGTCGGTAATGGCCGCAGGCATCGTTTATCAAATGCTGCTTGCCTAGATCAACACGGCGACACGTCACTTCCTTTGTAGCGGCTTAGTCTGTCAATGACTTCCGCGCGACCTTGTCTACGTTTAAACTTAAAGGATCAGGCGGGGACGGTACATTGAGCAAAATAACAAGGTTTCGTGCTGCGTATTCGGTGCGGCTACAAGAGAAGGCTGAGAGAAACGATGACTATGAACTGCTAAAAATGATGGTATAGGAAACTTGTTCACAATTTTTTTTAATGCGGGTAGCCTTATTGATCTCTCTGTGTGTTCGCGTGCGTCTAGGCTGATCCACATACGTCAGAGAAATTGAGGTGGTCGCAAACAATACTGCTTACCTGCTGCTATTGTACACAGCAATTTCATTACAGGTAGGAGTGAATTGGCCCCTTCATAGCTCCCTGCACCCTACGATGAGACATCGGCCAGGTTTTGCCACGTACGCGTGCCCACAAGTCAAGGGAATCGAGCACATAGCATCTCAAGAGCGAGGCCCTAAGCTACTATTAGACATATAATATAGCAAGCATTTCTTGCCATGAGGCCAAATCTAGTGCGCGTACGAGACATTTACGCCACGCTGATAACAACACTACGAAGTTTTCAATTTTGTGCGCCGCTGTTGCACAGCGCATGATTAGGGTGTTTTTACTCCCGAGAGACGCGGGTTCGAACCATAGTTGCGGCGATCGCCGTTCGATGGAGGTGAAATGCTATGCGCCCGCGTACTAATTTCGGAGCTCCGGCTGGTCGAGATTAACCGGAGCGCTCCACCATGGCGCCTCTCGTAGCGAATTGAGACGCTTCGGGGCGTTATTATAAACCGATTGCGATTACTTCCAGCGGTGTTATACGTAGGATTCGATAATTCCATTCGAAGAGTGAAGCAAATTTTTAGGACAGTGACGTATTACCTGTTCCTGAAGTGCTAAGAATCAACACCCATAGTCGGTGTAACATTGCCGTTGCGGAGGTTGGTTATTTAAGCCGTTGTTCGCCGTTCACTCAGAAAACACAAAATTGTTAAAAGATACTAACCTACCTGTCCGCCTCAACCACGTCCATAACGAAACGCAGAAAAACTGCTTCGCGATGCATTTTTTTTTTTTTTTTTTTTTTTGCTGACGACGAATCCTTCTGCCAGAACCGCCACCGCACGTGCGAAAGTGAATGTCGCCTGCTACATGGACCTCAATGGGCTGTTTCGCGCGCTCTCCGCTAGGTGGCGTATCGGCTCAAATTATTTGCGAATAGTGTACGTAAAACATTGCGGCGATGTTGGACGCCCGCTTCGAACTGATTTAGCGTTGGTGCGGACGGATCCACTTCTTTCGTAACTGACGACTGTGCAAAATGGCCTCGCTTGCCTTCAGGTAGCTTCGACGACCGAGTATTACGGATAACTTAGTCTAGTTTTTGAGATAGCTTCCCATTTCGAACGTCCCTAGGCCTAACAAGAAGATCGGTGTAAACAAATCTGCAACATAAAAATTTGTGCTTTTGGTGCGTAGTTCATATTTATCTACTTTTATTCTTACTAAATAAAACTACTGATATTGCTGCGCGCGAGCATACAGGCGAGAATTCCCAGTAGTTTTTCTTTTCACTCTTTTTAATGCATGCACCCTCCGCCAGGTGACGCCACCGTTCCAGTTTGGGCACGTAAACGCTATCCCGCTAAACTATAACGCGCTGTTTACAACGAACGTTTGCGGCACGGTAACGCTATTCCCTTAAACCGCCGCTATCACGCTGACGCTAAACCATAACTGAAATATGGCATGGGGATATGGCAGCGCTTCTCCTCTCCAGCTCGTTGTCCTCAAACTGCGTCCTGGAATGGACTTGAGCGCGGAAGGAAGAGACACGAGAACGCCACTACACGAGCGCTCGTTTAGTCGTCTTCTCATGTCTCGTCCTTTTGCGCTCAAATCTATTCCAGAATGAACCAACGCGCCCAACGAAGTATTTCATCAAGATGCCTCCCCCGATCGACAGGTGCATCGTAAACAATGCGCAGGCTGACAGGCAGCAATAAGGCAATAAGGCCACACAGCAATTTTTGAAAAGGCCTTTGTGGTGTTGGGGTGCCTTCACTGAAATTAGAAGCGGCGAAAGCACAACGAGCGAGAGAGGAGGAACGCTACCGTAGTCCCTTACCGTATTTGCGTTCCGTATTGCCATAACTTGCTAAAACTCTTTCTCGAACGCTCCCCGCAGGGGCGTCTGCGCAAGCAGGCGTTTGGTGAGTGGCGTCACCACGGACCCGAGCCAACGGGGGGGTTTCGACCTCTCCCACGCCTCGCCGTGCGTGGCATTGCCGTGTCCGGGGAAAATGGGATCCTGGGGGTTGAGCTGACGCCGGGTGTTTGGACCTTTAAGGCCCCCCCGGCAGAGGCAACACGCCCTTTTGGCCCCGGCTTCACGTAGACGGCACCCCTGGGCTGACCCACCCAGGGGAAATCGGCAGTCGCCTTTTCCTATCCCCCCTCTCTCGTCTTTCTCTTTCCTATCTTCTTTCCTTGCTGTCCTGTCTCCTACTCCCTTCAGTTACTTCCTCATTTTCGTAGGCGGCTTGGGTTAACCGTGTATATGTGTCCTCTCTTGGACATAGTATATTAGGTTATAGCGGCATTGCACGGCTGGCGTCTGCAGCCTTACATGGTAAGTGCTGCAGCGTCCCCATGTTGGACTCCATGGTGGGTGGCCGCCACTGCTGCCGAAACACACAAACATACTATGGGAACACCTGCATTTCCGCGCCTACTGGATCGTTACCCTCACAAGAGGGTACGCACCGATGATTTAACTTCTTTCAGCCAACCTAGAATGACATACCCGAAATTCCACGTTATACATATCGAAAATCAAGAGAAACAGGCAAGATCCATTTCCCCATTTGTCGTATCCAAGTCCCTGACTGAAATCTTAGGACCGGGTTATAAGGTGACCAAGATGGCCAGCGGAGATCTGCTTGAGCTGCCGGAGAGACAACAATTTGAAAAGCTTGGCAGTCTTGTCACATTTGGCAACATTCCGATTTCCGTATCACAACACAGATCAATGAACAGCACACGCGGAGTTGTGTCAGAAACAGACCTTCTCGAACTATCCGAAGATGAACTACTAGAAGGATGGAAAGATCAAAACGTGACCAGTGTAAAACGCATCAACATCAGACGTGACAACAAAGAAATTGCTACTAAACATCTCGTATTAACTTTTGCATCAAGTGTTCTACCACAGACGATTGAAACAGGGTACCTCAAACTAGCCGTCCGTCCTTACATACCAAATCCAAGGCGATGCTTCAAATGCCAGCGATTTGGCCACGGTTCGCAGAACTGCCGCGGCCACCAAACCTGTGCAAGATGTGGAAGCCAAGGCCACCCCTCTGATAACTGTACAAGTACCCCTCACTGCATCAACTGTGACGGCGACCACGCTGCGTACTCGCGGTCCTGTCCCAACTGGAAAAAAGAAAAGGACATCCTCACTCTCAAAGTCAAAGAAAACATTACATTTAAGGAAGCCCGTAAAAGGTGCGCACCTTTCTACACCACACCTTACGCTGATGCGGCGCGCCGGGGGGCAACGTCGCATCGGCTCCCGCCACTCCTTCGGCCTGCACAGAGCGAGCCGTCGGCTGTGGCACCTGCCCCCAAGGCGGCAGTAGTCCAGACTGCTCCGCCAACTCAAGAACAGGGACCGGCGACTTCAGGGCCGTCGGGTCTCAAGGCCTCGTCTCGCCAGGCGAGGCCCGAAACTCGAGTCTCCAGCCCGCACGTGCGGGCATCCAGTGCCTCCCAGGAGGCAATGGATACATCGGTACCCCTGGTGCCGAAACAGCGGCGCAGTTCCTTGGACCGCGCCAAGAAAACGAAAAAGCCAATAACGGGGCCGGACGAACGTCCTGCCACCTGAAACATAAAGTAGTTCTTTTGAACACACCACACTCTCTTATTGTACACACAGCAGCTTTTCAAACCTAATATGTAGACACAAATATTACAGTGGAACATCCGAGGCCTTCTTCGAAACCTCGATGACCTACAAGAACTCCTCCACGAACACAATCCAAAAGTGTTGTGTGTACAAGAGACACACTTAAAATCCAAAAACACGAACTTTCTACGCAGTTACGTTATTTTCCGAAAGGACCGGGATGATGCTGTAGCATCATCTGGCGGTGTGGCCGTTATAGGTGATCAAGGAATAGCATGCAGACACTTACCACTCCAAACGTCCCTTGAGGCAGTGGCTGTTCGAGCGGTTCTTTTGAATAAGCTCGTCACCATTTGCTCTCTATACATACCCCCCACACTACAAGCTCCAAAAACATGAATTCCAATCTTTAATAGATCAACTCCCAGAGCCTTATCTCATCCTTGGAGACTTGAATGCACACAGCAGTCTGTGGGGTGACCCTCGCTGTGATGCACGAGGCCGTCTCATTGAACATTTCCTCTTCTCTTTCGGTGCATGTCTCTTGAACAGGAAAGAGCCAACATATTACAGTCTTGCTAACAATACTTACTCATCCATAGATCTAAGTATTGCATCTCCATCACTTCTACCCCTACTCACATGGAAAGTCATCAATAATCCTTATGGAAGTGACCACTTTCCTGTAGTACTGAGCACACCAATATCGAATGAATGTCCTGCACGGGTTCCCAAATGGCACACGGACAAAGCAGATTGGGAACAGTTTGAAAAACTTACTGGCTTAAGTTGGACTGACATGTCTGGTTTGAGCATAGATGCGGCCGTAGAATACTTTACAGCTTTTTTGGTAGATGCTGCAACCAAATGTATCCCACAAACAACTGGACTGCCCGGAAAGCGACGTGTGCCTTGGTGGAACAATGAATGTAGAAACGCCCGAAAGAAGCAAAACAAAGCATGGAGGTTGCTTCGGAACTCACCGACAGCCGAGAATCTTGACAGCTTTAAAAACATTAAATCTCAAGGCAGAAGAACGCGCAGACAGGCTAGAAGGGAGAGCTGGCAGAAATTTTTATCCGGAATAAATTCATATACACAAGAGGCGAGAGTATGGAACATGGTTGGTAAGGTAGCAGGACGACAAGCACATTCACTCCCTTTAGTAACTACACAGGGCGACAGCTTGGAAGACCAGGCGACCTTCCTCGGCGCACATTTTGAGCAGGTCTCCAGCTCATCGCAGTACACTGCAACCTTCCAACAATACAAAACAAGAATCGGAAAACAGAAACTAGAGCGCAAATCCACAAAACACGAGCCATACAATGAACCTTTCGTCTTAGCTGAGCTACAGGCATCGCTAAACTGCTGCAACGATTCCGCCCCCAGGCTCTGATCGTGTAGTGTATAAAATTTTAAAACATCTGCCCTCTGAAACTCAAAAGTCCCTTCTTTCCCTGTATAATGCTGTTTGGTTTTCCGGCGAGATCCCCTCTGCCTGGAAAGAAGCCATAGTTATCCCGATTCTTAAGCAAGGCAAGGATCCATCATCCGTTACCAGTTACAGGCCCATTGCACTTACAAGCTGTCTGTGTAAACTTTTTGAAAAGATAGTGAACCGCCGACTAATACACTTCCTAGAAACAAACAATCTACTGGACCCATACCAGTGCGGATTTCGCGAGGGCAGATCCACCACTGACCACCTCTTACGAACCGAGGCACAAATCCGTGACGCTTTTGTCCAAACCAATTTTTCCTTTCCGTGTTCCTAGATATAGAAAAAAGCTTATGACACTACATGGCGCTTCGGTATACTGCGAGACCTCGCACATTTAGGTGTGCGGGGCAGAATGTTAACCATAATCGACAGCTACCTGTCCAATCGGACATTCCGTGTCCGAGTGGGCACTGTTCTGTCTCAAACATTTGTCCAAGAAACAGGAGTGCCGCAAGGTGGCGTATTGAGTTGTACGCTATTTATTATCAAAATGAATTCCTTGCGCCTGTCCATGCCCGCAATATGTTTTATTGCACATATGTCGACGATGTTCAGGTCGGTTTCAAATCGTGCAACCTTTCCATGTGTGAACGGCAGGTTCAGTTGGGCTTGAACAAGGTCTCTAAATGGGCAGACGAAAATGGCTTTAAACTGAACCCACTAAAGAGCACTTGTGTCCTATTCTCCAGAAAGAGAGGCCTTCATCTCGATCCGGACATTTACCTGTACGGTCAACGTCTGTCTCTAAAAACTGAGCATAAGTTCCTGGGTGTAATATTAGACACCAAACTAACCTTCATACCGCACATCAAGTATCTAAAAAACAAGTGCCTAAAACCATGAGTATACTGAAAGTGTTGTCACGCACTACATGGGGTAGTGACAAAAAAGTGTCTGATGAACCTACATAAAAGCCTCATACGCACGCGCCTAGATTACGGGGCAATAATCTACCAGTCTGCGACTCCAACTGCACGAAAGATGCTTGATCCTGTTCACCATCTAGGGATTCGTCTTTCCACGGGTGCTTTTCGCACCAGCCCCGTAGAAAGCCTCTACGCTGAGTCTAACGAGTGGTCGCTGCACCTGCAGAGAACCTACATGTCTTTTCTATATTATTTCAAAGTGAACGCAGACAAGGAACACCCTTCACATTCTACAATTAATGATACGTCCAGCTCTGCCCTATTTGAAAACCGGCCTTCGTTCAGACAGCCCTACTCACTTCATGTGAGGGGCCTAGCTCAGAAACAGGTGTGCCACTTGAACACCGTTTGATGGCTCCCCGCAGCGTATCTGCCGCCGTGGGAGTGGCAGACTATAGATTGCGATGTATCTTTCTTAGAAGTCACGAAGCACGCGCCTATTATACATATGCGTACATACTTCCTTGAACTGCAATACAAATACACATGTCCTGAATTCTTTACAGATGCCTCAAAGTCTTACACTTCTGTGTCGTACGCAGCGGTCGGTCCATCATTTTCGCATGCCGGCGTTCTGCATCCTAATACAAGCATCTTCACTGCTGAAG
>JALIZH010027901.1:0-23789 GCA_030522465.1 Rhipicephalus appendiculatus
ATATGCACGATGGAAGGCCATGAGTTCTAATTGTTAGAAAGGTCTTGTGCTTGGAAACGAAGACGCGCTTCCGAGATTACGCTGAAGGCCTGCGGAGTGCTGTCATCTTGAGTTAACTTTTGAAAGCTTTTCTGAATCTGATATTGGGCCTCCAAGACTAAGAACCGCGTTTGTTTATCTCAAGGGCCATGCTTGACAGCTTTGATCTCAAAGCCTATTTTGCCTTTGATGTCAGCTTGGTTTAAGAGCGAGCGTAAATTACTTGGAAGAGGAATTATATGCACGATGGAAGGCCATGAGTTCTAATTGTTAGAAAGGTCTTGTGCTTGGAAACGAAGACGCGCTTCCGAGATTACGCTGAAGGCCTGCGGAGTGCTGTCATCTTCAGTTAACTTTTGAAAGCTTTTCTGAATCTGATATGGCCTCCAAGACTAAGAGCCGCGTTTGTTTATCTCAAGGGCCATGCTTGACAGCTTTGATCTCAAAGCCTATTTTGCCTTTGATGTCAGCTTGGTTTAAGAGCGAGCGTAAATTACTTGGAAGAGGAATTATATGCACGATGGAAGGCCATGAGTTCTAATTGTTAGAAAGGTCTTGTGCTTGGAAACGAAGACGCGCTTCCGAGATTACGCTGAAGGCCTGCGGAGTGCTGTCATCTTCAGTTAACTTTTGAAAGCTTTTCTGAATCTGATATGGGCCTCCAAGACTAAGAACCGCGTTTGTTTATCTCAAGGGCCATGCTTGACAGCTTTGATCTCAAAGCCTATTTTGCCTTTGATGTCAGCTTGGTTTAAGAGCGAGCGTAAATTACTTGGAAGAGGAATTATATGCACGATGGAAGGCCATGAGTTCTAATTGTTAGAAAGGTCTTGTGCTTGGAAACGAAGACGCGCTTCCGAGATTACGCTGAAGGCCTGCGGAGTGCTGTCATCTTGAGTTAACTTTTGAAAGCTTTTCTGAATCTCATAGGGCCTCCAAGACTAAGAGCCGCGTTTGTTTATCTCAAGGGCCATGCTTGACAGCTTTGATCTCAAAGCCTATTTTGCCTTTGATGTCAGCTTGGTTTAAGAGCGAGCGTAAATTACTTGGAAGGGGAATTATATGCACGATGGAAGGCCATGAGTTCTAATTGTTAGAAAGGTCTTGTGCTTGGAAACGAAGACGCGCTTCCGAGATTACGCTGAAGGCCTGCGGAGTGCTGTCATCTTCAGTTAACTTTTGAAAGCTTTTCTGAATCTCATAGGGCCTCCAAGACTAAGAGCCGCGTTTGTTTATCTCAAGGGCCATGCTTGACAGCTTTGATCTCAAAGCCTATTTTGCCTTTGATGTCAGCTTGGTTTAAGAGCGAGCGTAAATTACTTGGAAGGGGAATTATATGCACGATGGAAGGCCATGAGTTCTAATTGTTAGAAAGGTCTTGTGCTTGGAAACGAAGACGCGCTTCCGAGATTACGCTGAAGGCCTGCGGAGTGCTGTCATCTTCAGTTAACTTTTGAAAGCTTTTCTGAATCTCATAGGGCCTCCAAGACTAAGAACCGCGTTTGTTTATCTCAAGGGCCATGCTTGACAGCTTTGATCTCAAAGCCTATTTTGCCTTTGATGTCAGCTTGGTTTAAGAGCGAGCGTAAATTACTTGGAAGAGGAATTATATGCACGATGGAAGGCCATGAGTTCTAATTGTTAGAAAGGTCTTGTGCTTGGAAACGAAGACGCGCTTCCGAGATTACGCTGCAAGGCCTGCGGAGTGCTGTCATCTTGAGTTAACTTTTGAAAGCTTTTCTGAATCTGATATGGGCCTCCAAGACTAAGAACCGCGTTTGTTTATCTCAAGGGCCATGCTTGACAGCTTTGATCTCAAAGCCTATTTTGCCTTTGATGTCAGCTTGGTTTAAGAGCGAGCGTAAATTACTTGGAAGAGGAATTATATGCACGATGGAAGGCCATGAGTTCTAATTGTTAGAAAGGTCTTGTGCTTGGAAACGAAGACGCGCTTCCGAGATTACGCTGAAGGCCTGCGGAGTGCTGTCATCTTCAGTTAACTTTTGAAAGCTTTTCTGAATCTGATATTGGGCCTCCAAGACTAAGAACCGCGTTTGTTTATCTCAAGGGCCATGCTTGACAGCTTTGATCTCAAAGCCTATTTTGCCTTTGATGTCAGCTTGGTTTAAGAGCGAGCGTAAATTACTTGGAAGGGGAATTATATGCACGATGGAAGGCCATGAGTTCTAATTGTTAGAAAGGTCTTGTGCTTGGAAACGAAGACGCGCTTCCGAGATTACGCTGAAGGCCTGCGGAGTGCTGTCATCTTCAGTTAACTTTTGAAAGCTTTTCTGAATCTGATATTGGGCCTCCAAGACTAAGAACCGCGTTTGTTTATCTCAAGGGCCATGCTTGACAGCTTTGATCTCAAAGCCTATTTTGCCTTTGATGTCAGCTTGGTTTAAGAGCGAGCGTAAATTACTTGGAAGAGGGGAATTATATGCACGATGGAAGGCCATGAGTTCTAATTGTTAGAAAGGTCTTGTGCTTGGAAACGAAGACGCGCTTCCGAGATTACGCTGCAGGCCTGCGGAGTGCTGTCATCTTCAGTTAACTTTTGAAAGCTTTTCTGAATCTGATATTGGGCCTCCAAGACTAAGAACCGCGTTTGTTTATCTCAAGGGCCATGCTTGACAGCTTTGATCTCAAAGCCTATTTTGCCTTTGATGTCAGCTTGGTTTAAGAGCGAGCGTAAATTACTTGGAAGAGGAATTATATGCACGATGGAAGGCCATGAGTTCTAATTGTTAGAAAGGTCTTGTGCTTGGAAACGAAGACGCGCTTCCGAGATTACGCTGCAGGCCTGCGGAGTGCTGTCATCTTGAGTTAACTTTTGAAAGCTTTTCTGAATCTGATATTGGGCCTCCAAGACTAAGAACCACGTTTGTTTATCTCAAGGGCCATGCTTGACAGCTTTGATCTCAAAGCCTATTTTGCCTTTGATGTCAGCTTGGTTTAAGAGCGAGCGTAAATTACTTGGAAGAGGAATTATATGCACGATGGAAGGCCATGAGTTCTAATTGTTAGAAAGGTCTTGTGCTTGGAAACGAAGACGCGCTTCCGAGATTACGCTGCAGGCCTGCGGAGTGCTGTCATCTTGAGTTAACTTTTGAAAGCTTTTCTGAATCTGATATGGCCTCCAAGACTAAGAACCGCGTTTGTTTATCTCAAGGGCCATGCTTGACAGCTTTGATCTCAAAGCCTATTTTGCCTTTGATGTCAGCTTGGTTTAAGAGCGAGCGTAAATTACTTGGAAGGGGAATTATATGCACGATGGAAGGCCATGAGTTCTAATTGTTAGAAAGGTCTTGTGCTTGGAAACGAAGACGCGCTTCCGAGATTACGCTGCAGGCCTGCGGAGTGCTGTCATCTTGAGTTAACTTTTGAAAGCTTTTCTGAATCTGATATGGCCTCCAAGACTAAGAACCGCGTTTGTTTATCTCAAGGGCCATGCTTGACAGCTTTGATCTCAAAGCCTATTTTGCCTTTGATGTCAGCTTGGTTTAAGAGCGAGCGTAAATTACTTGGAAGGGGAATTATATGCACGATGGAAGGCCATGAGTTCTAATTGTTAGAAAGGTCTTGTGCTTGGAAACGAAGACGCGCTTCCGAGATTACGCTGCAGGCCTGCGGAGTGCTGTCATCTTCAGTTAACTTTTGAAAGCTTTTCTGAATCTGATATTGGGCCTCCAAGACTAAGAACCACGTTTGTTTATCTCAAGGGCCATGCTTGACAGCTTTGATCTCAAAGCCTATTTTGCCTTTGATGTCAGCTTGGTTTAAGAGCGAGCGTAAATTACTTGGAAGAGGAATTATATGCACGATGGAAGGCCATGAGTTCTAATTGTTAGAAAGGTCTTGTGCTTGGAAACGAAGACGCGCTTCCGAGATTACGCTGCAGGCCTGCGGAGTGCTGTCATCTTCAGTTAACTTTTGAAAGCTTTTCTGAATCTGATATTGGCCTCCAAGACTAAGAACCACGTTTGTTTATCTCAAGGGCCATGCTTGACAGCTTTGATCTCAAAGCCTATTTTGCCTTTGATGTCAGCTTGGTTTAAGAGCGAGCGTAAATTACTTGGAAGGGGAATTATATGCACGATGGAAGGCCATGAGTTCTAATTGTTAGAAAGGTCTTGTGCTTGGAAACGAAGACGCGCTTCCGAGATTACGCTGCAGGCCTGCGGAGTGCTGTCATCTTCAGTTAACTTTTGAAAGCTTTTCTGAATCTCATAGGGCCTCCAAGACTAAGAACCGCGTTTGTTTATCTCAAGGGCCATGCTTGACAGCTTTGATCTCAAAGCTTTTTTTTTTGCGATTGATGTCAGCTTGGTTTAAGAGCGAGCGTAAATTACTTGGAAGAGGAATTATATGCACGATGGAAGGCCATGAGTTCTAATTGTTAGAAAGGTCTTGTGCTTGGAAACGAAGACGCGCTTCCGAGATTACGCTGCAGGCCTGCGGAGTGCTGTCATCTTGAGTTAACTTTTGAAAGCTTTTCTGAATCTGATATTGGCCTCCAAGACTAAGAACCGCGTTTGTTTATCTCAAGGGCCATGCTTGACAGCTTTGATCTCAAAGCCTATTTTGCCTTTGATGTCAGCTTGGTTTAAGAGCGAGCGTAAATTACTTGGAAGGGGAATTATATGCACGATGGAAGGCCATGAGTTCTAATTGTTAGAAAGGTCTTGTGCTTGGAAACGAAGACGCGCTTCCGAGATTACGCTGCAGGCCTGCGGAGTGCTGTCATCTTCAGTTAACTTTTGAAAGCTTTTCTGAATCTGATATTGGGCCTCCAAGACTAAGAACCGCGTTTGTTTATCTCAAGGGCCATGCTTGACAGCTTTGATCTCAAAGCCTATTTTGCCTTTGATGTCAGCTTGGTTTAAGAGCGAGCGTAAATTACTTGGAAGAGGAATTATATGCACGATGGAAGGCCATGAGTTCTAATTGTTAGAAAGGTCTTGTGCTTGGAAACGAAGACGCGCTTCCGAGATTACGCTGCAGGCCTGCGGAGTGCTGTCATCTTCAGTTAACTTTTGAAAGCTTTTCTGAATCTGATATGGGCCTCCAAGACTAAGAACCGCGTTTGTTTATCTCAAGGGCCATGCTTGACAGCTTTGATCTCAAAGCCTATTTTGCCTTTGATTGATGTCAGCTTGGTTTAAGAGCGAGCGTAAATTACTTGGAAGAGGAATTATATGCACGATGGAAGGCCATGAGTTCTAATTGTTAGAAAGGTCTTGTGCTTGAAACGAAGACGCGCTTCCGAGATTACGCTGAAGGCCTGCGGAGTGCTGTCATCTTCAGTTAACTTTTGAAAGCTTTTCTGAATCTGATATGGCCTCCAAGACTAAGAATCCGCGTTTGTTTATCTCAAGGGCCATGCTTGACAGCTTTGATCTCAAAGCATGTATGCCCTGACGAAGGCCGGTCCCCGGCCGCAACGTTGGCAATAAAGCATCGTTTTTCGTTCGTTCGTCCACTACACTTGAGGACCTATAATACTACCGAATCCAGGAAGATCTTTATATATAGCAGGGTGTCCCAGCTTATCTTTAGCCAAGGGTTTAAAAATAGAAATATTTGAGGCAGGCGAGTTAAGTCAGCTTGAATATTGCTTACAGCCATCTTGCGCACTACAGGCAATTTTTTGTTTCGTAATTAACTAATTTGTTAATTATGATTAATTTTCTAACTTGATAAATAATGACTTTACGCAAGAAATGATTCCAAAGTACGAGAGCGTCATCAGAAATCCCCATTGCATTATTTGCGATAAAGAAAGTTTTTCGCGTACCATTTTTTCCGTGCTGCAAAGAAAGCCCGCGAAATACAAAAAATCCACGTGACTATCGCATTCGCGCGCCGCGACCGTTCTGCTCTCAGCCGTGGTTTGAGCGAACAAAATCAGTTGCGGCCACGATCCGCCGGCTCCATTTCAGCAGTAGGCCGATAAGTTGACGGTGGTTTTCTTCGCCCGCGCTCGCTAGAACTTTCACAGTCACGCGCGCCAAATGGCTGGCAACGGGCCAAGAAACCGCCGCCAACTTATCGGCCTGCCACTGCAACGCAGCCGGCGGGTCGTCGTCGCAGCTGATTTTGTTCGCTCAAACCACGGCTGAAAGCAGCACGGTCGCGGCGCGCGAATGCGCTAGTCACGTGGTATTTTTTGTATTTCGCGGGCTTTCTTTGCAGCACGGAAAAAATGGTACGCGTAAAACTTTCTTTATCGCAAATAATGCAATGGGGATTTCTGAAGACGCTCTCGTACTTTGGAACTCTCATTTCTTGCGTAAAGTCATTATTTATCAAGTTAGAAAATTAATCATAATTAACAAATTAGTTAATTACGAAACAAAAAATTGCCTGTAAGCAATATTCAACTGACTTCACTCGCCTGCCTCAAATAATTCTATTTTTAAACCCTTGGCTAAAGATAGCTGGGACACCCTGTATATATATATATATATATATGCTTCCTCAGCGACACGTTAGTCATAAACCTGAGGCGAACACGCAAGACGAGCTTGATCTGTTCATATACTTTGATGAACCATTATTGGTATTGGCTCGCAAACGCATGCGGAGGGCAATCTAGTGAGCATCGAAAACAGGCAGGCAGGCAAGGAACTTTATTATTATCCGGAGGCGTCACTCGACCCCCCCTTAACTCATTGAATCTGTAAGCAGAACCGTAATGCGAAAAGCGCTGGTTAGTTTTGAAGTATTCTTTCTCGCTGTTTTCATTCATTGGTACTTACCTGTTCCGGGTAAGTCAATAGTAAAGACAACATGCATGTGTCCACGTCTTAGTCGTTACTCCTTTAACGGCGTGAAGTGGCATCGCGGCAACCAAGGCAGTCTGTCATCGCCTAATATTCCCGATGAAATTACCTATGCTGATCAGGAAAGCAGCGTACACTAAAGAAAAGAACGTGTTGAAAGGGTGTCACTTCGCCTTACAAAAATAGTCGTGGTGCCTTGCATGCCTCTCGATTGTATTATCGCCGCGAGGGTGGCCCTTCCCGGTCACGAATAGAATGCACGTTATCAGCGTGAGACAGTACGCTTGATAGCAAAATGGCGAGCGCCGAGAATTCAAGAAATGAAACGCGAGCCTGCAGCAAAACAGCCGGTGGAAGATCTATCCGTCGTTACTATGGCAACGACGCTCAGTCGCGCTTTGTCGTGTTTGCGCGTCTGCTTGCCTACCGTTTCGCCGCCTCTTCCGCGCACGCCGGTCTACGCCGCCGTCGCCGCCGGCCTCCGCCGGTCAGCGAGGGGGGGGAGGGGGGGGGGGCGTTTATTCGTACCTTATGTATGTTCGTGCGTGCGTTTGTATGTGTGCGTGTATACACATACAAGCCTTAAAAATTTCGGAAGGAGTTCAAACACCGCCACTCCCCCCGGCTACGCTTATGTTTGCTAGCGAGGAGCACATCACAGCAGCGCATCGTCTCTGACGCCTCAAAGCGGCACGTCTAAGTGTGCGTACACCATTGCCGACACCCTTTTCCAACAATCGAAGTCACCGTAGGTCGTTCGTTTTTGCCAATAAAATTATCATGTGTTCTCTGTCTTACGTTCGCATATGCAATTGCTTTTCTGGGTTCCCTCGCTGTGAACAGGAAAGGTGGAAGCGAAGTTAGCCGGTTCAGGCAGCGGGTGTCGCAGTTAACCCATATTGTTAACCTGCGAAATGCCCTCAATTCGCAGCCGCCGCTAATCTCGCGAGTTGTTTGTAACTAGGCCCTGCTTTGCAGAAATGGTTCTTTTATACTTGCAGGCAATCTTTTTCATGCCGCCGTGACCGTCGATACGTGCAGATAAATGCATTGGTGTAACTTCGTCCAGAGAGATCGGAATGGCGAGGAATTTTTAGGATGCTTCCGTGGCGCCACGTCACGCTTCTGCCGCGATGTGATTGGATATGGCGACGCGACAGTGTCGCCTAATCCAATCACACCCGCGGCAGAAGCGCGGCATAGCTTTATGGGGCGTGACATTTTTTTTTTTTTCGGCTCACATTTGGGCTGGCATACTGAGGACAACAACGGCGTTCGTCCTCGATGTGTGCGATGTTATAATTAGGGCTCTGTGCTTTCGGAAAAATCGGAAAAAATCTGATAAACACTCGGCGGTAAAATTTTCGACCATTCGGAGTTATCTCATAAACTCCGATTTTAACGGCCATTATGACCTTGTTCCATTTTTTATCAAAAGAGCATGTTCTAAGCGGCCATTGACACGTCGGCCGGTTTGGCTGATATAAACATCGGGTTAGCAACAGTTTTGCCGTGAAATCAGTCATACTGGGGTTCTACGGCATCAGGCTGATGGAGCTCTTGCACTCTTTCGAATCAAGTGTCCGACGGCACGCACGATGCCAAGTAGTGAACCATATCATAAATAACTACATGAGGTCAATGCGAGAGGCATTATCGTCGATAAGCTCTTCTATGACAGACCACCCCGTTTTCATCATCATCGACGAGTCGCCGGAACTTCGCGGACGACCGGCAGTAACGGTGCTTGCAACCTTCTACGTCGATGAGCTTTCATGGACCTAGGACTACCATAATATACTCACAAGTAGAAGAACTTTATTCATAAGGTTTTGGGACAAGGGGTCATGAGCTCGATGGGTGGGCCCCAAGTCCAGGGCTCCACTGGCTATTGCCGCCTGCCTGACGTGACCCAGGAGCGCAAGTTGTACCTCTGGGTCAGAGCTGGCGAGCTGTGCTTCCCGTTGCTCAAAAGTATTAGAGAGCCTGTATTGACCTAAAAATGTATCTAAATTTGATGGTTGGTTGAGGCATCCCCACGACATGTGATTTAGCCTTGGCGAGCCGCCACACCACGGACAGGCGTCGCCCACAAGGTGAGGGCCTGGGCTCTGTTTGAAGCCCGTTTGCCGTTCTCAAACGAAAATGTGGCGCTCCCACGGAACAGTTGACTGTAGTCACAAATTGAGAGAGAGAGAGAGAGAGAGAAGTAGATGAAAAGGAGAATGCAGGGAGGTTAACCTGGTACAAGTAATCGGTTCGCTACCCCGCACAGGGGTGGGGAAATAAGGGTTGTAAAGATGACAGAGAGCGAGATAAAATAAAATCGAAACACACACACGCACACACACACAAACAGATGGACGCAGACGCAGGTCGTTCAAATCAAAGCCGTTCGGACAGGCCACTTCAACGCAGGAAGCGCCCAGGAGCGCTTGCACAGCCCTCTTCTGAGATGTTAGGTCCGGTCGATGGCGCAGGATTCGTTCTTCCGAAGGTGTTCGGTCGTCCAGTTTATCAAGTGCGTTGCAAAGCGACTCTGTCTGTAAACAGTACTGTGGGCACTCACACAGAATATGGCGAATAGTTTCATCACTGCCGCAGTGGTCACATTGCGGTGTCGGCCGCAACAAACTTCGTTGCTTACTGACCCTACGCAGGCCTCATATCGGGTAGGGAGTCGCGTTAAAATGCGTAATAAAGCGTTTTAGAAGAGTAAAGTAACAACCAGGCGTGACAGAATGCGAATTGCGTAACGTGTGGGTCGGTGATTGCTCCAACCCGTCCCAAAAGCCTCACGCAGAATTCTTCTTCGTCGTCAGCCACAGCGTCAACAAAGTGTCCATAATGACTTACAAGTGTGTAGCGGGTACCACGCTTTTCCGAAGAATGAAGAATAATGGCATAGTGGACGCTTGTATAGGGGGTTACCATGTAAGTGTGCTTGTAGTAGGTGCCCCAAGAGTGTTTTAAAAGGGCACCAGAAAGGCGGCTCTTCCAGCTTTCGCGGTGACTTCAAAACATTCCAAATAGCCGCCTGAGCGTCACCAACAAACCCACGGGGTGGTGCTGTCGTGGAAACGTCACTATATGTGGCGAGCCATCTTTACTTAACTCTCTTCATTAATTGCCATATTTCCTCTCTCGAAGGATGTGGATGTGCCGATCATACATCTTATTCATAATTGTGTTTTCAATGAACATGCATTTATGTTAAAAGTAAACGGCAACGCGTTTGTGAACTTTTGTACATTCGTTAGCGAATATTTAGTATGCTTGTATGTTTATTATGTATATTCTTTGTATATTCTTATAATGAAAGTGTTTAAGCGTCGCGTTTCAAACTTTATATATGAATTAGTTCGACGTTTCAGATGCAAGTGTTTTTAAATTATCTCTATTTTACTGTTTTTTTTTCTTTTTCCTGAAAGCTGCAGAAACACATTTTTTGGAGTAATTAATGTTTAACCATGTCTCTTGTGCACAGTTTTTTTTTTCCTCTGTACGTGAATCTGTTTATGCATTGTACTTTTGATTTCGCCCGTGTACTGTTTGTTGCCAAAAAAGGGATACAGACCTCGTCAAGCCGTAATGTGGCTTTTTGTCTGTGTTCCTGTTATCTGTATCATGTATAGATGCGAAATAAAGTTTAAAGTTCAAAGTTCGAGACCACGAGACGGGAAGCTCATACCGTGTTGTGACGTCAAGGTACAGTAGGAACCGAAACTGGCTTCTAAAAACGTGCTGTAATTAGATTTTCCGGGTGCACTCGCACTTAGCAGTACATTTTATAGTCTCTTGAGGGCTTGGCCTTTCATTTTAGGTAAGAAAACAAGCAATGAAAATTTTCGTGTCAGTGCCCCTTTAAGCCTTCCTTCTAGGAATTTGAAACTTACCATAGGTAAGTGGACCTTCTTTTGACAAGCGTGATTTATCGTAACGTCTATCCCCCCCCCCCTTCCCCTTCCCCTCTTCTTTCTTTTCCTTTTATTCACGAAATACATCTTCCCTGGTACAAGCAGAATTTGTCACGACAGCCCCCCCCCCCCGCTCCCGCATCCACAGTGTCCCTCTCCGCCTCCTTTGTTCAGATTGGAGGAGAGGGTACGAAGCTTACACACGCCAGCGCAAAGAAAATCAGTTCTAGCCTTGAAGAAGACAAGTGCACTTGTCGAAATGTCGGCTCCAGCACACAGCCCCTCTTTACGGATTTTTTTCGTGGAGAGCTTCCATCTTCCCCTTGCTGCCATTTTTTTCAACATCCTAAAGTAATTTACGCTTGCGAGAAACGAAGCTACAGTAGATCACAACGCGAAACTGACAGGCAAAGGCGAAAAGCGTGGCCTTTGAGATCAAAGAAGAATTGAACGTTTGTCTTGAAAGTCATAACTAAGTGGGGACAAATTTGGTGCAATGAAGAAAGACGGCAGCACCCTTTAGGCAACCTGACTTTTCACGGCAAGCGCGTCTTGATTTTCAAGCACGGGACCTCTCTAACAATTTAGAACTCATGGCCTTCCATTGTCATGTAATTGCTCATCCAACTGATATACTCTCGCTTATAAACCAAGCTGACGCCAATGACAAAAGAAGCTTTGAGATCAAAGCTGTCAAGCATGGCCCTTGAGATCAAACAAACGCGGGTCTTAGTCTCGGAGGCCCTATCGGATTCAGAAAAGCTTTTTAAAGTTAACTGAAGATGACAGCACTCCTCAGGCCTTTAGCGTAATCTCGGAAGCGTGTCTTAGTGTTCATGCACGGGACCTTTCTAACAATTAGAACACGTGGCCTTCAATCGTAGATATAATTGCTCTTCCAACTGATTTACGCTCGCTCTTAAACCAAGCTGACATCAATGGCAAAGTAAGCTTTGAGGTCAAAGCTGTCAAGCATGGCCCTTGAGATCAAACAAACGCGGTTCAACGTCTCGGAGGGCCTATCGGATTCAGATAAGCTTTTTCAAGTTAACAGAAGATGGCAGCACTCCTCAGGCCGACAGCGTAATCTCGGAAGAGAGAGAGTTCTGCTGACAATGAATCAACAGTTTTTCCACATGTGCGGCGCCATCCGGATAGCTGCGTTCTGGGCTAGATGCGTAGACATGATAACACCTGCGTGCTCTGCGTCGGCATTTTTCTTTAGCTTTTTCTTTTCTTCTTGCTCGGCCGTGTTCGACTTTGCCAACGTCTGGTTCCTAACTTTCGTTTAGAAATGCCCGAATCCTTTTAGCGCGGGTAGCAATGAGGAATTTTCTTGTATACGTCGGAAGAGACACTTGAAAACGATCATCGGAAACGTTCACTGAGTTGATTGCTTCTTGATTTATCTCAGTGTAAACCGAAGGATAACAAAAACGAAGTGCTAATAGTAATGGTAGGAGGGCAACCTTTTCTTTACAGTTCTAGCATTTTTTTTTTTTACACTCTTCCAGGGACACTTACCGTGATTACCCTCTAATTTCGGGATTATGAAACGCACGAAAGGGACGCCGCGTGTGCTTTGAAGTGTTAAAATGCTCGTGGCAATGTTCTAGAGTGAATACTTATTTGCGGAGCACTGAGGCACCGGCATTCATAATAGAAAAAATTGGGAGACCCTTAAGCTTTACCTTTAAAAGTTGAGCGCGATAGTGATATCCAACCCCGAGTGCATACTTCAACCACTTAGTGCATACTTGCTATGCACCCACTACTTGGTGTTAAGGGAATACGCACAGTAATGTGTGCCTTTTGTAATGGGTGGTCGTAAACTACGAAGTCGTTATGATAGTCACATGTGCTGACGCCGGATGGCAATGTACGCTTGTACCACGCAATATTACTGGGATATTACATATTATATTGTGACGGCTGTATAGAGGACGCTTGCGCTTGCGGAGCACGAGTGTTATTTTCACTACATTTCCAAGCAGATGAAGTTATTTTCACTGTACTTCCAAGCACTGTACTTCCAAGTTTTTGTAACTCCGCTCGTACTGGACGGATTCTCAAAAATTTTTGTGCCGGTCAATTCGTGAGGCAATAAGCGCTTTTAATGAATCCATTCCATACCTACTTGGAAAAGTTTTGCAGGGCCCCTTTAAGCTTAATGACACTACTATGCGTGAGCGACATACTTTAACGTGGTCGGTTTCTCTTTACCGACCCAAATCGAGCTAATAAGCACCCTACTACAATTTAACATTCATTCTATGCTGTTATGCCGAATTTACTACTGCTAGACACCGGAAGATGTGTCAGTGATCTGCGTCCTTGTTGAAGCTATCACGTAGAAATCTTTGGAATGGCGTACATATGTCTCGGTTGGGCGCACTTTAGGATCCTCTCGTTATTATTGCGTTTTTCTTCGGCTTTGTCATCGTTATGCGATGTCTTATTCAATGAAACTTTCATGCTTTTAATTGTATGCGAACCCAGTTAACTTACAGGTACACAGAATGCCGTGTTTCTTTGTTTATTTTTGCAATTACAATCCTACTTTAATAATAAGAAGTTGTTTATGTTGCACTAAAGGTTTAATCCGAATCCTTCTGCAACTCTCATCTAATCCCTACTGAAACTGTGTTGGTATTACTCAAGTATGTTATAATTATAACCTGATATGCCCACTTGTACTGTGAATGTCGTATGCTGGAAAAGTAGGGGTTCTTCGGGGACCCTGGGGCATCTGGTACCCCTGACGGCCATCCAGAATTTTCTGGTGAAATAAACTTTTGAGTGATAGGCTAGCAGGTGTCAAAGGTATCTTTTCAAGAACGCGCATCACTTGTCCTCTAGCTATAACTCCTAGTGTTATTTACGTTAGCGCGAAGATTAAGCTACAGTGAATCAAAACGCGGGACTACAAAGCAAGCCATTAAAAGCTGGGCTTTGAGAATAAACAAGCCGGGTTATTGCCTAAATTTATTTACGTCCGCGCCAAACGAAAAAAAAAATCGTGAATCGCAACGCAGATATTGCAAGCCTCCAATTCAAAGCCGAAAAGCACGTCCTTCGAGATTGACAATTTCGGTGCTAGTAGTTTCCGAGGCCATAACAGACTCGGAAGAACTGTTTTACTGTGCAGGAAGATGGCAGCACTCCTCAGGCAGGCTTCCTTGAAAGAAGGAGGAGCAGCGTTATCTTGAAGACGGCGCGCTGCCTGCTCTACTGGCAATGAATCGACAATATTTCATACAGACATGACGCTTCATGCAATCTGCAGCATTGCGCGTCTAGCCGCGATAAGGGCGAGCCCGGTGGTTTCGAAATATACGTTTCAATTTTGTTTCTTTTTTCTTTTTTTGCCTTCTGCGCCGATGTAGCAGAGGGACTTCCCACCAAATATCGAGTGTTCCCCTTTTGCTTTAGGACCGCCGTCGGCTCTCAGTGCGAGTAGGAAAGGCATACTTTTGCTGTATACATCGGCACAGCTTCTTAAAAAACTGGTCACCTTAATGCGATCGTCGGAGTGCAGCAGGTCCATTCCCGTAAATGGTTAACAGTTAGCACCACCGTTCTAAAGCGAAGGAAGAGTACGTTGCACGGATGCAGACCTGGAATACGAGGTCTAATACACGCTTTATGGGTCGTATTTCTATGCCGTCAGGATCACACGTCTAACTATTTTTTATTCTACTAAATAGCGCAGCTACTTCAGATGTGGACGTGGCTTTAAGAAAAAGCTTGTTTGAAAACGGATTAATGTTAGTTGCTTTTTCTGCGCCCTGATTGGCATTTCCTCTTTGCACGACGAAGTAATAAAGTTTTTTTTGAAAAATTGATCACGTTTGATGTCTTTCCATCTCTTTAAAGATTATTTATCTGAGTGGCAGGGGCTCCTTTGTTCAGTACTTCGTTTATCTTTTTCCACACGGTACTACGCTGCTTTGGACGTTCTGAGTCAAAAATACGACTGTAGTTTTCGGCCTTTCTTTCTATTTATTCAACTGATTTCTACGAGCCTTTTATTCCAAAAATGAGTGCGCATTACGTCTTTCAACGAACTGCTGGTAACGTATATTTCTATGGTTTGTCTGACGCTTAAGGTAGTTTGTTATCCACGGCTTCCGCGATCTACTTGGCCTGTGATGTGTCTTAAGAGGGAATGATTCAAAGTTTCTTAAACGTCGCAATAGTGTTGTATTACGAGTTATTTGCATCTTCATCAGCCAACATAATATTCCAATTTAACTGCATGATGCGGCACCTAAAGTGCCCGATGTTTTGGTCTTATTGAGCGGTACATGAATTCTTTCGGTTTCACGTGCGCCGACATGGTATGCATTTTTAGAAAAATAAATATAGGAAAGTGATCGCTTATATCAGAACTGATCATCGATGAAATTGTTTCTTCTGCGGTAAAACTGGTCAGAACATGACCAGCACTCAGTTCGTAGATTTAGTAACTGGCTTAGGCATAGTAATGACATTTGTAAATGAGTTGCAGTCAAGCACGGATAAACATTCATTACTTGTGACTGAGTTCTTCGTGGCATGGATGTTCTGACTTCTTTAGGCATATAATATACTATAGGCATCTAAATCTATAACTCAGTTCTGGAGGCATCTAAATCGCCACCTACAGTAAGCATATAATTCAAAGCACATGCTGAAACAAATAACATAATATCCACAGATGCTTCTGTGAATAATGAAAAGGCAGGCGTAGGGATTGCCTCCAACTTCCTTGGTTGGTCATTCTCAGTGAGGCTACCAGATTTTACCCCTGTTTTTGAAGCAGAGCTCATGGCTATAATTTTGGCGCTTCGAAAATGGCCTTCTAACGAAAGCAGCGCAATAGTCATAATAGATTCGTTATCGGTGTGTACAGCTCTGACAACTTCAGAGCAATCGCGAACCCTAATGACTTTCCGCACATTAGTTCCATCACGGTTGAAGTCCCTGGAATTATTGTGGGTCCCAGGCCACTGCTGGTTACAGTTAAATGAAATGGCCGATTCATTAGCACGAGCATCGCTTGATGGCCACTTGCAGTAGTAGAATATATAGCAGCGATCAGGTACAGAAAATTAGCAATTCACACAGATATGATGGAAACTATAACCAAATGGACAGAATATCAGCATCTCAAATTTCCATGGAAACATCAGTGTAGTCAAACTAGACAGGGAGAAGTTCTTATCACCAAATTTCGATGCTGGGTCCCCCCGTTAAACCTATATTTGCAAAGAGCTGGTCTGACGATATCGCCCCTCTGTCCATTCTGTAATGAAACAGAAACTATTGATCATTATTTTATATCATGTCGCAACTATTCACGAATTAGACAAAGACTTCTTGGTCTACCGTTTTCGAAGGTAGGTTTAAGATTAACCGCAAAAAATCTTCTAAACTTCGGTGCCTCCGTTTTGGGACATTGCCATCGAGACGTAATCGATGCGGTTTGTAACTATATTCAAGCCACTGAACGTATTCCAATATAATGTCTCCTTCAATAAATACTCGCAAAGAAACTTTAAAATATATTGAAATGTAATACACACGTTCCAACTTGATTGGGTAAGGTAAACACAGCTGTCTGGTCTCCTCAAAATTTCAGAACTTTATTAATATATTGGCAGTTATTTCCTTTCTTTTTTCCTCTCCCTCTTTGTTATGTTTTTGTTGTTAATTTTTTTAACGTTTATTTTTTTTCATGATTATTATTAGTATTATTTTTCTTTCTCCATTTCCAGTATTATGTTCATAAGCAATACGATAGCTATCTCCCATAGCATACAATACGTTTTCTTGGCCAATCCCCCAGAATGGGTATGTGCCACAGGATAGAGGCAACAAACAAACAAACAAAGATGAATTTCGCTTTACAGTCGTCTTAGGCAAGGCAATTAGAAGTTACTATCACCAGACTACGCTGCAGACTTCCTCAGTTGAATTATTACTTACACAAAGCTGGACTCAGTGCGTCACGGTTATGTCAGTTTTGTGGTGAAATAGAGACAATAGAACATTTCTCTTTATTCTGTCACCGGTATTCTAAACAGCGAAAAAAGATACCTCGTTGCTCCCCTTCAAAAGTTAGGATTACAAATCAATGCTGCGCTAATTTTATCATTTGGTGGAATTACATTAGGTTATAGCCACAGGGAGGTCTTCTCTGCGGTGTTCGATTACATATATGAAACAAAAAGATTACCATGCTAGGGTATATTGGCTTATTTTCATTATTAATTACAGCCTGTTATTACTACCGTCAAACATCCCATCTGACAGCCTGACTGTTAGCCCTACAGAATTTTCATTGATTAGGTATGTTTTTTTTTTCAATTTTAGTCTAAAGTTACAGCGTTTATTTATAGCTTTATAGGTATTAAACTCAAAGATCCTGCCGCCCGGTTCTTGGCTCATCCCCCTTTGTGGGTAAGAGCCATCAGCAAGAGTTCATCATCATCATCATCACAAAGGACCGAGTGACGTTTTGCAACAACAATGGGCAAAATTGCTGGGCGCGTCAATCATCATCGATATCTACTTTCAGTGACCTGTGACGTTAGTGACGTGAACTGTTCGTGAAGTGGAGCGTGCAGGGAAGAAGACGAAGAAGAACGCAACGCGGTTCGTGGTGTCGGGCTCCGCGAGACGGAAGAAGCGTTCGACTGCGGTTGCGGCAGAGCCGATCGGCAGCAGCTGCGGGCCTCCGGGGTCAGCGGTCAAGGCGGAGGTCGAGGCACGGCACATCGAGACTTGGGTACCCGAAAGAACGCCAATGGCGGAAGCGGTGGCGCCAACAGAGCCGGCCAAGGCGGAGGTGGTGGCAGCACGTGAAGACGACGCCGCCGAAGGAGAGCCGGAACGCCAGAAATGGGCCAACAAGGTGGAGTTCATCCTCTCCTGCATCGGCATGTCCGTGGGTCTGGGCAACATCTGGCGATTCCCGTACATGGCCTACGCTAACGGTGGAGGTGAGTGGCTGCAGCCGAAGTTTCTTCGTTCCGCAAATATGTTTTCTCAGGACTGACCTTTTGCTCACTAATTAACGAATATTGGGCTAGTTAGTGCAGATGCATTTCCTGTGACGTAGTTACTGGCGACAAAAAATAACAAAATATAGGTTGGGATGGGACAGAGTGCTCGACTTCAAATGTCATAGACTACCACATTCACATAGAAACCGTGGTTAGTGTCCTTACCATTTCATACAGCGCGAAAATTTCACGTGCTTCAGCGATGTGCAACCTGTCCGGAAAAATGTGCTGCCTTTAGTCTGGAAGATAACAATATTTTTGATAAACTTTTCGTTAGAACTACTCTCTGGACTGAATCCCTGTTGCGTGGGCAGCATTGTCGATGGAGGTGAAAGTGATTGTGGTTCGTGTGCTTACATTTAGGTGCACGTTAAAGAAACCCAGGTGGTCGAAATTACCGGAGCCCTCCACTATACGCGGCGTCCCTCATAGTCATATTATTATATTGTTGGAACAACCAAATGTATCTTCAGCGTTTTATCTGCAAAAATAAGATTATTTTAAAGTTTCCTGGAGCTCTATGCCTTAACGTTGCGTCAGGAAAGGTCAGTCAATAGCGTGGTTCAGTCGAGACGATCCAGACAGCGCGCATCAACAGCCGAAATGTGACATTAAAAAAGATTCCCCATCTCCCGCTAAAGGGAACCATGTGTGGATGCGAAGCAGCCGGGGAGATAATTAGCTTGAGCGGGAGGAACGTCGCCGCTCTCATTTCACGGCAGTGGTCCGGGCGCTCATCGCGGCGCTGCGCAGGAGAGAGAATGAGGCGCGCGCGCTCCGTCATTTTCATACCGCGGAACTACCGTGGCGCCCCCAGCGGAGTATGCAGCGGTCACACTACCTGTCGTGCGCGCCGCTCCGTACAGGATTCCTAGAGGAAAGTACGGGGGAGACCGTAGGAGAGGAGAGAGAGGGGACGTGCATGCGCTGTGGGGATGTGGGACGCCGGAGCCGCTCCCTAGAGTAGAGGATTCCTAGAGGAGAGAGGGGGAGAGGACGCGCATGCGCTGTGGGGATGCTTGGACGCGGGCGCCGCTCCATAGAGTAGATGATTCCTGGAGTAGAGAAAAGGGGTGAGCGTAGGAGAGGATAGGGGAGGGGATGCGCATGCGCTGTGGTGGTGTGGGACGCGGGAAGTAGGGACGGACTATGCCCCCTCCAAACACATGCAAGCAAGATCAAGGAATGGGGTCAACCTGGGCGACACCCACCTCATGCCTAGCCATTGCTAGGCAGCCTCTCTGTGCTCTCGGCCATGACTCAAGGAATAGGGTAAACCTGGGCGACAGACACCACCTGCCTAGCCATAGCTAAGCAGGCTCTCTGTGCTCTCGGCCGTGACTCTGATGACTGTGATAGGGTTGACGGCCTTCATATTACTACAGTGTTCCGGTTCGCATAATGGGTGCTTCCCTACATCATGAAAGTGGGCGGACGCGGGACGCGGGACGGGGGGACGCGGGACACGGGAGGGACGGACAGAGCCCCGCGCATAAGATGCTTCGCATCTAAAAAGTAGCAGCCAAATGAGAGTGCATTCGGCATCTGACGTAGACAATGGCCGCCTGTCACCTTGTACAAGCGGTCTGGCCACTATGCCTGGCTTGAATCTAGCCTTGCAATTTACCATGTTTCATTGGCTTACATGTAAACGGTGGAGGTCCCACAAGGAATGTCTCTGGAGCCAACGTTTTGCAAGACGGCTCGTCTTCGTCAGGGTACGCAGGAATATGGAGGTTTCAACTGGTCAACGCGTCTGAAACAACGTATTCCTTCGAAACCAACGTTTCGGCGAAAACTGTTGTCTTCGTTAGACTTACCCTAGACGAAGACGAGTCCTCTCGCCAGACACGCTGGTTTTGAAGATATTCCTTCTTTGAACACTCCGGCTTGATTCAAGCTTCTACGTTCCTGAGTACTTGTGTCTATTTCAGCGGCACGTAGTCACTGTAGTTGTCCTTGCTTTGTTTTCAACGCTGACATATCGTTTCGTCCAAAGTGACGTCTTTTTAAAGGCAGCCAGTAGCTGTCTTGAATAAGACAAGACCACTCGTCGAATCGTTGGCTCCGACATCCCTTGCTCAAGGACTTTTCATTTCAAGCTTCCGTCTTCGCTGAACTTCTGCCTTAATTGGCCTTGATGAGTGTTTTCCAAGCTAAATCACGGCGGACTGAACCGGTCGTCGATCGAGGTATTAGCACATTTCTTGAACGTTGGTTTTGTGTACGTCCTCCATAGACTGGAATGACATTCCGCAATCTGCATACCAAGTCGCAATAAATTGGACAAAAGGCAAAGTATTCATCAGCGCGTCTTAAAATCCAGCCGCCTTCCTGATTCCCTACACCATCCTGATGATCACCGTCGGCAAGCCCATGTACTACCTCGAGCTCGTGCTGGGACAGTTCCAGAGCCTGGGGCAGACGCACGCCTTCAACTGCTTCCCTCTCTGCAAAGGTGGGTCCCCCTTGCAGCCATTCTCCCCCCCCCCCCTTCTTCCCGATCCCCTCCCAATGAAGCCTTTGCTTGCTTATGCTTGCTTATGAATGCAGTCACGCTGATCCCCGTTCATTGTCTCTTGAACCCTCACAGGTATAGGCGTATGCATGACGTACGCGTGCTTCTTAGTCTGCCTGTACTTCAACGTGCTGCTCGCGTACGCCCTGGTGTACATGGTGTACTCGTTCAAGTCGCCGCTTCCCTGGAGCAAGTGCGATCCCGAATGGGCCGACAGCAACTGCTTCGTCCGGGACACCGACATCAGCTGCCGGACCATAGGACACGATCTCTACCGAGTGTGAGTAGGCTATACGAACCCCCTTAGCGTAGTTTTCAATAGCTATAGATGTTTGTGTTCTAAAGCTGTGAACGATAGTAAAGATGTTTCATGGCAGCAGACTGCTTCCAACTCGCTTGAAGGGGTTCTGAACCATTTTTCGGAGTAATAAGTGAAGGACCTCAATATCGGAGTTTATTGCCTGACGAATCGATTGTCGCACAAATTTCTCGAATTCATGAAGAGCGGAGTTACATGGATTTGTCGCCCGCTTTAAGCGCTTTCACTCTTCTCTCGTCCCTACGAGCGCACTGGAAGCTACACAGAGGGATGGCACGGGGAAAAGAAGTTACGTCAGCCTGCCAAACATCTGACATTGAGTACGCGCGATAAAATGCAACTGCCCTCTCCCGTTGTGATTCTTGTGCGCGAGTGTGGTTCACTTTGTAATATTAGCAAACTGTGGAGCGCGGCGGAAACCCGTGGCAAGAAGCGCAGCTTATCCAGGTGCCGCTCTTTATTTATGTCGGCCATTGGCCAACAGCGTACTATCTGCTGTACGACGTCAAATTGGAGGCGCGAGAAGCTCCGAAGAAAGTGAGCACAGGCCTCTGTAGGAAAGGAAGGTGCATGAGGAGTTCGCAACTTAGCACTCCGCATTGAAACTCTCCTTGCTGCGGACGAATGCAAGATTTTACTGAGCTGGTTCGTAGCAGTGTCTGCTACCCGCAAGGTTTCACCAATATTGCCCCTCGAAAGTCGTAGGTCACCACCTTCGAGAAAAAATTGTAGTCAAAAAGTTATACTTATGGTTCTGGCTTGTAGGGCTTAGGTAAATTTCAGTTTTCAAATGATGAAGTTCCTAAATAAAATTTATAAATATCGAAATGTACCAAAATATGCATGTTGCGCCAACAGTAATAACTAGAAAATGGTTGGTGCGAATCAAACGCCACTTGGCAGGTGCGCACGCTATCATGTGCATATAACCTCCACGATCACCACATCTCTAAGATAAAGTGCGTTATCATAAAAAACTGATAAAATTGATATTTGGCAGGTTTGTTTTGCACACAATAGGCCATAGTACGGAAAAAAATGCCGCTTGTTTTAAATAATTCTGCTTGAATGCACAGTTCCACCCACAAAGAAATTGAACGCCAAATGATATGCGAAAATATTTATTAGAAGGAAGGTTATCACTGTTCGCGTAACTGTACAATGCAAAAACTCATGGTTTTAGAAAAATGGCTTCAAAGATTTGAATCGAATTCCCATAAAATAAAAAAAAGCATTCGATATGTCTGAAATTCACCAGGGTCATAGCATGGGACTTGCTTTGAAGCCGCACAGTCTCCTTTCGAGCGAGGTGAAGCACGTTTTGTTTTCTAGCTCGTTTTGCGTCTCGACCTGACTCTCATCCACGCGCTGTACAGCGGATCAACGCTTTGTATAGTGATTCCCTAACTTGCACTTGACGCCTTTTTTTTTTTGCGTAATATACTTCGCCATGTTGCATGGAGTACTGTAAATTTCCTTTTGAAAGGCCGGAACAAAGTCCAAGAGCTCGAAATGACGTAAGAAAAAAATTGGCCGCGTATCTGCGTGCTTCGCTGCAAATGTCGTCGAAAGACGATAGTCTTCTGCCGGCCGTACTACTACAATGTTTTGCCTTGCCTCAGACAGCGCTTTCTCTATGTTGAATCGGCCGCATCTGGCTGGCCTTGATAAAATAGAGGAGGCGCTGCGTGAGACACGGACGCCATCTGGCAGTGCTGTCGAGAAACATCACCTTGTGCAGAACCCAGGGCCACTGCCACCTGCAGCAACATATCGTCGGCCGAGGGCTTTTTCGTGCATAGCGTCGCAGTTCGTGTATAGCGTCGCTTTTTGAACGCAGCCTAAGAAACGCTGGGGTCTTCAGAATTACGTATCTATGTATTTTCTTATAAAGGAACATACCATGTATTGATGTTGCGCCTCAGACATGCGTAACATTTGCTTTTTGATCGACAATGTTCACAAGTATGAACAAAAATACTTGTGCAAGATGGCTGGGCGCTGAGAAAGTGGTTAAACTTTGGCCGAATAGCTGAATCGGGTCACAGACAGACAGACAGACAGACAGACAGACAGACAGACAGACAGACAGACAGACAGACAGACAGACCAAAATTTCCGCGAAGAAGTATCCCAAGAAAGACTATCGTCTTTAAAAAACGACAGCCGAGCGAAAGCGCGCGCAACCTACAAAAGCAGTGCTGCAGCCGTCTAGTGGAAATTTAAAATTATTCTTAAACATCAGGTACCACAAGTGGACGGGCGCCGCGAGTATGAGCCATTAAAGGCTATCGCCTTAAAATGTAGGCGGGTCCCATAATGCGAATGCGTTGTGCAATGTTGGAACTCGGGGAAAGTAAGACAGGCTAATATTACAAGAGCGTTCTAAAGCCTAGGAGCACGCCTTTGTGGAAGGTTCCACGTTGCCCGACAACTAAAGCCTCTTTTTAAGTGGACGGACATCGTATGGCGGACAGAGACTCGTATATGCCGCATGCTCCCGTGGCTATATTGGGAGATGCTATGGACTCGGATGCTATTTAAGAATCCCTCTTTCCTTTTGCAGGTTCGGCACCCTTAACGAGAAGACAAACGACACGGTGACCTTGCACCACAAAGGACATCGAGTTCTACGTGCCCCGCGATGTCTACGTGAACCTGACGCGGGGCTGTACCAACGCCACGCAAACGGCGGCCGAGGAGTTCTTCTAGTGAGTCGCCATGGTCGCTTCCGGCTACTGCCACCACCAGAAAGATTTTTGTATTTAATCAACACTATAACAGCGATGGCAGCACCCGTTTTGCGACGCTTGATGCAATGACAGTCAAGGAACCTTTGAATTCGCAAATACACAGGTTGATGCTCCATGCTCATCTAACAGCCGGTTGCAAACATGCAGGAAAACACTATTCGCCGTCACTCTTCCGAGTAAAAGCTGATGAAAAGACAGTACATTTTATGGTTTTTATTTACTAACGAGCGGCAGAAACAAGCATGAGCATTTGACTCCACAAGATGACGCAGTAAGCTTTTGATGGCAGGCAGAAAGCTTTATAACACAGCGAATATTAATTAGCTGCTCGCACTATCGCTGAGTTTTGGAAACAGGCTGTCATTTTTCTTCGTCAGTAATTTCGTCAGAAATGGCTTGGTAACTCCGT
>JALIZH010027905.1:0-35834 GCA_030522465.1 Rhipicephalus appendiculatus
CAAGGGCCCGAACTGCTCTGGTGTGCATGACGCGACATCCAAAGATTGGCCGAAGATAAAAGAAGAAATACGCATACTAAGGAAGACGGCGAGAGAAAATTCGACACACACAGAGGCTGTCTCATCTATTCGCCGTCACAGACGCCGTTCCAAACGCAGACGCCAACGGAAACCACAGCGCTCACCGGATTGATATATCAACCACTGCACCAGATAAACAGGTGACTGCGCAGTGTAAAGCCTCTGCTCCCATCTGGGAGTGCACACCGACCGAGTGGTGGACAAAAGGAGGCCGAACCACCGTTGCAGGAAGATAGTTTAGACGATGAGTGGCCTTCACTGCCGTCTGGAGCAATAAGCAAAACCCCATCATGGGCTGCTACTCCAAAGGTGGCTGAAAAAGATAGGCAATACTTTGACACAACACAGACACAGACAACACTGAAGAACCTGCTGAAGTCCCTACGTGCCATTCTGTGCGAGCTACAGACACCGGGCGCGAAGGCAGCAGTGTAGATTCTCAACGTATTGGAACCGCTCCTGGTAGCGCTTCCATAGAACAAATATGGCGACGTAATTCGAAGAGAGAATACGTGCATCTGCTATAATGCAGTGGAACGCAAGAGGTTTGCGAAGTAGGCTGCCTGACTTTCGGCAACGGATGCTTAAATACCAGTTTCCCGTGGTTGTTATATGTAAGCCAAACATGGTATCACCTTTTCGGATATCCGGTTACGTGATACTATGGTCTCGCGAGAACCGAAGTACGAGCAAACTGATTATATGTATACGTAATGGTTTAAAGTACGTGAGGCATGACGTGGCTCCTCATGCTTCAAATGACTATATATGCCTGACTATGAAGCACAAGCGACGTACGATATCTCTCATAGGTGGATACATTCCCCCCAGAAGGCGCGTCGACTGCTCTCACCTTCATCTGTATTTCAAGCTTGCCCAAGCCCTCACGTGCTAGTAGGAGACTTCAGTGCGCACCATCCAATGTGGGGCTCTGCGTCGATGAACACTCGCGGCAGGGACATGACTGATTTCGTGCTAAATAGGGGCCTGATGACCATCAACGATGGATCCCCCACTTTCCTTCGTGGTACATCATACAGCAGCTGTCTGGACGTTTGTTTTGTGACCAGAAATCTCTTGTCTACCACCTCTTGGTGTGTAGATGTAGAAACGCACGGAAGTGACCACCTCCCGACGTATATACAACTAAAAGGATTCCGCCGTTCAACTCCCCGTTCTGTACGAAGCGTAGACTGGCAAGCCTTCCAAACATCTGTGGATACCCAGTGTGGCCGCATCCAATGTATTTCCGAAATGGAAGGCGCTATAGCATCAGCCTTGACAGCAAACACTAAACTCAATAGTGTGCCTAAACCCAGATCGCAGGTTGACGCACAATACGAGCACCTGCCTGCAATGCGTCGCCGCGCAGAAAGAAATTACAGGAGGACGAGATCACCATCAGACCTGTCTGCATCTCGTCAAGCACAGCGACATGTACTCCGACACCTCGATAAGCTCGACAGGCAACGGTGGAGAACATTTTGTGGTTCTCTGGATCCCAGGAAACCACTATCACGGATATGGCAGGTTGTAGGAAGCCTTCGGACACCTACGCCTCAGTTCCAATTCCGAGGTGTGGCCCTAAAGCACGGGCGGAGTGAAGTAGAAATAGCAGAAGATTATTGCCGATTGCTCGTAGGCACGTCCATCTCACCGGGATCACCTTCATGTTATGCCTCAGCACCATCCTGTGACGAGCGTCTCGACTTGCCGTTCACTTTGCACGAGCTCGACGCTGCCTCCCGACACTCCTCTGCGCTGAGGGCCTGATGGAATCACTTATTCGGCTCTCTCTCTCATCTCAGCCAGGAAGCACGGAAAGCTATTTTGTCCTTCTATAATGCTACGTGGGACACGGCGACGGTACCAGATAACTGGAAAAGTGCAGCCGCATAGTGGCCATATTGAAACCAGGCAAGTGTTCCAACGAACTCTCTTCTACAGACCAATTACCTTAGCCACTTGCGTCGGCAAGGTGATGGAACGTATGGTGCTTACGAGACTGGAATGACTCTTGGAGAATACTTTCACCTTGCCAGATTTCATGAATGGTTTCCGCAGGGGGTCGTTCATCCATAGACGGAGTTATAGACCTAGTTTCGTCTGTGGAACAGGAAAGACAAAGCCGGAGATTAGTTGGTGCAATTCTTTTGGACATAAAGGGCGCCTACGATAGCGTCCTTCATGAAGCCATCCTTGACGCGCTTGAAGACGTTGGCGTAGGAGGTCGACTTCACGCATGGATTGCCAGCTATCTCAGTCATCGTGCCATTTTCATGTCAACGGCTGATGGCGACACCGGCAGGCACTATGTCAACCGTGGCGTTCCACAAGGCGCGGTCCTCAGCCCAACACTGTTCAACGTCAAGCTCATTGGTCTTGGTGCGGAGCTTCCTGACAATCAAAATCAGCGTATACGCAGACGATATTTGCATATGGGCTTCCGGAGTAACGCGCCCACAAATGCGAGCAACAGGCTACGTCAATAACATCCAAGTACTTGCGCCGTCAAGGCCTGCAACTCTCAACTGCAAAGTGTGCTGTATTGGCGTTCACAAGGAAATCAATGACGCGGTATCCGATATTCGCTGACGGAGCAGTGATTCCTGCTGTGACGCATTACAGATATTTAGGCGTCGTTATTCACCGCAACCTATCTTGGTCGAAGCACGTCACAGCGCTGCGGACCAAGCTGGGCAGCTTTGTAGACGCGCTTCGTGTTGTAGCTGGACTAAGATGGGGGCCCCTCTGAGAAAAGCCTTCTTCAGTTGTACCAGGCATTGTTTGTGGGATATCTCCGCTACAGCTCACCTGTGCTTTCACGTATGCGTACAACGTGCATTCGTACGTTGAAGAGCCTTCAAGCGCGAGCACTCCCGGACATGCCTAGGCCTCCCGCGATGTACTACAACATCAGGCACCATCGAAGAGTCACGCACCTACCCTATAGAGGTTTACACGTCTTGTGAACCTCTTCGAATTCACCTTCGGCTGCTGACCCGGCATGCGCACCACCACTTGTCTTCACTGCCGACGAACCGACCATGCTGTGCCTACTCGGAATGCATCAATACTCACAGAAGTACCATTCCTCTAGGTTTTGCACCAACCGAGATCCCTGAAGTGCCACTGTGGACACTGAGAAAACCACTGGTGTGCCTTCAAATACCTGGGATCCCAAAGAAATGACGGGTTCCTTGTGCTGGCCTAAAGCAACTCACCCTGGCATACTTGACTGAGACATACAACGACTCTATACATGTATACACTGATGGATCTGTGACTCCTTGCGTTTCAACCGCCGCTTTTGTGGTCCCTCAACTGGCTATCTACCGGCAGTACACATTAGATCACAACTCATCAACAGCAGCAGAATTGGTTGCTATACGGGAAGCTGTTCGCTTGGTATCGGACCAAGCACCACGCAAGTGGACTATACTTTCTGATGCAAAATCCGCATTGCAAGCTCTCAATTCATGCTCAAGACGAGGACAATATTACGTACTGGCTTCCGAAATTATACATGCATTCGATATCACGCAACGGAATGGTCACTCTGTCATCTTCCAATGGGTACCTGGACACTGTGGCTTGGCAGGCAATGTGCTCGCTGATGCTGCAGAAAAAACCGCTTTGGATAACAACGCCATTCTCGTAAATATTCCGTACTCTCGCAGTGACGTGAACTTCTTTGTTGAGATCACTTATGCGAGAGTTCACAACAACTTACTGGTCTCAACCGGACAGTCGGCATAGGCGTCTGCGGGAAACAGAACCTAACATGACTTGTCGACTGCCGGCTAACATAAAGCGACACCACGCCAGTCTGCTGCACCGGATTCGACTAGGAGTCGCCTTTACCCGACGGTACGCGCACCTTATCGGCCGTGCTGACAGCCCGAACTGTGAGCGCTGTCCAGTGGTTGAGACTCTAACACATTTATTGTGCGACTGCCCTCTTTACGTGTCCCAACGGAAGATGCTGGTTTCAACGTTGGCCGGCATCGCTGTTAACACACTAAGTGAAACTAACATATTGTCCGCAATGTCCGACCAGACATCATCAAGGACTGCTACAAGGGCACTTATAGATTTAATGAAAAATACTGGACTTGACAGTAGACTTTAAGAAGACCACTGGGTGTGACGTGGTCAATGTACATACGCATCACCTCTTCCTGTCCCCACCATCATCATCACCCTTTTCTTTTCCCCTGTGCTGAGTAGCAGGCCAGAGCGCACAAGCTCAGGCCGACCTCTCGGCCATCTAATAAATTTCGCTCTCTCTCTCTCAGTCTCTCACAGAACATCACAGCTAGCGGTTATTGCGCGCACAATGGTGCCTCATCAATATTGTGCTATTCTAACGCAGCCGCTATGATCGCTACGCAACGTCGCTGACGTCGCCGCTCGCCAACTCTCGTAGTTAGTGCTGGCGTCGTATGAGTGGAGTAGGCTGCTCGCCAGTTTTACAGCGAAAGCTGTTATGAGATCACAACAATGGCCGCTTTTACGCCGTAGTTGTCCGCCGCCGGTGTCCGTAACCACTATCGCGAGAAATAAGAAATAAACTGGCAAATGAAACATCACTATCGCAGAATGGGAATTGAACCCGGGTCCTCTGCGTGGCAGCCCAGCACACTACCACTGAGCTATGCCAGTGCATGAAACTCCGTTGCAAACTGACCCTATGATAGGCTTCATCTCGGATAAAGCGTTTCAGAACAGTGAAGTAACAACCAGGCGTCACACAATGCGATTTGCGTGACGAGTGGGCCGTTCAATGCTCCAACCCATTACAAAACCCTCAGACATAATTCTTTATCGTCGTCAGCCACAGCATCAACAAAGGGCACATAATGCATTAGAATTGTGTGGTGGGTGGTACCACGCTTTTCCGAAGAATGGCATAGCGGACGCTTCCCCACTACACAAAAATTATGGTGATTTATGGCGCAGTGGGTACCATGCAATTGTGATTGTAGTAGTTGCCCCAATATGCGCATATGACCACTGCGACAACTGCTAAAAGCACGGCATCTAATTTTTCACTTAAGATTAACGGGGACTTCAGCTGCGACAGCACCAACGTCATCTACTTACTAGAATGCTCAGTATATCATATGCAATACATCGGTCAGACCGAAACATCATTTTGTATCCGTTTCAACAATCACAGAGCACACGCTAACAGTTTGCCACATCTCCCATTGTCTAAACATGTTCATCTGCCAGGTCCTTCGTTTGACAAGATCATGGTGACGCTATTACAATCAGGCTTCGAATCGCACCATGATCGCGAAATTAGAGAATATGTTTTAATCCTTAAATTCAACATTGTGTCGGCCGGCATCAATGAGAGCGTTGTAAAAGTGTTGTGTCTTTCTGTAATGCACTGATAGCATTTTCCTATATATTTAACGAAACGTGCCGAACGTTTTCATTATATAACAATCGCCATCATTTATTCATTCATGTACACTCATCGTGACTACTGTGGTCAATGGCTGATCGTTGTAAATGCCTTCTCATGCCCGTGATCCAACCTGCTTTATTAAATTTATGAGTTTTTTTCCTTTCTTTATTTATTTATTTTCCCCTTGTTTTGGTGTTGTTATCATGGTTGGTTCGATCCTTTTAAAAATTCACGTGTTGATTCCACTTGTTCATGCCCATAAAAGCGGCCACATGCTTGTAATTCTTTTCATTCTGACGAAGGCCGTGCCGCGGCCGAAACGTAAACCAGTAAAAAATATTCAATTTTCGTAAGTGTGCTCCTTCATTTCATAAATATATATATATATATATATATATATATATATATATATATATATATATATATATATATATATATATATATATATATACGGAAGCGAGAAAGTACGACGTACGTCGAAACACCTTTAATATTCACAAACGTTTCGGCTGGTGGGCCTGCTGCCTTCGTCAGTGTGAGGAAGGCTGGCCCACCAGCCGAAACGTTTGTGAATATTAAAGGTGTTTCGACGTACTTCGCACTTTCTCTCTTCCGTTTTACTACGGAGCCAGTGCGCTTCTTTCCCTGCCACGTCTATATATACATATATATATATATATATATATATATATATATATATATATATATATATATATATATATATTTTTTTTTTTTTTTTTTTAAGAACGGCGGCACGGCGATGAGAAGTGTCCTGCAACTCTACTGCCTGGCTGCTGAGGAGGTCCAGAGTATGCCGCAAGCTTGTAAAAGGGACAGGTTGTCGTAGATGTATGTTGCGACGTCTTCAGTTGCACCTGCCGTCGTGACCGCATGGCCATGAAACGATCGTCATAAGCGCTCGGAAGCGGCGCAAACGCGGACGTCAGGGCCGCACTCCATGTCGGCCATAAAGTGCATGCGCTGCCTTGGAATCGATGCCATGCTTGGGCGGATCCTTGCAGACGTTCTTTGGCGACGGATTTCTTGATTGTGTCACTCCATGAGTGTGTAAGAGCAACCGAGTTTACGACGCTTACCCAGCTCGTAGGGTCATCCTTAAACCCATGAAAATGTGGAATTTCGTTCGCATTGAGCGATCCAACTGGGGCGCACCCAAAGCCGGATGTCTCGAGCTCCTTAGCGAAGATGGTCGTTGTAAATGCCTTTTCATGCCCGTGATCCAACCTGCTTTATTTAATTAAATTATTAAATCCACGGCTTGGGAAATCGCCTCGCTGCAGTCATGACGCGGAACCGCCATGGAGGCCTGGACGCCGTCCGTGGTCGGTGGCAAGTCCGAGAGTACTCGTCCACTTCGGAGTGTAGTGGACGCAGGGATGTCGGGGTCGGTAGTTCGCGGCTGCGCCATTGTAAAAGACCGTCACAGAGACAGCACCCTTGCTGCGGGCCGGCTGTTCTAGTCTGTCCTCGTCTTACTCTGCTTCGCTCTAGCTCCCGAGTGGTCGTCGCCTTCTGCACTACACTATATATATATATATATATATATACATACATACATATATATATATATATATATATATATATATATATATATATAAGGTGTATCTTTTAACCAATACACATTTTTGTTATCAAAATCGCATGACAACAAGGCTCCTGTCGTTTCGCGCACGGACTCCACTTCAAGGCGCAAATACTTTGCCGCAGTTAGCATCATTAGCATGAGACTGTTGCGACTAATTAACAACTGTTCGTGAATTAGCTTTCTTGCGGGCAAGTGGTTATATTACAGAGTTGTATTGCGTGCCAATTGATGGTACATCTATTTTTCACAAATCGCAATAGTTGCTCGTAGTTCGAGATATTTATCAGCGAACTTGACGGGTGAAATCGAAACTGATCGCTCAAGGCGCGCAGGAACCACGACCATCAGGCATGGGATTGACAAAATTGGAATGACGGCACGCCGCCGCCGTATGTTTTTTCGTGAGAAGCTGCAAGTCATATCACTTGTGTTGGCGTATAGCCTTTCTTCTGCGCGTAGTGTTTTCATGCTTATTTCTGTCTGAGGAACAGCGCACAGGAACACTGGAATAACAACCTTTCATTTGTCCGTGAAGACTAAACACTGCGGCGGCCACTGCGGCGCTTCTTTTTTGCAGATGCCTGAAACATTTTTTCGTGCGTGTTTATAGAGTAAGAAACAGATATCCACCCTAGATGTAGGGTATTTTCTGTATTTTTCAGCCAGCGTTTGGTAGTAGGGCAGTAATGCGATTTTCCTGTAAGACGTAGGGCAATTTCAACATTTTGCTTGTCACTGATCAGGAAAAGATGTAGAAGATCAGCGCGACATATCCGAAGATTACATTGCTGAAGAGATCTGAAGAGATCTCCTCAGCAATGTAAATCTTTTTTTGAAATAAAATTGGAAATGTCTTAACTCCCATGTAGCCACCACACGACAAAGGGGAAACATAATACGTCACACATCCTTGTTCTAGCATTGTTGTTTTTTTTAGGGGCGAAGCTCCTAAGGGTGATTGCTGAAGAGATCTGAAATGTAAGACATATCCGAAGATTACATTGCTGAAGATATCTGAAGAGATCTCCTCAGCAATGTAAATCTTTTTTTTGAAATAAAATTGGAAATGTCTTAACTCCCATGTAGCCACCACACGACAAAGGGGAAACATAATACGTCACACATCCTTGTTCTAGCATTGTTGTTTTTTTAGGGGCGAAGCTCCTAAGGGTGTGGGTCTGTCCCTCCTCTGTAGTTGTAGTAGTAGTAGTAGTAGGTAGGTAGTAGGTAGCCACGCATAGTGGAATGTACCCACTCCACGTGATAAGCATGACGATGACGCAGTATAGTGGAATGCACCCACTACACGCGATAACGATGAAGTATAAGCGCGTTCCGCTATAGTGGAATTTACCCACTACACGTGATAGCGATGACGCTGATGTCCATGAAGTATAAGCGCATTCCAGACCACACATTCTCTTTCTGCCATGGATGAAAACGATCGAGCTTCGCCCACTTATCATCATTCACTTCGTGGATATGGCGCGATTTTTTTCCTAGTGGATGGTTTTCTCCCTCCCTGACCTCTCCCATTTGTTCGTTGCATGGAGGGGCATTTAAATTTTGTTACCGGGGTCGGCTTCAGTTATTAAGGCAAAACGTTAGATGCCTCATCAAACACGAAAATTAATTGTCCACGTCAACGCGAGTGTTGCAAAAAATCATCATGATATAGCGACGCCGCTTCACGTCGTCATCGTAGCGTCACATATCGCCAGAGTTTTTATGTCATCATGAAGCTATCGTGACGTCATCACAAGTAATCGTCGCGTGGTCATAGGTGGGCCAATCGGCACGGGAGGTGTTGGAAGCTCGCGATGCCTCCGATTCCAGAGAAAATGCAGAACCACGCTAGGTGCAGCAATTTTAGGTGAATGCGTAATAGACCGTGCCAGTTTTTTTCGATGATAATGGACTCATGTATGAAATAGTGTCTCTTTGAAACGAGGCTGTGACCTGCGCTCTGCCAAGCTGATGATTTTGTTGTAGGTGTTTTAATACTAATAGTAATAATAATAATGTCACGTTGTCGTGACGTCGACGAAGGCAGCAGGCAGTAGTCCAAGATGAAACTCTTTATTAGGCCGAACTTGTGGCCGGTAAACGGAAAGTAAGATTACAGCAATACACGCTGGCACTGATAGCGGCGAACAGAGCGTCGGCCGTCGATCAACTGAACTTCGTTGGAACGCGCCGGCTTTTATAAATCACGCGTCGAACATTCTAGCCTTATCACTAGTCGTCGCGCAAGCTCTGGAATAATCTTGAGTGTTAGCGTCTTGCGTGCAATCTTAACAAAACGATCAGCTACAACCGAGAAACTTCTGGAACACGAAGGCGCGGTCTGCACCGAGTACTGCTGATAGTCTTTGTGGGCGGGAAACCGAATACAGTAAAAGAATCACGCGTGGCAATAATAATAATAATAATGATTGCCCCATGAAGCCTTAAGTCCATACCAAGGATGTCATCTCTCGAGCAATGCTGTAAGACTACGAAGCTCGTGGGATAAATCCTGTTGTTTTTGGTGACTCGCTGTGCAGATTCCCACTGGCGTTACCAGCTGTCCAGATTTCGGGGCCTTTCCATGTGATCTTGATTTTCTCCAACGTGGTGGCGAATGGCCCACTGATGACAGAATAGTCGGCTTCGGTGTGAACGAGAGCTGTGACGCTGTGGTCGTCGATGAGAAGGTCGAGGTCGCTAGCTCGTCGTCTGGCTTTGCGGTTGGGTCGCGGCGTCGGTTTGTGCCGCTGCTTCCACGTTGCGTCGTCAGGTCTTCGGGCTGCAAAGTTTCGTCGTCAGGGCCCCGTTCGTCTTGCGGTGGGTGCTTTAAGGCCTGACCACACGTACCCGTTGCAGGGCCCTCTCTCTATATATAGGGAGAGGGCGCGGCGCCGTGACAAGGTCGCGCGGTGACGCGCTGCAAGGAGTACGTGTGGTCAGGTCTTTAGATTTCGTTGCGGCGTCGTCGTCGATGGCGGCGGAGAATCTTCGGTAGTTCGTAGTACAGCAACCACACCTCCATCGGTTGCTGCCCTTAGTTTTCCGGATATGGGCTCGGGGAACAGCCCCAAGTAGGGCCAGCGTACTGGCGGCGCTCCGGTGACATGTAGCGGCCTGGCGACGGCGATCGGTATGGCCTTCGGGTTGTCCCTTTCTCTCATGCAAGGTAGTCTGCGATGTCGTGTGGTCGTTCACCCCGCTCTGGACAGGGGCGCGTCGACGGCAAGACCGCGTAGCCCCATCTCGCGGTACTGGCAGCGGCGGTAGGTGTGCCCGGCCTCACCACAGTGGTAGCAGAGCGGGCAATTGCGAGGCACGCGCCAAATGTCAGTTTTCCTTCGAGCGTAGCGCTGGCCGGCAGGTGGGCGGAATGGCGTCGGTGGTAGTGGTGGCGGCGGTGTCTGGCGGCGGAAATGCGGTGGTGCGGCCTCTTGACGTGGACGTGGAGGAGGAGCGTAGCGTCGGCCTGCAGCAGCGTAGCTCATGGCTTGCGGCTGTGGCTGTGGCGGCTCAGGGGTACAGATCTACTGCTGGATTTCATCTCGAACGATGACGGCGATCGAGTCCACTTGCGGTAACTTGAAAATAGAAAGAAAGGAGATCGTGTAGCAGTATGAATTTCCCATCGTCTACTGCAGGTTCTACGTAGGTAAAAACCTAAATAAACTCTGCTAGACGAATTATTTGGAGACCACCGACCCTACGGAACTTTCGTGCTGGTCTGTTTCAAGTCCAACACATGTGGCACTTTTCACATCGGTCATCAAACGCACAATCCGCATGCTGCACTTCAGATATCTAAATTGAAATAACAACCAATGCACAGCATAATTTAGTTTCTTGCACAGGAAACCACATCGAAAGAGGCAATGCATAGGCGTTCATTCAGTGCTGATTCATTATTTCTCTGCGAGTAGAAAATAATGCCGTGGATACACACTTGCAACTTAGTAAAGTCCCCCTTGTTCGCAGTCAGCAAAATTATTTCTGTATATTTCATTCTCTGTCTTTCCATCTTCTACTCCTCTTCTTTCCTTTCTTTGAATCTCTATTTTTCTTTCTTTCTATATCTTGCCTTCCCTATCTGTCTCTCCGTAGTCCTCTCGCCCTCTCTGTTTTTCTCGTTCTTCCGTTTCCTTCTATTTCTCTTTTTTTCATATTCTTCCCTCTCTCTTTTTCTATACAAGTTCTCCCCTTCTCCTGTCCCTGCTCCTCAACCTGACTTTCCTATCTTACCATCTTGCTATAGTAGATTATACAAGACAATGCTACGCTCTTCTAGTGTGCGCAAATATTGCAGAGAAACGCAGAGCCAATAATTTCTTCAACATCCCACTTCATCGGGATGGTCACTCAGCTAAGGGATGCATTCGAGCAAATGGAAAGTAAGCCATAATGGTGTTTGCACTGGTGAGGGGGTTATTATTACCGCCATTCTAGTGTATAATTAAAAAGGCCTTTACTTGATGAATATACTAGTTCTCTGTCTCTATTGAATTGATGTAAAGTGCTATGCGTACGTTTAGTAAATACCATAAAAAAAAAAGCTAGATAGAGTGGTTACGACGCTCGCCTTCGGACCGTGGAGGCGGTCTCGAATCTCGCCTCGCCGAAATCTTTTTGTTTTCCGAAGTATTTCTCTTTTACTCTTCCTCTGTGTCTTTCTTTCGCTCTCTCTGTGCTCATTCTCTCGCGCATCAGAGTAATTCGATCCTGCGCCGGGAAATTCAGGGCATGTCTTCTGAAAGCGAAGCAAAAGAGGACGAGGAGAGCGGGTGCCGTTTCATGATGGTGATACTTTTCTTTCTACGACACACGGAAAAAACTCGAGCATAACAGCTCTGCTGTAAATAATCAACTATTGCTTCCGCACGTGCTAAGTCTCGACGTCTTTTGCTTCCCTGCGCGCCCGTCGGGCGCCTTGAAGTGAAACCCCAGGATGCACGTGACAGCCGAGTGGTACATTCTTGCGCCTCACGAGGTCGCCCATGCGCCCTGTTCTGCATGGTGGGCTGTGTTTACAAAAGGAACGCTGTTTCTTTTACCGTTCCTTCGTAAACGTAACGAGTTGCCGTTACAGTTCCACCGATCCTGAATGGAACGATGGCGTTCCTCCAAAAAGGAACTAGTTCCTGGAACGTCGTTCCTTGGAACGCCGTTCCGTGCAACACTGGTCTGTCGTGCGACGTTGCTCTCCTCTCCAGTAGTACTTGCCATTCTCGAGCACATTAATAAAAATACGCGGTCACATTGTAAGGCTGAATTATTTAAAAATTGTGGGTCACTAGTCACATTCATGAGAGAGACAGAAACTGTTTAGTCATACAAGGATAAGTGATCTTCCTCGTTGGGGCATTGTCATGAGTATATTGACTTGTGGGAGAAGAGGAAGAAGAAATAAGAGAAAAGAATATATCAAGAGATGAAATATAGTATAAAGAAAAGAAGATGCTACATTGAAAGAGAACTGAAAAAAGAACACAAAGAAGAGGTAGAAGAACGGGCACGAGAGGCGACGTGGCCGGCAGAGAGAAGGATAGAGGGCAGAGGAGATTGGAAAGGCAAGAGGTGCGGACGGGTGGTAGTAGCGGCAAGGAATTCGCCCGAGGTCCGCCAGCAGAGCTCCTGGAAGAGTGCCCCAGCCGTCGCAGCAACGTACTGGGAGCTGCGGGGTACGGCCGGGAGTGCGACCAGATCGGCCCAGCGAGATTCTTCTCCTGAGGGCGCGCAGATGTTCTGCGCGCCCTCATGCACACACATTTGCACACGCTATCCAAAAGCCTAAAAAAACAAATATTTACAGTTCCATCAAAGCTTGCTGGCCTTGACGTGGCGGCTCCGGCGCTGAGACGGTCTCGTCGTGTCCGTGAAGTACGCTGCCTCACTGGAGCATGACCGTCCGCTGCATCGTCGGGGCCTTCTAGTGGCAGGTCACCGCCGCCTCAGGTACTCGCCGCGGCTGTACCGCTCGGCCTGTGGTGCGCAGCCCACGGAGCACAGCCGCAGAACATCTGCGCGCCCTCAGGAGAAGAATCTCGCTGGGCCGATTTGGTCGCACTCCCGGTCGTGCCCGCAACTCCCAGTACGTTGCTGCGACGGCTGGGGCACTCTTCCAGGAGCTCTGCTGGCGGACCTCGGGAGAATGCCTTGCCGCTACTACCACCCGTCCGCACCTCTTGCCGTTCCAATCTCCTCTGCGCTCTCTCCTTCTCTCTGCCCGCCACGTCACCTCTCGTGCCCGTTCTTCCACCTCTTCTTTGTGCTTTTTTCAGTTATCTTTCAACGTACCATCTTCTTCTTTCTTTATACTGTATTTCTTCTCTTGATATATTCATTTCTCTTATTTCTTCTTCCTCTTCTCCCACAAATCAATATACTCATGACAATGTGCCCTCCTTTCAAGAGTTTTTCTCCATGAAAAACTGCTCCTGACATCCCAGGACATTCATTCGTCAATGTGGGTGATTTACGCGTCCTCCTTGCTCTCCACCGGCACTTCACACCACACCATTATCACCAATCACAACACAACACATCGATATGACATGTGGCATTGGACACTTCAGAGTTCACTAAACACACCTTGTCCTGTGTCTACGGTCACAATATCTCGTAAAGTTCGCAATATCAGTAGAGCCCCGTCCTAAACGCTCTTTCACTTACAATACAGGACTCCCTGCACTGATCATTCAATACACTTGTCCTGAAAAATTTTGTTATACACAAATGCATTACCCCGTACCAAACATACACGCAAGTTACTCTTCTCATCCCATTCTGCATGTTACCTCAACCTTTCTTTTCTCCTCGTCTACTTGCAGCATCTTTCTACGAACTTCCTCACGTCTTTACGCAACCCAGGCCAGAACACTACCCTGGTCAATGTCATTACAGTTCGGCTCACTCCTTTATGCCCCTTGGCGTGGCACTTCTCCAATACAGCTGATCTATACCTTGCCGGCACCATCAATTGTTTACACTCTCTGCCTGTTCGAAAACGTTCTGTACACCACGCCACCATTTACTACGTAGGTCACACCTGCTCTCGTCCCTTCCTTCCTCGGCGTATCTCCAATCCCAGGTACTGCGCACTTAAGCGTCTGATCATTTCTCTGCTGCTCACCCATCTCGGCTGTGGGTATGCCAAACTCGCTCATTAATGCAGTGGTGTTCAGCTCCTTCGTAGTCGCTGCATCCCTTTCTGTCGCTTTAACCTTTTCTATGCGTCCATGTATGCGTGGACTATGAATCTTCTTTTGTCCAACTGGGTCGTCTACTGCTCTTACACCTTTCACATTGCCTAAAACTCCATCATATAGAGGCTCTTCTACACAGAGTGCATTTACCCGTCCTGTGTAATATGGTGTATCTAACATTACTGTAGCCTCCGGCAAACATCTCTCCGACCCATCAACCAGCACAACACGTGATGTCTTTCCTGTCAACCGCCTGTCGTCTATCAGACCTCTTATAACTAACACCGTATTAGCACCGGTGTCTCGAAGTACCGATACAGGTTTACCATTCACTGTCGCTTTGACAACCGGCATTTTAACATTTTCCAGGCCACTTGTGGCAACAGCTGCACTTACTATACTCGGCATTTGTCTTTCCTTAGGGTCTAATTTCTGATTCTCTATGGGCTACTACCGCTGCTACTTGATCTTGCGGTTTCCGCCTACAATGCTCAGTCTTATGACACCCCACATTGCAGACCTGGCAATAACTTCTTTCCTGTTGTACATCGCCTCCCAAGCGACAGTTACGGGCTTGATGACCTAGGCGTTAGAGAAAGCATCGTTGCTGCATTAGCTGCCTCCCGTGCTCATTATTTTGGTGTTTGAAGCTGTTCTCTTCCTCTCCTCTGACACTGTCCTTATTCATATCTCCTAAATTTCCAATTCCCTGAGCTTCCATATATTGGTCAGAGTAATCGGCTACTTCATCGAGGGATCTTAGCTTCCTTTCCTTTAGAGAGGCGCCTAACTTCGGGTGACAACAAGCAAGGAACTGCTTCCCTGATCATGCACTCACGCACACCCTCATACGTTTTGGGAGTGTCAGCCATATCCATGCATCTGTCAAAATAGTTTGTTAGCCTACAGACAAATTGTTTGCCCGTCTCTGCGTCTTCGGGCTTACATTTCCGAAATCTTTCCCGGCATCCTTCAGCTGTTAGCCCGAATCGCTGAAGCAGAGCTTTTTTACCTTCGCATAGTCCATAGACTCTGAAGCGGGCATTCTCCCAAATACGCTCAAAAGTTCGCCTACCAAACACATAAGTGCTGTCGCCCACTCGCTTCTCTGCCATCCTTGACCCACAGCGATTCGTTCAAAACGGTGCAGATAGGCATCTAGTTCATCTCTCTGATCATCAAATGGAGCCATTAGCTTAGGGGGGACAAATAGTGTTTGCTCTCGGCAACTCCCTTTCAACAACAGAAACAGAAGATCTACTGTCATCATCTCGTGCGTTGGACGCGTCTGCCAAGCGCAACTTTAAGAGAAGAATCTTAATTCTCGGCTTCGCGTGCCTCGCGAGCTTCCTTCTCCGCGCGTTCAAACAAGTTAAGCGACTCCTCTCGGCTGAGTCCTAACGCAGTCGCACTTCCGAGCAATTTTTCGTAATCCATGCTCCTGTGCCGGGAGAGACCAATTAGGTAGGATAATCACTCATGGCAGGCTCGCCAAAATTTTGTCATGGTCTCTATGGATGGACAACGGCACAGGGCACTCAGGACTTCGAAAAATTCTTTATGAGAGAAAAAATCAAACTATATACACAAAAGGTAGTGAAAACCCGACCATACACACACATTTGCACACGCTATCCAAAAACCTAAAAAAAACAAGTATTTACACTTCCATCAATGTTTGGTGGCCTTGACGTGGCGGCTCCGGCGCTGAAACGAAGTCTCGTCGTGTCCGTGAAGTACGCTGCCTCACTGGAGCATGACCGTCCGCTGCATCGTCGGGGCCTTGTAGTGGCCGGTCACCGCCGCCTCAGGTAATCGCCGCGGCTGTACCGCTCGGCCTCTGGTGCGCAGCCCACGGAGCACAGCCGCAGAACATCTGCGCACCCTCAGGAGAAGAATCTCCCTGGGCCGATCTGGTCGCACTCCCGGTCGTGCCCCGCAGCTCCCAGTACGTTGCTGCGATGGCTGGGACACTCTTCCAGGAGCTCTGCTGGCGGACCTCGGGCGAATGCCTTGCCGCTACTACCACCCGTCCGCACCTCTTCCGTTGCAATCATCTGCCCTCTCTCTCCTTCTCTCTGCCGGCCACGTCGCGTCTCGTGCCCGTTCTTCTACCTCTTCATCTTTGTGTTCTTTTTTTCAGTTCTCTTTCAACGTACCATCTTCTTCTTTCTTTATACTATATTTCTTCTCTTGATATATTCTTTTCTCTTATTTCTTCTTCCTCTTCTCCCACAAGTCAATATACTCATGACAGGCACCAAACCCTTAGTTCGGTGCGCCATTAGCTCGTGCTACTGTCCACGTCCCCGCCACATCAGCCGACGCTGCTCCTGTGGTGCTGAGCTGGTCAGCGTATTCTTCCAGGAGGAATTTCAGGGTGAAGAAATAGACGAGTAGCATGGAGTATGTTGGGCTGTCGAATAAACTGCATGATGTTTCAAATTTAAAATGAAGAGACAGCCCCTTTGTGAAAGTTTAAGACGAAGGGTCAGCACGGCTTGAATTAGACTTCATTTGTTACCTCGCAGGTGTCAGACGCGCAACCTTGAGTGTCCACGGGCAGTCACTGAACTTGCGAGACTACTGCTATAACAACTAGATCAACGGTTCAAGTTGTAGAGCTATGGACCAGGAGTAAGCAACGATTTTGCTAAAATTAGCTAGCTTGTATTATATTTCATGTAGGTATGCAGTGTTGAACATAAGGGCTCGCTCTCAGTGTGTCAGTCGTGTTTGTTTTGTTTGCTGTTCAAGAATTGCAGATTGGAATACGAGCTCACTGCAACAACATCCAGTAATTCAATGGAGGCCGCGAAAGTGATGGCGCACGAGCAGCTGTATTAACGGCAGAGAAGCTGTTAGAGGTTTCCTTTGTATTCAGTTTCATAATATGGGTTGAGCCTGTAAGTGATTGCAGGTATTATGCAGACGAGAGAACCACAGCCCAAAGATGGCAGCGGTGCTCTCCAGTTGACAAAAATTGTATGCAACAGGGAGGGAGCGAGGTTTAAATGATGTACGCTTCAGCTCCCGCTTCAAGAGTAGAACGCGAAAGCGTATTCGGGCCTCGTAACCATCGACATCAACCATGCCGCTAGGAAAGAAACATTGCCCATTTCGTCATGCCCATTACGCCATAATTCTCCCTTTTGGAAATTGCCATGCGCAACTGTAGACATTGTAATGCGTCAGCTCAACTGTAGACAATGTAATGCGTCAGCATTGTAAACCGCCAGCTCCTTGTGCAATTTATATGTTTTGACGCCTGGTGGGAGTCCAAGATTGTGATACGCGGTATTACACGCCGAATGGGGACTCCTCACAGTATATAAAATTCTGATAGCGTTTTCTTACGGAGAAGTTTTACGGATAGTACGGACTGGCATGACCAGTCCTTGAAAATGCTACATGCTGTTAGGAATGGGGTTGCGTGGCCGGAGGGAACACGAGCGGGTGTCGTGCCCGGAGCAGTCATCAGGACAAGTTGATGGAAAGGAAATACTTTAAGTACATTATTTACATAGTCTGGTCTCCTTGAACAGGCGGTGGCGCTGGTTAGCGCGACGGATTAAATAACACGGTTGGGATCCACCCGCTTTCGCCCTCTCCACGCGGTGGTCAGAAGTCCACCAATCCTGCACCCCCTGTCAGGTGCATAATAAAGAGCCCGCTTGCACCTCCAAAGGCCAGCGTCCTATCGACGACGTAGGGGCCTCGAGGTTGGTGATTGACTGCTCTCATTACCCATTTGGGAAATCGGCAGCTCGTTCACAGCACTTGGCGCACCTGGGCGGGTTAAGGCCGGCCTAACGAGAAGATCTGCAGGGCGTCGAACAGGCGACATTGGAGGTGCGCGGAGCAATATGGTGTCTCTATTTCATCCTGCTCAGGAATGTTGCTCTCACTCGTTGAGAAGGGTAGGAGAAGGACGAGCGGCGTCGGTGGTTGGGGCAGGCAAGACAATGGCACGACAATGCACAAAGACTCGAAAGGGAGAATGCTATAGTCGCTGGTTCAAGATCGTCGCCTCGCCCCCCTTAACGACCCCAAGCAGCCGCGCTCGCGCGAGGCAACAGTTTGCCACAACACCTCGCCGGACATCACGCTATGCGAGAACGTGAGGCGTGGTAGGTGGGAAAATACGGTCCTCTTAGCGGGCAGCGACCACAACATCCACGCGATGACAATCAAGACGCGCTTTAGTAAGAAGCCGAAACCGACAGCTCTCATTATCGAGTGGCCAAAATTCTGCCAGGTGTGTGAAGAACCCTCGACACCATTACCGACACCAACGAATGTATCGCGTCCTTGCTGCAGCACGTGCAAGCCACAAGCTGCGAGGTGGAGAAAAATTGAAGGACACTTTGTGCATTCCAAAGTGTGTTCGGCGAAAGCTCGTGGCGATTCGACTATGCCATGTCTTTTTGTTTTGTCGGACGGACGGAGACAGGCGGGTGGATGTACGGATGGAGGGACGGTCGGACAAACGGATAGACGGACATACATGGGCGAACGGACGCCGGACGCACGTCCATGCGACACCAACGGTACGAGACAACAAGCTATGCCGCCGCATGCAGACGCTAGCGCGCGAAATCGACAACCACACCCTTGCCTATAGCATACGAGACACAATATTCTAGCACACTAAAACCTCGCCCTCGCGCGACAGCCATGGGTCCAGCTGTGTGACGTCCTAATAGCCAAATGAGCTGCAAGAGAACGTGGCGCCTAGCGCTACACTTGTTTGATCCCGGCACGGCCAAGTCCTCTGCGCGAAAACGGCTGGAACAACTTCTACATCGCTACCCTGGCACGGACGCCGAGCTGCGCTGCGAGCTAGCTCTTCGTTGCGCGAGCCTCGCCGGACGTGCCGCCGGAGATCCTGCCCCCGCACAGCGGCAAAGCGAACCCCCCAAACGGCCGACAATATGAAAAAAGCGTTTGCGAAATCTAAACTCCCAATAACCTCGGTGCCTGGTCCTGACGCACTAACGACGCCAGATCGGTCGCCACGCTCACGTAGTACACGAATGAAAGCAGACGCTCAGGCCACATACCGCTCGAGTAAAGGCACACGCAGCTCGAACTTATCCCCAAAGAAGGCAAGAAGATGGACGTCACCAACCCTGAGCCTTATATAGCTGCTGACCTCGTGTCTAGGAAAGCTGATAGAAGATGTCGTCGTAGCCGAATGACTGGACTACGCTGAAAAAAATTGTCCTCTTCTCTCCCACAATGCTCGTTTTCCGCAACCACCTACACCTATCGACGCAGGACGCCAGCACCTCCTTCGGACCGCGCCGAATGCAAGCACTGGCGCCATGTTCGGTCTCGATCACCACAACGCCTTCGACTCGGATGCGACGCGCGGCCATCGCGTCAAACCTAAAGCCAAATCAAACCATGCCGCCATTGACCCGGGCTGGCGGACGTAGAACTTGGCAGAGATACATCCTTTTTTTTCTTGTTGTTTACTAAGCGAGCCGAGCGGTGTCGCCACCATTCCAATGCGTCTCGTAGGTCTCGTGTTGCGGGGGCGGTTTGGAGAAGGGTGTTTGAACGCTCGTCGCTCCAACCTAGCGTCAGTCGGTGCTCGTTCTTCGCCGTTGACGGACGCGCTCGTACGTTTCGGAAACCTTCGCGGTGGTTGAATGTCGTTTGGTCGCTGGTTACTGCTTGCACGGTTCAGACGCTACGCGATTCCGAGAGATTCACCGACGTTTCTATGTTGCGTGGGCGGTATTTGCTGCTTGGGGGGGGGGGGGGGGTGGTTTTGATTGGATAGGAAATGAAGAGAAAAGTGCACCCCACAATTGTCTTTCTCAGGGGGAGGACACCTCCGCTGTGGTGCACAGGGGGAGGGTTATGTGAGGTTAAAGTGGAGAGAGGATGAGAGAAGAGAGAGAGGGAAAAAAAAAGGAGCGCGTTCATTCGTGAAAAAAAAATTAGATGCGCTCACGCAGCCCGCTGTCATCCAAAAAGACGAGCAGCGCAGAGAGGGCCCGCTTGACAGAGTCGCGACCGCAGTGGGGGAAGAGCAGGTGCTCTGCAGTGGTCCGTGGAAGACCGAGCCGGGCGTATTGGGCGAGCATGGGTGTCCTACTTGCATTCAGAGCGGTGCAGTGCAGGAGAAGATGATCCAGGGACTCACGGTCGCCACAGTCAGCGCAGTATGGGCTACCACGGCCCGTGAGTCGATGGAGACGATCGGCAGCCCGATGGCAGCCGATTCTGAGGCGAAGGAGGAGGCGTAGGTCAGCACGCGAGAGTCCTCTAAGCGGCAGCAGACGGGGAGCGTTGCCGGCGGCGACGCGAGGGTCAGGGTGTCGCCCACGTATATGTCGTGCGACGAGAAGGCGAGCCACATCCGCAGTGCTAACAACACCAGAGACAGGAGTGCCTTGGTCGTGGGCCTCTTTGGCAGCACAGTCGGCGGCTTCATTTCCTGGAATCCCAACATGTGAGGGGACCCATTGAAGTCGAAGATCACAACCGCTGAGGCGGACGGCGTGAAGTTGGCGGGCTACCCTCTGAGCCAGAGGACTACCGTCGTGCTCACGAGCAACAGAAGCCAGGGCCGCGCGGGAGTCGCACAAAATCGCAGCGCTGTTAACTGTGGAGAGATCGCGCAGAAGTTCCGCCGCGAGATTGATGGCTGCGAGCTCGGCAACCGTGGAGGAGGCGGGGCAGGAGAGACGACATTTTCGTGTCAGTCCGGAGAGATGGCGCGACGCAGGCAGCAGCAGCGGAGCCATCGGAGAGGACGGAGCCGTCGGTGTAAACAAACAGCCGGCCGGCCAGCTGATCGTTGATTAGAGCGGCGCACTCTTGTTGAATGACTGCGATGGGGGTGCGGGCTTTGGCTTTAATTCCCCTCGAGGGTGGTGCGAATCTCCAGAGGGGCGTGGCGGTACGGCGGGATGGCCCGCAAGCTGGGGTAAGGTGCGTCGGGCACAATGTCAAGGAGCTCGGTCGCACGGTGTCCCATCGCTGAATTGGAGAGGGTGTACAGCCGCGCGACGAGGCGTTGTCCGTGACTTGTGTTTTTCATCCGGAGAAGGTGATGAAAAGCTTGTTTCGCTGCCCGTAGGGGAGATAGGTGTTTCCCCGGTTTCAGCGAGGGTGGGACCAATTTGGGTGTCTTTGGGGAGGCCATGCAAACTCCGAACAGCTGCTCGGTGATCAGCGTCGAGTTCGGCCCACTGGCTGTCCCTCAGAGAAGCAAGAGGGAGGCCGTAGAGGATCCTGGGCAGACGCGATGCCATTGTAAACTGGTGGCGAGTTTAGGTGTGCAGCCGCGCCCCCCGAGCAAGTAGGGAGCGGGCGGCGCCTGCGATTTTGCGGTTTGCTGTGCGTAAATCGCGCACCGCGGGGCGCCAGGAAAGGCGGTGGTCGAGGGTGACTCCCAAATATCGTACCTTGGTGCTCCAAGGGATGAGGGTGCCACGAAGTGCGAGGCAGGGGCTGTTGAAGCGTGCAGCAGCATTTGGGTGTATGAGTAGTGCGTCGGTTTTGGTCGGAGAGAGTGATAGGCCGACGGCGAGATGGTAGGAGTCGACAGCATCGATGGCGCTCTGGACGGAGTTGTATAAGTCGGTCCGGCGGGCTGTTGGGGCACTGGCAAAAATCGCGATGTCATCCGCGTAGATTGCTGTGCGTACCTCGCACGGGGTCCGGGTGGGTATGTAATCCGGGAGCTTGGCGAGCACCAAATTAAAAAGAAAAGGGCTCAGGACACTTCCCTGAGGGGACGCCTGCCACCACAGAGCGGGGTTCACTAATCACAGTTCCGAGACGCACACGAAGGGAGCGGTCCTTGAGGAAATCCTTAAGGTATCCGTGCATGTGCCCACACACACCCAGGTCACTGATAGCGTCCAAGATGGATGCATGCGGGACACAGTCAAACGCGGGTTGAATATCCAAAAGAACAAGGTAGCTTGCCTCTTCGTTGGTCTTGGCGTGCTCGAGGGAGGCTATCACCTCCGCGAGTGCGTCGGCCGTGCAGCGATTCGCTCGAAATCCCGTCTGGGCAGGAGCGAAGTAATCGAGGGCGTCCCTAATCCAGTTGAGCCGTCGAAGGGCCATAGCCTCCATCGTCTTCCCAACGGAGGAGGTAAGGGATACGGGACGATAGGAAGACGGCTTGGTGGCGGGCTTGCCTTTTTGAGTAACGGGATTACGAGGGCTTCTTTCCAAGAGGCCGGAATGTTGCTGGTTCGCCAGACTTCATTGTAGGCACGCAGGAGACGAGGCATTTGAGTCCTATCAAGGTTGCGAAGTGCTTGATAAGTGACACCGTCGCCCCCGGGTGCGGAGCGGCGTTTGCGGCGGTCGAGGACGAGGCCGAGCTCGCTCATAGTGAAATCGGCGTTGCAGAGGGCCCGGATTTCGTTGCAAATACCCTTGGTGGGGAAAAAGCGCTGAGGTGCGAATAGTCCCGGCCTGTTGCCAGGGGGAAGCTCAGGTAGCTGCACAGCTTAGAGCAGTTGCCGGTTGGGCGGGGCAAAGTTATCCGCCATAAGTTAAGCTAGAGCAGAGGCAGGTATTCCCATAGCCACCGCTACGGATAGGGCTGGAAAGCGGGCAACTCTTGGCCGCACAAGAGCCCTAAACACCCGCCAGGCACGACGACTGTTGCGTGGGCCGTCGAGGGAGTAGCAGTGCCCCTCCCAGCTCCGGTCGCGACACTGTCGAGCGTGTCGACGGCAGACTATACGATTAAAAACCGTCCAGTGCGCGTCTTGCTGCGATCGTTTGACAATTTGCTGCGCGCGACGGCGGGCAGCTCGCTGATTGAGCAGCTTGACGTCAGGAGCAGGGGTTCCGGCAAGAACCGAGCAGCGGGTGGTTGCAGCAGAGACACAGGTGGTGAGGGCCGCAATAAAGTCCGAGGATTGCGGCACAGCGGCACAGAGGGATCGGAATCGCGGCCACTGCACCAAACTATAGGATCTCATGTCACGTCGATTGGAGCCGATAGGTTCCGGAGTGATGGGGTAGTGATCCGATCCGCAGGTGTCAGCGGCGCGTTTCCAATCATATTGGCATCCGTCAGAGGCAAAGGCGAGGTCGATCGCACTGCGACGAGAGCCGCGACGAAGGAAAGTGTGCCTGCCAGCGTTGAGGATGATGAGGCCACATCGGTGGACAACTTCGAGGTGTTCCCTGCCGCGACGTTGAGTCTCCCGGCAACCCCAGGCGATGTTGTGGGCATTAAAGTCTCCGCAGATCACATGGGGACAGGAAAAACACGCACTGAGGCGGGCGACAAATTCACTGTCGAATCGTTCACCAGGGGTGTTGTGTTTGGCATAAACACTAGCCACGCCGGTGTCATTGCCTCCTATGCGTAGAATCACTGCAGCACACTCCACACGTTTAGGGGGAGAGTCGGGAGGATTGGGACACTTTTCACAAATGTATTTTTAGCTTTCTTTATTTCGAACACAGAACGAGGTTTGGTAGATTATAATACAGGTCGAGGTATGCCACACATATTCTCAGAAGCACTGGTTCCTGCAACTTCTGGTGTAGCTGTAAAAAAAATTTATAACAGCCAAAATCTGTCCCATTCCACCTCCCCTCTCTGGGTGGAGTGGGACATCACTTGGGGAGGAATGGGACATCCGTACAGATTTGTCCAAATGTCTTCAGCGAACATTATAAGCCGAAAGATCAACATCAAACTTAAAACAGGATTGCAGACGCTTTGTGCCCCCAATAGTTTTCGGTGCAGGCAGCTTCATCATGATATCTGCTATTGGTACGGTCCCCACATCTTTCTGAGGAGGAAAGTAAAAACTGGAACTCTCTTCTTTCTTTCGCAGAAACTGGACACCGACGTCAATATTATCATTGCTCTCGACTCTACCCGTGTAATAGATGTCAGATTTTTTTTTACCAAACCTGACAAGAACAAAATCGCCTCTTGTAACTTGAACAGGTTCATTCGGCCAATCGACTTCAGAAATGTCGGGCTTCTCATTACCAAAGCCTGACATGTTACTGTCAGAATCGTCAAAGACAACGGCCACATTCTCTTCTTCACTTGAAGAACTGGAGTCCTTCAGCAGACGCCTCTTCTTTTTGGGGCGGGTGGTTGCAGTAGTCTTAAGAGCGCTACGCGGTCCTTTTTTCCGACTCCGTCGTGCCAACCTCTCTATAGCTTCTTGTTCAACTGCCTGCTTCTCTGGCGTATCTGTAAGGCCTTTTGTCCTACCTTTCTTCCTTCCTTGTTGCGCGGTCTTACGCGGTGCAGTCGTAGGGAAGGGCCTAAGGTCACTTGGAACAATTCGGCTCGGAGAAGCAGTTGACGTCGAGGCTGATTCATCGACAGTGGGCGTGAAGATATCTGCAGAGACACTTCGACCGCTGTTCGTGTTCACCTCGGCGTTTGAAACATTTTCCAGAAGGCTTGCGCTGCTCGTTTCACTGACGATGGTGGCTGTTTGCCGGGACACCTCTCCCGCAAGGGGAAGCTACGGGTCTGTCAGTGACTGACGACATCATGTAGTCATCCACAGTGAAAGGCTCGCTACTGAAAGGCCAAATGCCCGTTTTTTGAAAGCCTGAGATTATGTTCTTTTGTGTCACCGTTAGTACGTAGGGAGATCCCGCAAGTTCTGCAACGTTGTAGATGGAGATCAGCTTCCCTGGGTTGTTTGTGAGCCAATCGTTGCAAGCAGCGTTGTACGGCGATTTAAATGGTCCGTATACGGATACATCAAGTGGCTGCAGGCGGTGGCTACAGTGTGGGGAGGAAAGGTGAGCAAGATGACGCCACTCTCCTTGGCCTTGTTAATGGTGCTGATGCTGACGTGGCTTTGATGATTGTCAAGAATTAAAAGAATGGGTTCTTCCGTCGAGCACTTTGTGTGTCTTACAATGTGTTCTAAAGCCAGTAAAAACAATTCACTGGACATCCATCCTGACCTGTTTGCCAAACCAAGACTTCCGGCTGGGGCACCTTTCAGAAAAAAATCTTTGAATCTCACCCGAGGAAAAAGTAACACCGGCGGTAGAGCGTTTCCTATCGCATTGACAGTGCACAAAACGGTCACTAATTCGCCGCGATCTGCTGATGTGACCTGACCAATTTGCTTCTCTCCACGTGCTCCTACTACCTATGGTGGATTGTGTGCGGTTGTGAAGCCCGTTTCATCACAATTGTAGATGCGGTCTGGAGTAAGCTGGTATCGGTCATAGACACTCTTCAGGTTTGAAAGAAAGGCATCGACATTGTGCTTGTTGAAGCTTGTTGCCCTACCGAGACTAGTGGCTTCTGGCGATCGAAGGGACAGCTCAGGGTGGCGGTCCATAAAACCCATAAACCAGTCTCTTCCAGCTAAATTGTTGGCTTCCCACGACGCTGGGCACTTCCGGTTTAAGGCTTTTGCATATTGGTACGCCAGTGAGCGAACCTGCATCCTTGTAAGTCCGTAATGCATTTTGATAGCCTTTAGCAGATATTCCTTCAAGAGCACTTCATCTTCTGCGGTGAAAATCATTCCGCAAACCAAATTGGACTTCAACAAGATTTTATCTTAGTCACCGCTATCCTTGTACTTCTTGACTGCTCGGCCAAGCGCTGATTTCGATATCTTCAGAGCTTCTGCTACTTCTCTTATACTTTTCTTTTGGTCGCACACCAATTTTCACAGCATCAAGCGTCAAACTGTTCGATGATTGAGCCCTATCGGGATGTTTTCTTTTGTACACCCTTGGCATCTTCCCTGAAAAACGAAATGAGCAATAACTTGCAAATGCAAATATTCACGCGCGCGACCCACGCTCAACTTTGTCTCACCTAATTTACTGAACGCAGTTCACAGCACTCCTGCTGTAGCCGACTGTTCGCTCTTATCCCGTGCCACTCGACAACGCGAAGGTAACTAAAACTTTGTAACGGAGCAATATCAATATTTATAACGTCATCTTAGTACAGGCCTTGTTAACGTGAATTGTATGTAGTCTGCCTATGTGTTATCTAATCTGATCTTCATGGCACCGAATATTTAAAAGCTTATCATGTGAAACAAATAAAAATAACTGCTTGCTGGGCTAATTCGGCTCGACCTTGAAGCTTCATTACTGCTCTAAGCAGAAACTTTACTGTGGGGAGGACTGGGACAAAGTCCCGTTCCACCCGCACCTCAGCTGTCCCACTCCTCCCTAGGTACATTGCCCAAGGTAAACAACGTTCAACGGCAAAAGTTCGAGCGTTAGGCCTAGAGTTGTTCTTGCAAAAAGTACGACGATGATGCGTGTTTTGGGAGACAAATTGGTACTAGCGACTAAAAAGCAGTTTCAGTCTCAGATAGCAGATACTCAGATAGCAGAAACTTACTTTTGGCACGTGAAAAAGACGATTTCCTCTCACAGAAAGCTGCACGCGCCGGAGACGTCCACCATTACAGCCAGGCTGTCGGTATGTTAGCGCCATCTAGTGCGTATTTCGCGAGTGTCCCGGAAATAACTGTAGGAGAGATACACGAGTTGTCCCATTCCTCCAACTGTGCCAAACCTCCCGACTCTCCCCTACCCTTGGCAACGGTGAGAACCACTGGGGCGTGGAGAAGGGAGGCACGCACGTAAATCGGGGCTTTGGATTTTCCGACCGGGGTGGGCGGGGTTGAGACAATGTGCAGCATCACAGGAGGCATTGCAGCAGCTGGTGACACTGTGGTAAGCCAGGAAACCTGGCAGGTTGAGTTGTCCAGCACAAACGTTTGACTCTTGTAACGCAACAACGTCATATTGGTGCCGGAGGAGGTAGAGAGAGAGCTCGGCGTGTCGGCGGCGATGATAGCGAATGTTCCGTTGCAGTATTCGCGGCCGAAAACTCCATTTGGTTCTAGTCATGATGACTGAGCGCAAAGTGGGCGGCCAAGGCCGCATTGCAGAGCTGGAATGCTGGCGAGCTCTGTGGAATTGTTTCGATGAGGGCCTGGACAGCGGCGGCTAGAGCTGCGATTACCTTGTCCTTTTGAGCCTCAGTGTCAGCCGGAGTTGAGGGCTGAGCAGCAGGGGGTGCGAAGGCGGCACTATATGAAAGGCCAGGTTGCACAGCTGAGGAGGGAGCACGGAGGGGGGCGCGCATAGGTGCACCTTTGGCATCCGGCTTCCGTATTGTTTTTTCTGCTTCACGTCGTGACAGTGGAGGGTCTGTTGAGGCCATGACTTCGAGGACGGCCCTCCTCGTGTTGCCATCGAGGGCAGCGGGGCTCCGTGGTGATGTGGGGGCCGTTGCAATTAATGCACTTGGGACGTGGGGCCTCGCAGTCGGCACGGGCGTGTTCGCCACCGCAGCGCAGGCAGCGAGGCGTGTTCGTGCAGGTGGCGTCACAGTGTCCAAGTTTGCCGCAAATACCACACTGGAGGGGGCGGCGGCGACGCGCCCGCACTAAGCGGGCGTGTTTGAAGAGAGCAACTTCAGCAGGGGGGGGTGTTGCCCGCGAGCCTCACGACGACGTCACGACCGTTACGCGTGCAGGAGAGGACAGGAGCAGGGCACTCGAGATTTTCGAGTACCGTGTCGGCGTCGAGACCAGGATCAACGCCGTGCAGGATGCCAGAACAGGTGCCCTTGGCGGCTACCTTAGCCCCCACGTCTACCTCGCCGATGCGTTACACGGCTAGGAGGGCGGCTGGATCAGCGCCAGGGAGTGCAGTCCGCCGCCACAACGTTTCCCCGAAAATTCACTCGAACTCGCTTGGTACCGGTCACACGAGAGAGCTGGGCAGCGATGGCATCACGAGTGAGTGAGAGGAAATTGTTCTTCCGTCCCTTGGGGCGGTAGAGAATGGTGGCGGACGCAGCCGAAGGTTCCCTCAGCGCTGGTTGACGTTGCCTGAGGAAATCAAGTTGATGCATGCGACGGCCTTGTTTGTTGCGCGAAGGTTTGGCCCTTGTTTTCTCTTCCCGATGGTTAAGACGCGCTGACTGTGTCAAGGGCACCGTGCTCAGGGGTGAGTTTATTCGCCGGCGACTGAGCGTCGTTTGGTCGCCACTTCCTACTGGCTCTTCGCACAATTCAGACGCGTTAAGCGTGTTTCCCTGCAGATTCGCCGGTGGTTGAGCGCAGTGTGGTCGCCACTTGCTTCTCGGTCTTGGAAGGTTCATGCACCTGAATCGATTTTCCTTGTAATTAGAAATACCTCGCATGGCGTACAGGAAACCACAGCGTTAGGGTGTCGCTAAGACGCCGGAGGCCCTGGACTGAATGCTGTCTATCCACAGCTCGGGATATTGCGGCGGCGTTTCTTTGTACCCGAGACCGATATATGAGTTGAGTATCATTATGCGTCTCTCTGTTAGTGGCGTTACAGTGAATGGAACTCGGGCGAAGATGGCGTCTTTCCTCAATAAGACAGTCGCAATGAGTCGTGGTGTACATGTTTGCGGTCACGATACCATCACTACATCTCATGTGTGGTCTCTCTCCCTCGGGCAAGCGAAACGTGCGGAAGAGAAGCTTTCTGTATGGAATGCAGGCTGGCTTATACCTGCCTATTTCAACTAGATTTGTTTATGAAGCCCTCGAGGTCATCACGAAATTAATTGCGGTGATCTTTCCAAGAATAAATCGTGACGTACCGTTCGATATTCTCACATGGTCGTGGCGTTCACGAAGGAAGCGGTCGGCTTGTTCTAGGGAACTTTTTATTTGGACGAACTTGTGTCCGGAAAATGAAGACAACGTGCAAGTGATTCACTCCGTAAACTGATAGCGAAGTGCACAGGTCATGGAAGACGAAGTGCACAGGTCATGGAAGCGAAGTGCACGTCGTTTCGTGTCTTGCTGTGTTGAACGCGTATGTTATAAACGGAAAAATTTCGTCCCAGTTCTTATGATTGGACGTTACGTACATTGAAAGCATGTTCGTAAGCGTTCGGTTAGCACGCTCGGTAAGTCCATTTGTTTGAGGACGGTAGGATGTTGAGTGCCGAAAGCTCGAATCACACAAGCGTAGCAACTCCTTCACTACGTCTGCAGTGAACTGCCGTCCACGGTCGCTGATTATCACTCGAGGCGGCCCCCTGCCGGAGGATGACGGAATGTAGCAGGAACAGAGATACGGCAGCAGCAGTCGCAGGGGGATGGCGGCCGTCTCGCAGTACCGAGTGTGGTAATAAATGCACACGCCTATCCAACGGTTACCCGCGAAGGATCGTGGGAAAGGACCTAGAAGATCAATGCCCACTTGCTCAAAAGGCGAGCACGCAGGCGGCACAGGCTGGAGTTGACCGGCGGGCACTTTCGTGGGATGCTTGTGACGCTGACACCTCATGCAGCTCGAGACATACTGCTCGGTAGTCTGACGCATTCGCGGCCAGTAAAACGCTCTTTAGCTCTATACAGAGTCCGCGCTGATCCTAAGCGGCCGGAAGTGGGGTCATCATGCATGGCACGTAATACAGAGGAACGGAGCCTTTTCGGCACCACCAATAGAAGTAAAGGCCCCGTTGAAGTGCAAATCTTCTTTGTATAGTATTCCATTGCGAACACAGAATCTACGTGCTCTCTTAGAATAGGGAGCGGCGGGAAAAGTATGGCTCTTCATCTGTTCAGCCTTGAATACGTCCCGCGTCGGGAAATGCAGGATCAAGGGAAGAGAGGTAATGATCGAAGTGTTCTGCGTCGCAATCCCTGGATTTTAGTGAGTCTTGAAAGGCAGTCAGCGTCGGCATGGCGCCGGCCGGTCTTGTAAGGAACAGGTGAAGTCATACTCTTGTAATCTGAGGGCCCAGCGTGCAAGTCGATTAGATGGATCACGTAGGCTCTCAAGCCAGCAAAGGGAGTGGTGGTCTGCGATGATCGCGAAATGCCGTCCGTACAAGTATGACCGAAATCTCTGAACTGCGAAAATTACGGCAAGGCATTCCTGCTCGGTCACAGTATAGTTGCCCTCCGGTTTGCTCAGCGAGCGGCTGGCATTAGCGATAACATGTTCTTTATCACCAATGCGTTGGGCGAGTGCAGCACCGACGCCCACAACACTTGCGTCTGTGTGAACTTCTGTCGGGGCGGAGGGGTCGAAGTGCCGCAGAATCGGTTGTGATGTGAAAATACCCTTCAGCTGTTGAAAAGCGGCGTCACATTCACCTGTCCAATGGAACGGTGCATCTTTTCACAGGAGGCGTGTCAGCCTTCACCGACCGTGGTGGCTGGAATTCTTTGACGGCCATAGTCTTCTGCGGGTCGGGTGGGATACCATATTTGTCGACAAGGTGACCTGAAACGAGTGCTTGCCGCGCACCGAAATGACACTTCTTTAAATTGAAAACAAGACCAGCGTTCATAATACAATCCAGCACAATGTCCAGACGCCGATTGTGTTCCTTGAATGTACGACCAAAAATCACGACGTCGTCCTGGTAGCACATACAGATCTCCCATTTGCGGCTACGCAGAATGGTATCCATAAACCGTTCGAAGGTGGCGGGAGCGTTACACAGACCGAACGGCATAATATTCAACTCATAGAGCCCATCCGAAGTCACTAAAGCTCTCTTTTCTATGTCTACCGGATCCATCGGTATCTGCCAATAACCTGAGCGCAAGTCAACGGATGAAAAGTACGAGGCGGAGTGTAGGCAGTCAATGGCATTAAAAATTCGAGGAAGGGGGATATACGTTTTTTTAGTGACTGCATTAAGAGGTCGATAGTCTACACAAAAACCTCCAAGTGCCGTCTTTCTTTCTGACAAGTATGACTGGGGCCGCCCAAGGACTACACCACTCCTGTATTACCCCCTTTTCCAGCATTTCGCGAACTTGCTCATTGATTATCTTTCGTTCTGCCCGGGAAACTCGATATGGTTTTTGCCTTATCGGATGCGCCGTGCCTGTGTTGATCTTGTGGCGTGTACGAGACCCGGGGATCGGAAGCGTTTTCTCCTCTTGCGCAAATTAAACACAGATAGGTCCCGTGGCAGAACGTCAACCAGGGTGCGGCACTCACTTGCACTTAGTGACGTGTTGACCATGCCAAGAAGACGCGAGTCCGAAGGCCGTAGAATGACTGTCTCACTCGGAGCATCTGCATCTGTCACGAGGCCACCGTAGAAAGCGCGCCTGCTCGGAAGGTAGCGAGTTTCATTCCGTCCGGGAGTATCGCGGGCTCTTTAGAGCAGTTGACTGCCCACAAAGCAGATTTCCCATTTTTCACTGGCACCAGGCAATGCGAAATGACGATGTTCTTTTTAGCGCAAGCTGAATGAATCGGATCCACAGTGGCATCAAACGTGATGTATGTAAGGCTAGAGCAGGTCACGGGTACCCTCACAACTGATAATGGTGGCACAGTGGTATGCTCCAAGACAGCAAAATTACTCTTGCGACCGGGGTTCCTGTCCTGCAAAAGCTCGGAAGGGAGGTTGTCGGTTACGGACAGCTAAGTCAATACCCAAAATTACGTCATGGGTGCACCGAGAAATGATCACGAATTCGGTAGTGAAAAGTCTACCACCCAAGGATACGTCTACAGTGCACATTCCGACAGGAGAAAATGATTCGCCGCCCACTCCAAAAAAAATTCCTTCGGGATCCCACCGAAACATCACCTTGCGGCGTAGCGCACTCTTAAATACGAGACTCATTACCGAGACAGTCGCACCTGTGTCCACTAAAGCCATCCTAGGTACTCCATCGACACGCACATGCACCTTGTTCCTTACCATAAAAACGAGAGGAGATATATCTGTTGACAGCAATTTTCCAGCGACCTCACCCCCATCGGCCGCGCTGGTTAGTTTTCCGGCGGTGACGACGGTACGCGCCGCCGTGGTGATGTAGAACGGCGCGGTCGGGGTCCTGATGGTCGTGTCAAGCTCCAGTCGGAGGCTGGTGAGGTGTTGCTGAAGCTCCATTGTGGGAAATTATCCATCGATGTCGTGTGGGACGGCCATTGAGTTCCGGTGTGCCCATGGTTGCGCCGAGTACCAGCCGGGGGTCGTTCGTATCGATATGACTGCCGGCGCGCACAGAACTGCACGATGTGACCAGACACACCGCAGTTGTAGCACACCGGAGGAGGCGGGCGTTGCACACGCGACTCGTCGAAGTAATCAGGTAGGTCTGGATATGGGGAATACGCGATACATCTGGCCCGCGCCGTAACCAGTGGGCGGTCGTCGAAAGCGGCGGGTGGAACGAGGGCGCGGTTGGTAGTCGGGCCTCTGCGAAGTTGGCGCCATGGCACGTGGTGCTTCCGTATGATACAGGACATCTGTAGCGTTCACGGACTGCCGTGCTGGAACGGGACCCTGGCAATGAAATATCGTTCGCTCAGCAAGCACTCGCGAAACGTGCCGTTGACGAAGTGAGTTCTCGCCGAAGCAGCTCTTCGCGAACAATTTGGCGTATCGTTGACGCAAGGTCTGACGACGAGCTCACGTCAACAGTTGCTACTGTCGCCACGTTGGGCAAACGACCAAACTTGGTAGTTATTCGGCGCATCTTCAATGTTTCTAAGGTCCGGCAATGCCGTATAACATCGGACAAAGAGCTCAAATTTTCTTTGCCGGTGAGGAAGTTGTACACGTCCTCAGCGATGCCCTTCAGGAGATGCCCAACTTTGTCTTCCTCTGACATGGATGCGTTCACCGTCCTGCACAGCTTCAAGATTTCCTGAATGTATGCGGTGTAGGTCTCATCAGAAAGTTGAGCCCTCTGAGCGAGTGGGAACTCCGCACGCTTCTTCTTCGCGGTGGCATCACTGAAGCAGCTTTTCAGTTCTCGAACAAAGATACTCCACGTCGTTAGGGGCGTCCTCGTGATTCTCGTACCAGACGAGCGCGGTGTCGGTCAACGAAAACACCACATTTGTAAGACGATCATTTGCGTCCCATTTGTTGCTCTTGCTCACCCGTTCGTAATGGGTCAGCCACTGGTCGACGTCTTCCCCAGCTTTCCTCCGTAGGGTCGTGGCTGTCCGTAAGGCTGCGAGGGACAAGCAGGCGGTGTTGTCGTAGCGTCAGCAGACATGTCACGCTGCATTGGCGGTAGACCCGCAAGGCGACGACTGCGACGAAGACTCGGTGGAATAGCTTCCGTGGTTGGACGTACCCAGCACCTCGACCACGATGTTACGAGCCAGGAGGTGTTTATTGAGAACGCTCAGCGACGAAGCACAGGATGCGGTGAGGGTACGGTGGGTTGGTTTGTTCAAATGACAACAAAGTCCTCGTCGTCGTCTTCTGCCACAGCTCCTCTTAGTCGCTCTAGAGGCGCCGTTACAATATGTTTTCTAAGAGGATGAGAAGGCTAGTGTATGCTGGTTACTAGTTTTGCTGCTTGTACGAGATACTGTTTAGCGCAGGTTTCGGTGGTGTCATTTCATACACTGCACCCTTAAAGAGGCATAGTTATGTTTTGGCTAAGACCGAGACGATCAGCTACTGCTTGTTACAAATTTTGCTGTTTGTGCGAGTGTTTCTAGCAATCATGCATAACTGGAAAAGGAGTTCCCGTGGGTGTACCGTTCGCTCTGTTTGGTTTTAGTTGGCACATGCCATTTGAGCAAAGTCCTGAACCTGTGCTTGTTCCAGTATGGTTTTTTGTTCACCTAAACTGCTGAAACGTCCGAAGGCTTGCTGCAAGTCAATGTTATTTACACTGCAATGCATTGTCAAAACGAGCACTGCAAATAAAAGGATTGTGGCAAGTATGGTGAACAATGTTGCATTGAAATGCATGAACGCGTCTGTGTCATATTTCTTGAGTGTTTGAGTTCGTGCTACCACAAGGCATTAATGTGTGCAATTCACACTGCATGAAGTGCTTATTGCTGGATCAACTTCTCACCTGTCCTGAGATGTATTCGGAAATGTGACATAGCTATTCAGTACTGCTGAATTGACTCGTGCAGACAAAGAACTTTACCTTTGCATATTTATTGTTACCCAGGAAGTTAATTTGAAATGTACATTGCTAGTTTATTGTAATTTATATTACGAATACAAAATGATGTGTGGGCAAAACTGTGGTGCTCATGTATGACTGTGTTGAACACTAGGAGCGCTCGCGGGTTTTGGTATTACAGGTCATTGTAAGTGCAATATGGCTTGTCGCGTATATGAGTTTGGAACCTTCCTTTGCGCAGAACTGGAATGTGTAGGTCATGAATTCTTTCTGATGGTTTCGTACGTACATGAGCATTGTGTACATAAATCTTGCACTTCTGTGATTGATACATGAAATGCTGCAAGTGGTTTCCTGGTGCATATTTACTTTTTTGTGCTGCTTGAATTTTATTACAGTATTTTGAAACACACCCACCATACAAACACAGCTTTGAGTACTTTGTGTGGGGACTGAAACATTCATGTATTCATATTGAGAAATGGGAACAAAATGTTTGCCACATTGCACCACACCTTAATACGTAATGCATAAGGTATTTTCATGTGAAAATGCTCCCCTTATTGCCCTTGTCTTCTGGAGCCTCTTCTGTTTTTAATTTAACTAGCCTTATTGCAGCTGTCAGCTGTTTATATTGAATGTTGAGCTGCATTAAATTTTCTGCAAGTAATGTACTGGAAATTAGGAATTTCGGCTCAAACTAGTTTGCTGTGTTTTTGCGTTTAACATACTGTGTGTCCTACAAGTGTTACTGTGTGGTATACTGTGTTGTATTGAATTATAGTTGTATTATAGTCAATGATGCTGCAATTAAGTTTCTCTAAACATTTAATAATGAATATACTTGAATTTTTACATCTGAATTTTTTCCAAAACCATTTCCACAAAATAAAAATAAGTAGGGCAATATCAGCACCATTTCAACAACAAAGTGAATGTGACAGAACAGTTCTGTTCTGAATTGTGCAGAACACACATAAGTAATCCATGTTTTGATTACATAATTCTGAAATGAAACGCTGATGTTCCATATGTAACCACAAAGTGGGTCGAGAAGGTCCATGCATAACATGCCCCGTAGAAAATGTAGAACAGGGTTACCAGGTCGAAAAGACAAAAAATAGGCACGGAATTTGGAGAATACCCAAAACGTAGCCGACTTGAGCCTAGCACAGTAAAAAATTGCCAGAATTAGCCATGCATAGTTGCAAATGACAGGTTTCCATTCAAATGACTAAATGCAAAGGTACCCTGGTTATACTGGTTAATAAGTACAGCACGACCACTTCCAATTCAAAATTGCTGAGACCATCCGTGTCCGCATGATTTTGTCTTGGGGGGGGGGGGTGAGGAGTTCACTTTAGTAATCATTTCGTGGAGGGCGATGAAGGTTCTTGTGATGGCGCGAAAAAAAGGACTCTTGTCACGCGTCTTCCATGACCATACTTAAAACGACTGGAAGTATGGTAACAATAAAAATTAGTACCACGCATTCTGCTCAAAGTCACAGTCGCTAGGATTGGCGCATAAAATGTACTAACTCAAGCAATTATTTCTGGTGCGATGACGTAGTCTGAGCAGTTAATATTGCTTAGTCTCAATTCATTACTTATCCCGCTAGCTGGGTTCAGGAACGCATGATATACAAT